>CM053622.1:553081012-553100220 GCA_028646595.1 Phalanger gymnotis
AATATTGTTGCCAAATTCCAGAGCTCCCAGGTCAAGGAGAAAATACTGCAAGCAGCCAGAAAGAAACAATTTGAGTATTGTGGAAAAACAATCAGAATAACACAAGATCTGGCAGCTTCTACATTAAGGGATCACAGGGCTTGGAATATGATATTTCAGAGGTCAGTGGAGCTAGGATTAAAACCAAGAATCACCTACCCAGCAAAACTGAGTATCATGCTCCAAGGCAAAATATGGATTTTCAATAAAATAGAGGACTTTCAAATTTCCTCAGTGAAAAGACCAGAGCTGAATAGAAAATTTGACTTTCAAACACAAGAATCAAGAGCAGCATGAAAAGGTAAACATGAAAGAGAAATCACAAGGGACTTACTAAAGTTGAACTGTTTTGTTTACATTCCTACATGGAAAGATGATATGTATGATTCATGAAGACTCAGTATTAGGGTAGCTGAAGGGAATATACACACATAAATACGTATTATATATATGTACATGCATACATATATATGTAGATATGTACATATAGAGAGAGAGACAGAGGGCACAGGGTGAGTTGAATATGAAGGTATGATATCTAAAAAAATAAAATTAAGGGATGAGAAAGGAATATATTGAGAGAGGGAGAAAGGAAGAGATAGAATGGGGTAAATTATCTCACATAAAAGTGGCAAGAAAAAGCAGTTCTGTAGGAAGGGAAGAGGGTACAGGTGAGGAGGAATGAGTGAATCTTGCTCTCATTGAATTTGACCTGAGGAGGAAATACCATACACACTCAATGAGGTATCTTACCCCACAGGAAAGAAGGAGGAAGAAGATAAAAAAAAAGGGGGATGATAGAAGGGAGGGCAGATAGGGGGAGGAGGAGTCAAAAGCAAACACTTTGAAAAGGGACGAGGCCAAGGGAGAAAATTGAATAAAGGGGGATAGGTTAGGAAGGAGTGACATATAGTAAGTCTTTCACAAAATGAGTATTGTGGAAGGGTTTTACATAATATATGCATGCGGCCTATGTTGACTTACTTTCCTTCATAGGGAGGGTGGGTGGGGAGGGAAGAGAGGAGAGAATTTGGAACTCAAAATTTTAAAAACAGATGTTCAAAAAAAAAAGTTTTTGCATGCAACTAGGAAATAAGATACACAAGCAATGGGACATAGAAATTTTTCTTGCCCTACCAGAAAGTAAGGGAAAAGGTGATGGAGGGGAGTGGGGTGACAGAAGGAAGGGCTGACTGGGGAGTGGGGCAACCAGAATATATGCCATCTTGGAATGGGTGGAGGGTAGAAATGGGGAGAAAATTTGTAATTCAAACTCTTGTGAAAATCTGTGCTGAAAACTAAATATATTACATAAATTTTTAAAAAAAGAAAAAAAAAAGGAAGAGTAAGAATCATAGACTTAGACATGGAATAGACCTTACAAGTCATCTCATCTAGCCTCTTGAAAAATATAAAAATCCAACCTCTGATCTGAGACTGCCAGAAACAGGGAAATCACCCCTTCATATGGTAGCTATTCTTAGACAGTTCTAGAACTTAGAGTTGAGACCTCTCAGAACATCTAGGCCAAATTCTTCACTCTCAAGATGAAAAGACTGGTGCTCAGAGATGGCTGAAATGACTTGCTCGTGGTTCATGGTTAATAGGTAGCAGAGATGGGGGAAAAAGTTTTATTTTCCTTATGTTGAAAGTCTGAAGTTTTATCAGTTCCACTTGAGTTGCTGCTAGTTTTAGAATAAAAGTTCTCTCTACTCCCTCTGAAGAGTTTCCTAGAGTGTTAGAGACCAGCGCCTTTCAGATTTATCCAACTCAGTCAGCCTGTCCCAATGGGCATTGAAAAGCTGCAAAATTTTCTCAAATGTCTAATAGAGGCAGCGAGATCAACAAGTGCATTGGCCAAGCCGCTCCGCCTGTCCGTCGGCGTCTGGCCACCTAGTGAATTCAGTAGAAGGACTGAGGGGGCGTTGAATGGTCCCCAAGCAGAGTTTCATCTCTATGTGGGTCTTCCCATCCCAGACAGGCTCCTTGAGGCAATTATATCTTGCATCTAAATCCAAATGTTGGGGAATGTTCCTCTTGTGTATTTCAAGCCAATTTCTTCAAGACTCCATTAGCTGAGGTTAATTTATGTTTGTGTTTGTATCCATACAAATCCTTATTTCTTTCCCTGGGAAGAAACCCAAACACTACTCTGAGCTTGACAGTGTAGTATACTCCAGACTATAAGAGGATTATAATTAAGGGATTGTTGGTAGTGTCTTAAGGCTGTATAATTACCTCAAGATACAGTGCTCTGGTAATGAGAAAGAGCCTCCAGAAAAGTCATGAAGAGGACATCAAGGGATCTCCCCATGAATTAAGGTTGGAATAAAAAGAAAGAGAAAAATTACCCTCGTTCAAGGCATGAAATAGGATCCACGAGAATTTAGAAAAATACACCATTATTCTGGGACCACTTTGTGAAGGTTAGAGACAAATATGCCTGACCGTAAAAGGCCTGGAATCAGAGAATCCAGAAACCACATCGACCATGTCAAAGTCATCCTCGGGAGCTAAGTATCTATTTCATTTTTTTCCTTATTGCCAGTTATTGATACCACCTTCATTTCATTATATGCACTTTTCCCTGCTCAACCGCCTAAGCCTTCTTAATAACAAAGAACAGTTAAGCAAAATCACCACCCCAGCAACCATATCTAACAAGCATATATTTTTAATTTATTGAGTTGATGTTTAAACCCAACTGGTCTTCCATCACAGTGATTCCAATCAGAAATTTTCTTCTGAATAGGTAATAGTAATAACACATGATAAACAATGCAGACTTAAAATCTATATACATATAGAAGTTCAATATCTGTCTAAAATGCCAACTAGAGCAGTATTTATAATGACCCCATATTCCACACCAAAAATCCCACACTTTTCTACTGTGATATCCCTGACCACATTTTGTTTTGTTTTGTTGTTGTTGTAGATTTGTGTTGATGTCTTCTTGTTGTACCACAATCAATTTTTCATATGCTACACGCATCTGCCCTCCTAACCACCAGATGACCACCATTCTTTTTATTTGTCAGGCCTGTACTTGAAGCCTTTTGAGCTTGGTTGGTCCTTCCAGAGCTTATGTTATGTTAGCAAAGCATCTAGAATCCATTGTGACATCTCCAACATAATGAAGCAATGGAAAAAGAATTTAATGAAGACCAGATTTGTAAATGACTAAAAAATAAAATAGCTTCCTCTATAAAGATAACTCATTAAAATGATTATGACTCATTACTCTTTCGAAGCTGAAAGGATGGTGTGATTAAATGATTAAGTGATTAAATACTTAGTGTCTTATTTTCTGGTGTGAATGTCAACAATAACAGTAGATGGTCCATGTAACAGAAGCCCCACTTAAAGAAATACAGTTCTTAACCCATGTTCAATGTATTCTGACACTAAATAGTTATGCAGTGCCTACTGTTAAGGAAAATAATGGACTCCCTTTGATAGTAGGCACTTCATAAATACTTATTGAATTGGATTAAATGAAGTGCACTATCATTTAGTTTTAAAGCCAAGTGACCACATTCACTTCTTGTCCAGTGGATTTTTCTAGCTATGTACAGCTCTTCTAGGGATTGGTCTCTGAACCATTTTCTTCCTGAGTTCTCTTTGCCTTGACCACATGCTGCTGCAGATGAATTATTAATTCAACAAGTATTTAATCTATTTCCCTACTGATTAGCTCCATGTTAAATTCTGTGCACAGGACAGGAGAACATTTCTGTTGTATTACCTTGATGAGATTTCAATAGAATTGAGGAATCAGGTTTCATATACACATATACATACAGTAATTAGGTGATATTTTATCTGATTAACTACCAAATAGTGGAACATACTTTAAGTAGCATGGGGATTCAAAGAAGGGAAAAAGCAGTAAATGTTAGATTAGTCAGGGAAGACCTCATGGAGGAAGGAAGACTTGACTTGGCTCATAAAAATCTAATAAGATACACATATGTGGAAGGGAGGAGAGGAGAGAGGGCTTTCAATTTCCTTAACTTCTCTCCATGTTCTGTACCTTGCAAAAGCTTTGGGCATAGCTTCTAGATAGAGAAATTTCTTATCTGTACCCCAATATAGAATTCCGGGAATTGGCCATGTTCAGAATGAGAGGGAAGCAGAAAGTCCAGAGAAAAACACTGCCCCCAGACTGTTTAGGTCAGTCTGATAACCTAAGAATGGGGGCCTCCTTGCCACCCCACCCCACTCATAAATTCTACCATTGTGAGTTTTCATTTCCAATATTATTGGTACATCTATTCATTCTGCTCAAGCACTTTATTTCCCCACAGGGGGATCCTGTAGGAAATCAGGATCCAGTACTCCATGATTGGGCAGGAACAACCCTAAGTTTCATTGTTGGTTGGTGATATGTGTATTATCTATAGATTTAGGGCACTTAATCTTCCCTATCACCCTTTAAACGCTGAGCTAAAGTACCAACAAAAGCCCCCATTGATTAGAGGGTGGAGATAGATATTTGAGAATAATTTCGATTACATGTTTAAGATGGCATCCCAAGGGCATTCTAGCGAACCTGTCTGACCAAGAGTAACGATGTTAATAACTGGAGAGAAACACCCTGAACTCTGAATGGAGTAACTGTCTATGAACTGCTAATAAAGGCAGTTTATCACCCCATGGTGATTACCACATTAGTGAAAAGAGGCATTACTGAAAGAGAAGGCAATTAGCTTTCCCCTCAGAATTTGTTCCTTGCAGAGCTCACCTTGGGCCATGTGCTTCTTCTTACTTTGGATTCTGAGATTTGTTTGTCACAGGGAGGAGCTTTTGTCATAGCTGGTGAGAGTCAAAGCCCTCTCTCCTTTTGATATAACTCTCATTGCCTGTCCTGTGCTTAGACCGAAAAGGAAAAGGGCAATGGTCTTCATTAGATGAGGATTATCATATAAAATACTGACAAGATTTTTTCCCTTAACCAATCTAATTTCAGTATCCCACTTATATGTTTTCCTTTCATTCCAATCCCAAATTTGTGGATTTATGAAATTAAGCATAAATTAACCATATACTTTCTCTCTTTTGATCCTCCCAGCAACCTTGTGAGAAAGGTAGTTCAAGTATTATTATCCCATTTACAGATGAAGAAATTGAGGTTCTTAAGTGAAAGGTCCATGGCTAGTAAAGGGTATACTGTGTGATTCAGACTCATATCTTTTGATTCCTAGTTCAGTGGTCTTCTGACTTTATCATACTGTCCCCCACCCACCCCAAGTGAACCATATGGTACAAAATACACTATATATGGAAATAGGACCTGGGTTCATATAACCACTCTATCATAATACTCTCTGTGTGACCTAGGAAAAGCTACTTAACCATCCTAGGATATTGTTGGTTGATCTATTAAATGTGTATATCGGAAAGGTTGCCTTATGGTTTTATTCATTTATATGTTTTATTATATTTTCCTTTTTTAAAATCAATAAGCTATAGTTACCATATATTATCATTATTAGTAATGATGTAGAGATCACGATGGGTTGTTATTCGAATTGCTGGAAAGAATACCTATGCCAATGAGATCACACACACATTTGAGTACATCAGTGATGCTAACACTAATAAAGGAATTAATGATATTAATATAATCAATATATCCAGTTAACATTAAGAATGTCAATATGTAAATAATGTAATGAAAATACCACCAGTTCACATTTAGAAGCAGCATTGTGTAGTGTAAAGACCACTGATTTTGAAGTCAGAGGTCCTGGCTTAAATCCTATCTCTGCTATTTACCACCTGTGTGATGGTGGGCAAATTACTTAATCCCACTGGGGCTCATCTGCAAAATGAGGGGAATTGGGCTAGATGGCCTTTCAAGACTCTTCCAGTTCCAATCAACAATCCTATAATCCTTGTATATATACATTACTGTTGAGTTGATTAGTCAGTGTCCAACTCCTTTTAACCCCATTTAGAATTTTCTTGGCAGAGATATTAGAGTAGTTTGCCATTTCCTTCGCTAGCTCATTTTACAGATGAGGAAGGTGAGGCAAATAAGGTTAAGCAACTTGTCTAAGGTCACTAGGAAGTGCCTGAAGCCAGATTTGAACTCACAAAGATGAGTCTTCCTGACTCCAGGCCTGGTGCTCTATCTACCGTACTACCTAGCTGCCCAATCCTTGTATACGGTGGTAATTTATTTTTTACATAGTGCTTTCCCCATGATATTTTACTGTTGCTCCACACCAATGCTTAACAATTATCTGCTGAATTGAGCCATGCTTGCTAACTGAGAAGATACTGCATTTTAACCAATGTGCAATCCTGGATTTCGTCTTACTCAGTAGCTTAGAAAGCAGAGTTTTCAGGGCAATGAGCAGGGATAAGACATACTCTGAAGAAAGGGGAAATATTTATGTAAACAAAAACCTTTATGTGCTGTAGAGGCCTACTATGAAATACTAAGAAATATCAATTAGAATTTGAGCCTTCTGAGAACAAAATGAAAAGTAGAGATTCTAGGATACATTGGCCCTTTAGTAGCTAAGTGCCAGAATCAAGATTTCGTATTTCTTCAAGTAGGCCTTCTCCTTCCATCCTACTTCATAATCCAAGAACATGACTAGCTGGTATGGAGGCAGTTCTGATTGCTCTGTGCTGTTTGTTGTTGTAATGATGGTGATAGAACAACAACCGTGTTAAGGAATGAGGCCGTGATGCATTCATGTTGTTGTCATTTGTCCTTCCCCGAAAGAAGACCAATGACATCATGGGTGACTTCTCAACATGGGCAGAATTGGATTTAAATGAGGCAGACCTTCTCAAAGTCAATCAGCCTTACTCTCTTTTGAGCATTGAATTTGGAATCATACCATTTCATTTCTAGGGAGAAGGGGAGAGGGGGAAGAAATAAACATTTATCTGCTATGTGCCAGGCACTATGCTAAACATTTTACAATTATTATCTCTTTGATCCTTGCAAAAGTCTTAGGAGGTAGGTGCTATTATGATCCCCATTTTACAGCTGGGGAAACTGAGGCAAACAGAGGTTAAGCAATTTGCGCAAGGTTCCAGGGCTACTAACTATCTGAGGTCAGTTTTGAACTCAGGTCTTGCTGAGTCTAGGCAGAGTGTTTTTTCAGTTGTGTTTTGTTTTGTTTTGTTTTGTTTTTCCCACTGTAATATCTAGCTACCTATTCTAATCAAGGATTTTAATCCTGACTCTGTCAGCTACTAATTAATCATGTGACTTTGGGGAAATCATTTATATACAAGTTTGTAAAATAGGACTTTAATACTTCCTATACCCAATATTCTACATCCTGACTGAATGTTTTGCCTAGAAAACATTCCTTTTTTCCTGCCTTCCAGAACACTGTGGATAGAGCACCAGAGACCTGAATTCAAATCCGGCCTCAGATACTTAGCTATGTGACCCTGGATAAGTCACTTAACCCTGTTTACCTCAGTTTCCTCATCTGTAAAATGAGCTGGAGAAAGAAATAGCTAACCGCTCCAGCAACTTTGCTAAGAAAACCCCAAATAGGATCACCAACAGTCAGGCACAACTGAAATGAATAAACAATAACCCAGAGCACTGAGCTTCTGTCAAGGCTTCTCAAGTCCTGCTTCTTTTTAAAGGTGATCCACCAGCCTTAACCATGCTATTTCTACTCAGTTTACTTTGTATTTACCTATCCATATATCCCCACAGGTTGATGAACACTATTTGTATCCCTAGCTAAAATAGAAGCAGGACTCAGCAGATACATCCTTAGAGACAGGAAGGCCTAGATTGATTTTCTCCTTCTGATATTTACTGGGTGTGTGACCCTGAGCAAGTCACTTAAATCCTTAGTGCTTCAGTCAGCTTCTTAAGGCTACAAATTACTGAAAGGTACCGATCTGCCTTTAATAGAGAAAGTTTCCATGCAGGTCCTTCCTGACTAACCACTCCACCTCCACTTTAAAAAACAAAAAATCAGGCATGGTGCTTAGCAGATATCAGAAACATAAATTTTTGTTCAATTGAAATGAATTATACTCTCTACCTCAAAGAATTGTTGTGAATATCAAAAGAGACAAAGCTTTCGTGAAAAGTGGTTTTTTTGTAAACTTTATAGCACTATATATTTTTATTCTATTATTGTCTTAGAATTTCCTTCTAGACTAAGAGACCTGGGTTAATATTGATATACCCTAAAGCAATCTGGTGAATAGAGTTTAGATTGGAGTCAGAAGCCCTAGGTTTGAATCACAGATCTGTCACTATCTAGGTCTTAAAGCAATTCATTCCTTTGTCTCTGAGATCCCCTTGTTTCTTTTTCTGTAAAGGAGTGGGAGGCTTATGGGGGGGGGGGAAGGGCAGTGTTATATGTTCTTCTTCCCCTTACTAAGGATCAAAAGATGCAATAGATACACAAGCAAATGAAACAATAAAGTAAGAAGTAATAATAATAAATAAGCCACCCACAGTATGCCCCGCCAGTGAAGAAAGACCAAATTTATTAACTATAATAAGCCATTTTATCTTGTTGGCGTGTACTGTTGTTTTAGTCTCACCCAACACTTCCTAGAAAGAGAAGTTGATCCCCCAGGCTCAGTGTTTTAGTGACTAGATTTATCCATGTCTGCTCAGATTGTCAGCCTTGTCTCTCTACAGTGTTAGGTAATAACAGCCCTTCTCCACGTGGGACAGGTTCCACTAAGAGGCAGTGTGTCTAGTCATTTGTGTAGGAGCTGATGCTCTGATAATGAACTGCTGATCACTTCTTTACTTGGAATCACGAAAATAAATGTTCAGGAAGGACGTGTTGTGATTCCTGCTCTCTTAACAAGTTAGAGAGCTTTGCCGGCATGCTGCTAATTAGCTTGCTGCCTGTCCTTCCAAAATGCTTTTGTGTTGTCTGTCAGTTTAATGGAACAGTTTTAAGACAAATTTTAGCATAACCGACAACTTAATAGATGTCTTTTTGAGCACCTCCATCTCCCCTACTCTGCAGCCAGATAAAATTAACAGGACCATTGTCTCCATTCTCAGTTGTCTGAGGGAAACACCCAGAGAGCTTTCTAATCCATGTAAAAGGCAGTTGCAACAACAAAATTACCAACTGGGGAACTTGATATTCATCAACAAATTTCCCTCACAACTGCTACAGAAATGGGTACTTTCACTAGATATTTCTGATGACATGAAAGGATTATGTACTGTAGCATTTTCCAACTTAATTTGGCCACAGAACTCTTTGAGGCAAGAAATATGTTGACAGAATCCATAAATACAGGGCTAGGAAGCTTAAAGAGATGGAATTCCTATGGGTTAAAGGTTGGTGACTGAAATTTGGAAATAAAAGATAAGGAATTACATCTATTTTCATTTCCACCAAAATGTCAAACATAACAAGTGTTTTATACATGCATAATTTTGTATTTAATATTACAAAGGGAAAAATATAGCTAGCAATGACATTTTCCTATAATGCCCCCTATTCACATCATGTGAAGCACCAGGAATCTGCAGAATACAATCTGGGAAATGTTTATGTCACAGAAAATATAATTTAATGTCTAGAGCTTCCATGAAGCTCCTCTACCAACCATTCTAACTCTAAGTGCTCTCACCCTTCTCTGACCTCCATAGTACTTAGTGAATTACACAGTCTGGTACTGGATTCATGTGTCTGAGGCATGTCTCTCTAAAACAAGTTTCTGGGGAGCAGGAACCATGCCTTCTTTTCTCAAATATCTCCTCCTTGTGCAACAGGAAGATTATTTTTGGCATTTTTGTGAAATAACCGAGATTGAGTGCAATGTCCAGTGACATATACTATCATAATAATTTAATTGAGACATCACTGGGAGGGAGGGGGTGATAATGTGAAAATAAAAGAGAGAATAGATATGAAAGATACTATTAAAGTAGAATCAACTTGGATTGGCAACTGATTAGACATAGGATGTGAGAGAGTTGGAAGAGTCAAAGATGGCTAAAGGTTTCAGTCCTGAGTAACTGAGAGGATGATGATGTCTTCAACATAAAGAACCAAAACTGATTCTGTTTGGAGGAGCAGATGCTAAGTCAGTTTTGCACATGGATCTGAGGTGCCATCAGGATATCTAAGTGAAGTGGTCAAGAGAGAAATTGGAAAGGTAGAACTGAAGCTCCATGAAGAAATCAAGAATTGATAGATTTATAAGTCATTTATATAATAAGTAATAATGGAAAGCTTTAGGATAGATAAGATTGACCAGAAAGACATGGTAGAGGGAAAAGAGAAGACAAAGAACAGAGCCTTGAGGGATACCCACTCCTGGGGCCCGAGAGAAAGATGAGCTGCTAAAGGAGACTCAGAGGAAGCAATCAGAAAAGTGAGAGGAGAAACAAGATATTATATTGTCCTATTAGCCAAGGGAAGAGAACCTATCAAAAGGAAAGTGGTCATGAGTATCAGGCATTACAGAATGTTAAAAGAGGATGAAAACTGAAGAAAGACCATTTAATCTGCCAATTAAAAGGTCACTGGATACCTTGGGGAATTTCAGTAGAGTGATTGGAATGGAAACTAGATATCAAGGGTTGAAGAATGAGTGGGTGTTGAAGTAGTAGAAACTGAGCATAGAACCCTAGTTCTAGAAGCTTAGCAGTTTAATAAAACAAATATCTAGAATGTTACCTTCCTATCAAGGACAAAGTATGGTGAATTTTTTTTCTTTTTTTAGGATAGTGGAGACATTAATGTGTTTGTAGGAAGTTTATGAGGAACAGATGGAGAGGAAGAGATTGAAAATGAGGAAAATATAAAAATGATCAAGGAAGAGAGATTCCAAAAGATATGGAGGAAGAGGAGATCCTTGACAAGAAAGACCACCTCGTCCTCTGAGATCAGAGATAAGAAGGAGAAGGTGAATGACAACTCCATAGTGAAGCTTCAGGGGTTGAGTAAGAGAGAAGGGACAAAATGAGAGGCCTCAAGACAGAAAATTCAGTATTCTCAGGAAAGCCGATATAAAGTTTTTTGCTAAAAGATAGGACTGGTGGTAGAAGTCAAAGATAGAGAAGAGAGAATGTCTGCGGAAAACATCATGGGGACTGTAATAGAAAGTCAATCAATAAAAGGATGACCTCCCATTGAGAAGGGCCAAGGTGGAATTAGAGTCTGCATGATTTTATTACATCCTGAAATAATGCTGAGTGACTGATACAGGCAGGAGATTGATATAGAGTGAGATGGATGGTGTGTAGAAAGGAACCAGGATTAAAGATAGCAATGCAGTAAGAATAAGGGGGCAAGGAATTTGAAGATAGAAGACAGCAATTTGTGAAAAAAAACTAAAGATGTGAAGGGAGATGTATGAAGCCAGAACTAGGGTAATAGAATAGAAAGAGAGGAATGAAGGTATTAGAAGTCATTATAAAGGTAAAGAATTGGTTGAGCCAATGAGAAATGGAAGGATAGGAGATGGATATCAGAAAGGAAATTTTTGGAGTCCTTAATCTTGGAAGTGGAATAGTTTTGGGAAAAGAGGAAAAGATGACAAAAATATTACTACCCCATTAGTAACTGAGGTACAGTGGAGTTAGACTATATGAGATCTGATGAAGTCATTCATTGAACTGAGAAGCCATGTTGTTTTAAGGGTTATCAGTATGAATATTAAAATCACCAAGGGCAATGGCAAAGGTTGGGCTGGAAACAAGATTTGAAGCCAGGTATTCAAGTTGGTAATGGATAGATAAAGTAGGTAGATGACAGTGGTAGGCACCTAAATCAGGTGATATGCTTATATGTTATAAACCAATAGTACCCAATACTTTTCAAGTATGAGGACCTCTTACATATTTTAGGAGTTGTACTTTTAGTACCCACTGATTGATAAATATCTACTAACAAGCTACTATGAATTCAGTAATATTATAAATGAATTTATGTTGTATAAATCTTAGCATCTATGTGCATTTGAAAAATAGTAATACATTGCTATAATAATAGCATAAGACATTTTACTTATTCAGTACACTGAAGGTATGTCTGCTCATTTATTATACTGAGTCATGCTGCATATTTTGTGGAAGCTAAATAAAGATCGAAGTGACATTTCTTAGTATGCAATACAGATTTCCTGACCCTCTTGCAAATCATGGCTCCCCAGGGGACTGCAGCCTACAGCTCAGGAACCACTGGGAGGAACATCAAGGGAGGAAGAGTGGCTTGGCTTTGGAATAAGTCACATTATTTTTCCAAAATACAATTTTTTCCATTTGTAAAGAGAGAGGATTTGACTAGATTTTCCATTTTGGTTCTAAATGTTACCTAAGATCCCAAGATTTGCCTCTCTTGAATAATATTAGAATGTTCTGTGAAGGCAGTTTCTAATGTGAAGTCCCATACCTCTGCTCTCCCCCAACTTTGCTCAAAAATAGTATTGTTTCAGTAAGTTTGTCACTTCTTCAGATAACTATGCAGAAAGATATCACTCATTTAGATGGGAAATTACTGATATTTTTGTTGTCTTCTTAGAATGTCCTTCCAGATTTTGATCGAGCCTTATCTGCTTTGTTAGTTCAGTTTTCTGTAATAACTTCCAGGCAGGATTCCAGGGGACTTTACCACCTTGGAAGTGTTTTAAAAGCTAAAAAAATTATTTCCAGGGTGAGAATTTTTTTTTTCTTGTAGCACTGTATTGCTATACGGGTTAGATCCTATTCCAACATTTCTCCATACAGTGAAAATATTGTCTAAGTAAGCTCTCCAACCTGTAGCCAATGCTTGTTTTAAATCACAGTTAATGATGGAAGCCCAGCCTGCCTGCTAGCCCAGGGAGTTGGATTTGAGTGCTTATAATGGCCAAAAGAGGGCTTTGTGAGAGGCTAGAGTGCTTGACATAGAACCACCAGACCCGGGTTCAAATCCTGACTATCACTTATGATCTCTGTGACCTTGAACAAGTCCCTTTTCCCTTTAGGATGTTCAGTTTCCTCATCTGTGAAAAGCAGACAGTTGGACCAAATGACCTCTAAAGTTTTTTTTTCTTTCCATTTCTGAATCAATAATCTATGATCTAATAATCCATGCATCCTCCAGAAGGTTCTGAGGACACCAAGGAGACATTTATTCAGGCATTTTCCAAGGATTCCTTAATCATTTCCAACTACTTCCACAGCCCATAGTTTCTTCCATTTTTAGTAAAATATTTATGAAGGTCCATAGAATTCATTATAGAAAATAAAAATGAAACAAACCTGAAGACAAGTAGAATTTAATGAGTTCAACTAAGCATGTAATAACTTACAGTAACCGAGAACCCCCCAAAGGTCCTGAGTGTATGGTGAGAAGGAATGTTTTCATTATTGGAGAGATGAGTGGAATAGTTATGATTCTGTATGTAGTTCAGGTTGCTTTATTATGGAAAGGCTATTAGGAAAATAGAGAAAGCTCAGCAAACAGTCATTGGGATACTACTGAATGTCATAAGTGGTAGGTAGGTGCGTACACACACAAATAGAGCTAAAGAAATAAGCTCTGCATCTTTGGAAAATGAAATAAAAGGGCTTTTGTAGACATATGCACCAAACTGAAGAAAAAGAGAAAGCATTTTCCTCCCTTTCAAAGGTTATTTGAGCTTTTCTTGAAGCAGAGGGACATATAATTAATTCAGAGAAAACTCAGTTCTGAGAAAGTGAATTTAGGTGGAATTTTGCACTGCATCTACAACGTAGTCAAATGTTCCAATAAATACTTTACCAGGGATTCTTCTACCACAAACATCTTAAATTGAAAGCACCAATGGTGGAATTTCTGGCGATGTGACAGATGTGCAGGTGCCTACATCCCCATCATTATTTGTGTTGACTAAAAATAAGGGCTGTTTACACATGCCCATGGCTTGTCCTGAAGGTAAACATTCTGAGACTAGTGTTTCTTAACTTTCTGGTCCCAACTTGAAGATGATACTAGAAAGAAGGGAAGGAAAATCACAGAGAAGTGAGAAAGACAAGAGGATTTGTACCCAGCTTGCAAAACAGAGATTCCTAAGTGGTTGATGGAGCTGAATCTGATTGTAACCAAACTTCTTCATGTTTTAACCTTGTGTGGTTCAAAATTGCTACTCACCATGTTCGATGTGAATGTTTCAGACATTATAGGCTGGCAGATTCATATCACTGCACTTTATACATGTTCATGCTGATTAGAACTTTTATTTGTCATAATGATCCACTAATGCAATGATAATACAAGTAATAGCCCATGTCTAATGGCTTCTTGTCCAGAGGCTAAGAGAATTAGTTTAATATATTTAGTACCAAACTCTTAAAAGAAAACTGTTTCAACTACTGAATTTCCTTGGGCAGTAAAAGTAGATGTCTTCAGTGGAGCTATCAGAAGAAAAGTTGGAAGAAAAAGAGCTCAAGTCACCTGAGGACTCATCGAGATGGTCTGTTCATTGTTTTTCAATAGAATGTCCCCAATAATGGGTCTTTGGTAGAAATGGAAGAGTAGCATGATTGTATACCAGAGAGGGAGAGATTTAAGGAGAGTTAGGTTTTTCTACATTCTTCATTGGCCTGTGAATAATAGTTGTTCCTTTCTCCAAAACTTCTCTCAAATTATTTGTTCATCTAAAATGCCATCTTTCCCTCTTACTATCTATTCTGCCTAGCTTTCCAGTCTTATCTTCAAGGAACAATTCAAGTTTCATCTCCTTCATGAAATTGTCTCATAGTACTGGGTCTTTTGATGGTCCTTCTTATCACCTGAGGCCATTAATGTCTATGCTACTCATGTTTGAACTTGGCTACATATTTTCTGGTGGTGTTCTCTACTTTATGTATATTTTTAGGCTTATAGCACACTAAACAACTTACAGATTCCTTGAGGTTAGGGAATTGTGTATCTTTCTTCCAGTCCAGGTGTAAGAACATAATAATACTCAATTTGCAGATTATTTCATCTTAAATCATAAATGAATTACACAGATCATCATGTACATAGTTGGATGCCACTTATCCATGGGGAGAGTCCCACTCCTGGGGCCCAAAGGCATCCTGAAAAGATGTGAAGGAGAAGTTGGCTATTCCATGTGCAAGGCGTGGGCATAGCTGGAAATAATGTGAAACATGACCAGGGAGATGTGTGAGATTTGGTTTTCTATACATGTAAAGGAACAGTGAATGATAAGGCTGTAAGGTAAGTAGAAGCTAGATTGTAGAGGGCCTTGAACAACCACTAAAGTACCCTGAACTCCATTTGGTAGAAAATGAGGAAACACTGAAACATTTTAGAAGGAGAAAGTTGATAAATTATTTATACAATGTCAACTAGGAAAGGTAACAAAATTCTGGTTAATAGCAGTCAGTTAGTGGAATACTTTCAAAGTTAAATAGTACAATCCATATTTCTCTTAACAGATAATCTTTTTCAGGAGATATAATTAGTTGGTTTTGTTTTGGTATTTGTTGGGAAGTTTCCATAAACTGTCAAAAAATTGTAATCAGTAAGAAAATCAAAAATGTAAAAAAAAAAAAGGAAAATTAACCTGGAAGTAGTGTTAGGGTTAGACAATAACTCATATTTTATGGTGCTTTAAATTTTAAAGTGTCGTCCTCCTTGCTAACATCTTATGGGAGTAGGTAAAATACATTTCAATTTATACAATTTACAGATGGGGAAACTAAGTCTGAGAAACATTTTTTTTAACTTACAATTAGTAAGTATCAAAAGGGCTCGTGGGCAGCTAGGTGGCGTAGTGGATAGAATGCTGGGCTCGGAGTCAGGAAGACTTCTCTTAATGAGTTCAAATCTGGCCTCAGACACTTACTAGCTATCAGGCCTTGGATAAGTCACTTAATCCTATTTGCCTCAGTTTCCTCATCTGTGAAATGATGGAAATGGCAAATCACTCTAGTATCTTTGCCAAGAAAACCCTTGATGGGTCACAAAGTGTTGGACACAATTGAAAAATGACTAAACAACCAGACTGACTTGGGACCAGCTCTTCTAATTCTATGTCTTCTGCTTTTTCTAACAATGCTGATTTAGAAAGTGAAGGGAGTACTAGAAGTAGGGGGCAGGGGAAGCAGTTAGGAGGACATTAATGCCATAACACAGGTACACTGCAATGGTGGCAGCCTAGGAAAAGGAAGGGGACAGTGTAAAAGAGAAATACTGTGGAAGTACAGTCATTAAGACCTGTGAACTGATTGTACGTGGTAGGAAGAAATCAGAGATGACCTAGAGGTCCTTCTGCTCCCACACTGACTATGGAGGGTGGACTGTTAACCATTTAGATCTTTGGCCAGATTGTAAGAAGAAAAAAGCCTGTGAATGGTGATGAGGTTGTGACAGTTTTAAGTAGATAGAATGCCAAGACACAGCATGATGCTTGTAAAAATCCTATTGAAGGGATGCTGGACTTTGTGTTTTCATCTCTCCAGGAGCTCTTTCTTAGAGTCACCTCCAGTGCCAGTCTTCTCATTTGCCTGGACCCTGACTTGTACTGAGAACCTATACAGAAGATGCTTTATCAAGAGCTGAGGGAAGAGTGACAAGTGATTCCATATGCACAGAGAATGAAAGTGAACTCTGGGGAAAAAAATAAAAACTGTCAAGGAAAATGTCTTTTGGCAGTGGGGACTGTGCAGGTACTGTGGGATAGAAATGTGACGAGAGTGACTGCTTTGGGCTTTGGCAGCCAGCCTGCCTGTATTCAGGCAGCCAACAGGCCTGAAGGCAGAAGGCCATTGCATACACGAAGGCCTGTGGTCCCTGTTCTCTATCAGTTCAGTGAGTCCTTAATGAGAACATAGGCAAGGGAGGAATGGGGAGGTGGTTCTGGGGATGCATTCAAGGGTGCTCTGTCCCCCAGGAGGGGTATTTAGAAAACAAACTGTAAATTAACTTGTGTTAGTCACCATTCTCACCCTCTGTCTTGAATGGTGGTGATATACTTCTGCTACTGGTCTGGCTGTTGGCCAGTTATCTTCCTTATTTTAATTTCTTTGCACCAGGACAAAAGAAATGTTATTGGGGATCAGCCCTGGAGCCCTTTCTTTAAAATAGTCTATCTATAATGGGACGACCATGGGGCAGCCAAATACATGATAAAATTTGAGCTCCCCTGAGAAAACAAACCTTGCCTTTAAATATCTTTGCTGCACTTTCTTGGTAACCAAAATTCACTCTTATCACTTCATTCCTTAGGTTTTCAAAGGCTCTCTAAGCTCAGAATCACAGAAATCTTTGAGCTGAGGGATATCTAAAGCATTTTACAGAGAAGGTAACTGATTCTCAGAGTAGTTAAATGGCACGCCCAAGGTCATGCAGTTGTCGATTTTCAAATTGAGTAACGAAGTTTCAAATTAAACAACAAAGTTTAAAGAGAAACAGTACCTGCTGTTTTAGGTCTTATATTTTTCTAGTAGGAAAATCTTCCTAAGTTCCCAATGGAGAAAAACAAAAACAAAAGCTACCTTCATAGAGAGCACATTAAACTAAAGTAGTACCAGCCATTTCTGCCTTTCATGGGGATTTGGAGATGGAAATTGTGGGGATGATGTAGATCTGTAAGCAAGTGTTCTGCCTGGATTGGGGAAAAGAGGAGCACTGGTATGCTAAAAGGGAAAAGACAAAAGTATTTGTTTGGTCATCAGCTGATAGACCTACATAGGTTAGCTGGAAACATCTGTTTGATTAAGCTAGGTTAGGTTCAGATTCGGATTCACACTGGCAATAAGACACACTCCCAACAGAATAAAGTTTTTATTGAAACACAGGGGAAATACTCTATTAACCCCACAACCACATTATTTAACAATTCCTACTATGCAGTGACAAAGACAGAGACACAGACACACAGAGGCAACACCTGTTCAGAGGAACACCACCACCCAAGGTTTCTCCAGGCGGGGGAATCCCTCTTTTCTACAAACACAGCAACAACAACAAAGGACACACACACAAAATACAACATACACTTCACGTTCGCAACTGCACCCAAGGCTTCTTCAAAGCTGGGGAACCCCTTTACAGCCTCCTTGGTTGGTCCTTCTGAATGTAGCCCAGGCAAAGCGTCCTTTCCATGGGTGAGGTTCCAGTGTGCCTGTCTCACGTGGTGACTTTTATAGGACCCTGAACAAAGAAAGTTTTTCTTGCCAGAGAGGGGAGCCATCCCCGCTCCCCTCATTCCTAAGTACTGGCCAGGTTAACGTTTCTCCAGCAGGATGTAGTAGTAAGGCCAAATTTATGATCTCAAAAAGGATCATATATATATTTGAATGGTTCGAAATCGCAAGGTATATAGAATTCTCTAAGCAGAAGGCATCAAAAAATTTATTCAGGGCCCACAGCGACAAATTAGCAAACCAACCTCCCCATTCCAATATTGTGATCACAAGCCTCCAGGCCAGTAGGCCCGCCTCACAAGAGTAGCCAGGAGGCCACAGAAAAATAAGATGGCATAAATCATATTCACTGGCCTCAAGTCCTTGCTCGAACTCCTGGGTCCACACAGGGGTCGGCTCTGCTTTGGCTTTAGCTGTAGTTTCTCGCCTCTCCTCGCAGCCAAACCTCTGGTTCTCAAGCCCCACCTCAACGACCACAGACCAGAGACCATTGGTTCCCAAGTTGGACCCTCTTAAGTCATCAATCTACACCCACACAGGTTTCACACCTGATAAGGCTTTGGGCCTGGGGCTTAGCACTTAGCAGCTGAAAGTATTTTCACTCAAGGTAAACAAAAGCCAAAACTCCTGAAGTGCCTTTCAAAGTAAACAAAATAAACAAAAGCCAAACTCCTTAAGGGCACCCCCAAACTAAGTACTAAGGAGCCCATTTTGCCTTAGGGACACACAGGAGAGGAGTTATTTCCTATCCTTTGTCTTTTTTTTTTAATTTATTTTTGACATGTTTGGTTTTCAGCATTGATTTTCACAGGCGTTTGAATTACAAATTTTCTCCCCATTTCCTCCCCCCCCACTCCAAGATGACGTACATTCTGGTTGCCCTGTTCCCCAGTCTGCCCTCCCCTCCGTTGCCCCATTCCCCTCCCATCCCCCTTTCCCTTCCTCTCTCCCCTGTTCCCTTCCCATCCACCCTCCCTAAGAAGTCAAGCAATTCAACATGGGCCCCATGCATATCATTATGTATAACCCTTCCACAATACTCATGTTGTGAAAGACTAACTAT
>CM053622.1:553100720-553196396 GCA_028646595.1 Phalanger gymnotis
TTGACATTGTCTTCCACTTTTTCATTCCTTTGGTTCTGTTTTATAATATCTTGATTTCTCATCAAGTCACTAGCTTCCACTTGCTCCACTCTAATTTTTAAGGTAGTATTTTCTTCAGTGGTCTTTTGGACCTCCTTTTCCATTTAGCTAGTTCTGTCTTTCAAGGCATTCTTCTCCTCATTGGCTTTTTGGAGCTCTTTTGCCATTTGAGTTAGTCTATTTTTTAAGATGTTGTTTTCTTCAGTATATTTTTCGGTATTTTTTTTTTTGGCTCTCCTTTAGCAAGCCATTGACTTGTTTTTCATGGTTTTCTTGCATCCTTCTCATTTTTCTTCCCAATTTTTCCTCTACTTTTCTAACTTGCTTTTCCAAATCCTTTTTGAGCTCTTCCATGGCCTGAGACCAGTTCATGTTTTTCTTGGAGGCTTTTGTTGTAGGCTCTTTGACTTTGTTGATTTCTTCTGGCTGTATGTTTTGGTCTTCTTTGTCACCAAAGAAAGATTCCAAAGTCTGAGGCTGAATCTGGGTGCATTTTCACTGCTTGGCCGTGTTCCCAGCCAACTTACTTGACCCTTGAGTTTTTCAGAGGTGTATGACTGTTTGTGGAGTAAAGAGTATTTTGTTCCAAGCTTGGGGGGATGTGTTGTTGTTTTCAGAGCTATTACAGCCAGCTCTGCCACACCAGCACTCCTCCTTCCCCAAGAACCCCCAACCAGGACTGTACTTAGATCTTCAGCAGACTCTTCACTCCTGCTTTGATCCACCACTTAATTCCTCCCACAAGGTGGGCCTGGGGCCAGAAGCAACTGCAGCTGTAGTTCTGTAGCTGCCCTACCTCTGCTGCCCCCAGGGCAGTGGCTGAACAGGGAACTCTATCACCCTCTCCCCAGCAGCTTTTCCCACTAACCTTCTCTGTTGTCTTTGGTGTTTGTGGGTCGAGAAGTCTGGTAACTGTTGCAGCTCACTGATTCAGGGCTCTAGAGCATGCTCCGCCCAGCTCCTGGTCTGGTTGGTCCACAGGGCCCACGCTGGGCTCTGCTCCACTCTGCTCTGCTCCCAGCTCTGTTCAGGATAGACCTTACCCAGAGACCATCCAGGCTGTCCTGGGCTAGAGCCCTGTTTCCCTCCGCTATTTTGTGGGTTCTGCAGTTCTTCTCTGTTGTCATTGGTGTTTGTGGGTTGAGAAGTCTAGCAACTGCCACAGCTCACTGATTCAGGGCGCTAGGGTCCACTCCTCCCAGCTCCTCATCTGGTTGGTCCTCATGGCCCGTGCTGGGCTCTGCTCTCCTCCACTCTGCTCCCAGCTCCATGTGCGATACACCTCACCCAGCAACCGTCCAGGCTGTCCTGGGCTGGAGCCCTGCTTCCCTCTGGTATTTTGTGGGTTCTGCAGTTCTAGAATTGGTTCAGAGCCATTTTTATAGGTTTTCGGAGGGACTTGGCAGGGAGCTAATGCGGTCCCTGCTTTCCAGCCACCATCTTGGCTCCGCCCTCAAAGGAATTTATTTTTAAGAGAGGGTTGGAGAGGCTTGAGGATGTTTGCAGTTATAGGGGAAGAAGCCAGTACAGAAAGGAATTGCGTAATTGGGAGAGAGAATGAATGATAACTGGAGCAAGGTCAGGAAAGAGATAGAAGACGATATCAAAGGAAGAAGTAGAAAAGTTAGCTTCAGCAAGGAGGCTTATACACCAGGACTCCATGAAAGATGAGGTGAACGAAAGTGAGGGGATTTAAAAGGCTAGAAGAGGGGATATGAGAAAGCTAGGCATGTTTTCTTCAGTAAGTTCAGAATAAAATGGAAGGCAAGTCTATCTTCTGAGTTGAGAGCTTGAGGAACTAGGAGAAGTTTTGGAACAGTTATTCTGGAGAATGTGACAGTTTATTAGAAATCCAAAGAACCCCATTATAGTTTGGTGAGAGCTCAGTTAAAGTTAGATATCATGGTGGTAAACAAAGTCGAAACAATTTTTGGTGCATTTTAATTTTTTTAATTTTATTTATTTGATCCTTAACTTAAGAAATAAAACAAGTATTTCCGTAAAGTAGTAGAATAGAAGGAAAAAAAGATGATCGTACATGAAATTGCAAATCTATTATGAATGACTTGCTATTCCTTTTAAATATATAATAAAGTTATCATGTAATCTTTTTCTCCCTTTCTTTCCCCTCATCCCCCTAATTTTTTTTCTATCTAGCACCATCACCTCGGAATAGGAATGGAAGCCAATGGTCAGGACGACCCAGAGTTAGGGATTAGTGTATTGTGTTGGGAACAGTGAAACCTGAGGTGATTAAAGGATGGAGGATAGTACCTTATAGAAATGACTAACATATAAGGTCAATATGATGAAGGGAGGCAAGGAAAACCAAACCAAAGAAGAAAGAGAAACTGGCAGAGAACAAGAACCAGAGGTCACAATGTAGCTGAAAATCAGTTTCAGATTAAGTGATAAATGGGAGAGATAGAATATCCAGAGGCTATTAGGAGAGAATTGCATTTCAGAGTTCTGGTTCTTAGTTTGTAGTATCAAGTAAGAGTGGGGCCTAGGTTTAAACATCCCTGTAGATATTTAAGGTAGAATGGAGATAGAGGTTATATGAGTTAAGGAATTTAGTGAATGGAGAGGGGCATATAGATGAATTTTGAATTTATTTGAATATATGTTGTAGATAATTTTTCAAAATCTGAAATGTCAGTCAATCCACTCACTAGCATTTATTAATCTCCTTTTTATCATACTGGTTGGTTTTTCCCCATAGGTAAGAGTTAGATAAGATCTACCTTTCCACTAAAATTCTGCTTGATGCTTTATTCCAACATGGAGTTGTTCCTTGGGTATTGAAGGCTATGCTAATGAAAGAAGAGTTCTTATGAGTGCTATTAAACTAGAAAGCATTTTATGAGAGACCCAATGAGAAGACTAAATGTCCATTACGAATATGCCAATTTTTTAAAAAATCATGCTTGTTTTATTCTCAAGTTCAAAATAAGACAAATAAAAATTTTTTAAAATCATAATAACAAGATTGGCCATTAGATAGTGAGTTTTTTCCCCCAAAATCATTTACTGAATGACTATGATGTGCTAGCCTCTTTCCTAAGTTTTGGGAATACCAGACAAAAATGAAACAATCCCTACCTTTAAGGATCTTATATTCTATGGAGAGAAACAACCTGAATATAAATAAGAACATACAAAATATATTGAAAACGCAGGAACTCTGAAGTAGTGCAGTGGTTGTGGCCCTTGTCTGTGAATGCTCCAGCATTGAGGAAATCACAGATCTTTGCAAACCAACCTCTTTGTCTGAGAAAGGAGAAAAGAGAAGGAGAGGAGAGGAAGGAACTTTATACTTTACATGTTTCAACTCACTTTTTGTTTGAGTGGCATGAGAAGAAGATCACAAGCTTCAGAATTTTAGAAGAAAATCTGGGTCCAAAGGCCAGTCCTGGCAATTACTCTCCTGAGTGACCAGGGCCAAGTTATTGAAATCGTCTGGGGCTCAGGATCCTCATCTCCAAAATATTGATTAATAATAATGACACTCTTCTGCTTTGGAGGATTGTTGCAGAGAAATCATTTTGTAAACTACGGAACGGGATATACAAATTATCCATCATAATTTTCGAAACAAATGATACATGGAGGGAATTATGAGGAACTCAGATCTGTTGTTTGTTCTACTTAGTTCAACTTAAGCTATTAGCACACTTAGTGGGAATGTTAAAACCATTCTACAGTCAAGTAGATGCCAGTCACTTCCTATTTGCCTTCTTCAGTAACCTAATACATATCTTCCTATGAATTTCTTTTTTTTGTAGGACCATCTTCATATAGATAAACCCTCAGACTCTTTGTAGATGGAAAAGACCTGAGGGTAGTTCAGTTAATAGAACTATCAAGAAGTCAGGAAGATCAAAATTCAAATCTCCCTTCAGGAATATACTAGCTGTGTGAACTTGGCCAAGTTACTTGAGCTCTGTGCCTCAGTTTCCTCAACTGGAAAATGAGAATAATGGTAGTACCTACCTCCCGCAGTTATTGTGAGTGACCATCACCTAGTAGGTACTTAATAAATGTTTGCTTCCTTTCTTCTATCTTCATTTAATGGACTGCAAGACCAATATGAATCAACAACATGATATGGCCACCAAGGAAATTTATACAATCTCATGTTGCAGTCAGGGAGACAGTGTCAAGAACTACAGAGACAGAATCTCCCATACTCTGGTACTCTGGTTCTTTTGTGACTTGGTCAGACCACATCTGTGGTATTGTATTTAGACCTGGCCACCATATTTTAGGAAGAGCTCTGAGAAGCTAAAGAAGAGGAAGGCAAACCAGATATTGAAAAGCCTAATCATACTCATGAGGATTGCTTAAGAGGCTTGGGGAAATTTTCCTTGGACACAGCAGCTGTTTTGTCCTGGGCAAGGTGAAAACTTTGAGAAGGGCTGTGATGAGAAAGGGGATTTGGACTTGTTCTTGGCCCCAGGAGATGAAACTAGAAGCAATTGGCTAAAAGTTATGATGAGGCTAATTTAAGACAGATATAAGTGAGAAATTTCTTATGCATTGAGTTATCCAAGAATGCCGTAGAAGGCGGTGGATTACCCTTTACGTGAGCTTCAAACAAAGGCTTGATGATATTTTGTAAAGAAAATATTTATTGAGGTTAAGTTTGGAATAGACAACCTCTGAATTCTTATCCTCTGATTCTGATTTGTGATTAGCAGTTGTAAATTGACTCCTTGCATTTTGTCTGCATAGATCTCACCAACAAAACTAGGGTATCTCTGGAGATGTTGTTTAAATGTAATGGAATCAGACAAATGCAACCATTTGCCCTTTCCTATGGAAGCTCAGGAACAATAGTGTTGACACTTTTTTCCTTAAAGTAAAACCTAAAAACTTATTAGTGTGTTTGAAAGTTCAGAGCACTATTTTAAAGTATATTTATTTGCATGAAAACCAAAGCAACGGCTTAACGGGTGGCTTCTTGGTTATACATATGTGTCAAGAGCTCTCCCCTATGTGTAACATTCAGGAAGTTCTATTCCATCTTTTTTATTGTTTTAAGTTTTAATTCACATAAAATATATATGTGGTATGTCACATTTCATTCATTTTAACAAGCATTTCTCAAGTATCTACTGTGTCGCAGGCATTGTGCTTGGGGCTGAGGATAGGAAGGCAAAAACAGAGGTTTCCGTTCTCAAGAACCTATGATTACTGGATCTGTGAAGTTTCCAAAATCATTATTTTTGTGGGGATTCTGGACTCAAATACTCAAATGAATCAGCGATCCAATGTTGATGGTCCCTCCTATAATATTGCAACTTACCCATGCCTTCCCATCCTTTGTACAATCCTAGCTGTTCCTTAAATACCCTTCCAACTGAGTCCATTCCTAGAGAACATTCCCTGTTCCCAGTCCTGTGCTTGATACTATGGGGGACACAAAAAAAGAATATGAGGGTCCCATCTGCTACAGTTTAGCTTTGTATTATTACCAGACACAATTGCCAGTGTTCTTTCTTCTGCTTTCAAGTAGAAACTTGAAAATTACGTGGAGCATGCATCATTCAGATTGTCCAATAGACGATAGAAGTAGAAGCATTCCTAACCATTCACTGAAGCCATGGCTGCTTTGTAACAAAAATCAGTCCCTTTACCTGAACCTATATGCATTAACTTGACTAGTTACATTGAAGTCAAGTAGACATCTCCATGAAATTCCTGCCTGATTCCACAGACGTTGCCCTTGGGTGTTCTAAGTGCTCTCGGCCCCCTGGTTTTATGAGCCAGAGATTATCTTCATGATCATTTAAGTAGTTGGTGCCCATGGTGACAAGAGAAGCAATGGTATCCAAAAAAAGATTTATAATTTAATTTTATTCAACAAATCAATACTTATTAAATATCTACAATGCAAGGCACTATGCTAATCCTCAAGGATCTTGTAGTCCACTTTGTGGAATATGACATGTATGCTGTTAGAGATAGGGTGTATAAAGAACAAAGAGGAAGACTATAAGGTGTTCTAGGAAAATGTGAGTAGAACTTTTAGCTGTAGAGGAGATGTTGAAGAGCACTTCACAAAGAAGATAGCTCTTAGCCTCAAAGGAAGAGCAGGATTTCACCAGATGTTATCAGCAAAGGAGTATATTCTAGGTGTGGGCCATGAATATGAAAAGCAGCAGGAGAGGGCAGGCTGAGATCAAGGAATATAGCTAGTCTTTTGGTTTACTTGGAATGTAGAGTTCATGAAGGGAAGTAATATGAAATAAAGCTGGAAAAGTAAGTCGGAGGGAAGTAATAGAAGGTTTTGAATAACAGAAGGGCAAGATTTGTTTTCTTTAGTGTATCTGAACATTGTAATTATTACCTGAAAATATTTAGCTCTTTTGGGGAAGCAAACTTGCCTTTGTAAATGGTTTTGCAACTAGAACTGTGAAATAAGACTTTAGAGACAGAGTCACAAATACAGACACTAATCTACTGAAAACATCGCGATCCTTGAGGAGTACCTACTACGACGTCAGAGACAGATAATTACTAGAAGCCAGCATGGGTTCATTAAGAAAGAATCATTCCAGACTAACCTTATTTCCTTTTTTGACAGGGTTAATTGACTAGTTGATGAGGGCAAATGCTTTGGGCATTTGGTATGGATGCATCTGGATTTTGGAAAGATATTTAACTAAATCTCTTACAATATCCATGTAAAGTATTGACTTGTAGAATTGGTAATAATATAATTAAGAGATCATATGATGTATAATGAGTATCATATTGTTTGCCACCTCAGTGGAGAGTGGGGCTGGAGAGAGGGTAAAAATTTGGAACTCAAAACATAAAGGAAAAGAGAGAAACAGGCAGAAAGACAGAGACACACCAACCATGTGGGTCTCTTTCCAGGCAAGGACCTTTGGAGAACTAACTTTTCATGTAGATGGCAGGATTGAGACAGGGAACCTTAAGCACCTTAAACAACTGACAAGAAGTTATATACTACTCTAATCTCACAAACATTTATTAATTACATATTATGTTCATGGAACTGTGCCCCCACCATTTTTGCATGTGGGTGTATGTGTGTGTGTGTGTGTGTGTGTGTAGAGAGAGAGACAGAGAGAAAGACAGAGAGAGAGAGAGTGTGTGTGTGTGTGTGTGTGTGTGTGTAAGAAGGAGGCAGACCCTTAAGTTCATTAATATAAGGAGCTCCTGATGACCTTACCTTCTCTGCAACATAAAGGCTTGAAAAATTGCTTGGGACACAGAGGTTTAATTATTTACCCAGGATCAAAGAACCCGTATCTTTCAGAAATGAAACCTGAGTCCAAGTCTCCCTGATACTGTGGCAGGCTGACTATCCACTACACCACAATACATTTCCCTTTCATATATGGGTATAACACACCAAGGTGTAATGTAAAGAACACTGGGAACTAGGGTAAAGTATCCTCGCTTAATTTTACCTTTGCTATTTACTATCCATTTGGCACAAAAAATGTATTATAAAACTTACCTGTCATATCTTCAGTTTCATTATCTACATATAAAATGAAGGAGCTAGACTAGATGATAGTTTACCTTTTTTTCTTTAAATATTTTATTTATCCTTTTCTCTTATTTTACCTACCTGTTATTTCCCAATGATTTACTGATCGTCCTTGTCCCCCTCCCCAATAGACTCCTCCTTTGTAATACATATACACATATATATGTATATGTGCACATACATATGTGTATACACAGTCAAGCCAAACAAATCACTATATTAGGTATGCCTAATAATGTATTCCTTGTTCTATACCCCCTGCCAAGAGGCAAGAGGCATATTTACCATCGGCAGGACTAGATGATTCCCAAAGTCCTTTCCTACTCTAAATCCTCTAATGATGACTGAAGTGTGAGTCTCAGCTCACAGTCTAAAATAGAAATAGGAAATCGAGCTTGTGGAATCTGAACACAATCCAGATTCCCAGCTTAAAGCTGTTCTACAGACCAGAGATCAAAGTCAGGAATTCACCAGTTAGCAAGCTGCCATCTCCTGCAGCTATAAAGACATTGTCTGAATTTAGGGGCAGCAGCAGGTCCTAAGCCAGGAAAGATTCACAAAGAGCATATGCTGGGGAAGAACTTGGAGTCAGGACCAGATGTTTGCCTTTTCAATTTTCTTCTCATTTTAGTCCAACTCACACAAATGCTGGAATCATTTTCCTAAAGCTCAAGTTTGACTATATTACTCCTCTACCTAATCAACTACAGTGGCTCCCTATTGTGAGTAGAATAAAATATAACCCTTTAATTTGGTGAGTGAAGCCCTTTGCAACCTGGCCTCTACCTTTCTTTCTAGCTTTTTACATTTCACTCCCACTCCTCACTCTTCAGTCCACTTGAACTTTCCTTTCTTTTCCTCACACATGGCATTTCATCTTCCATATCCATTCCTTCGCACTGATCATCCTCCATACCTAGAATGCACTCCTTCCTCCTCACCCTCCCTCCTCACCTCTGCTTCATGGGGCAGAATCAGTTCAAGCATCATCTTATAAACAATGTCTTTCCTGAATTCTCTCCTCTACGTACTACTCCCCTTAAAATACCTCGTTTTTACTTTACATTTATTTTATATATAATTATATATGTATATGTTGTCTTCCCTGATTGAATGTAAGCTCCATGAGATCAGAGATTTGGGTCTTATTATCCCTGGCACCTGTCATAATGCCTGACACATAGTAGGTGCTTAATAAATGCTTGGTGATTGATTCATGTTTTGAATAATGGCAGTTTGTTTTGCTCCAAGTAATTGCCTGAATTTTTGTCATTTTATGGCAGCTGCAGGTTAACCACAACCCACTCTCTCTAGTTCAGCTAAAGCTAATGAAGCTATGAGCTCAGGTATTTATTATATTAGATATTGAATATATGTTTGTGAATGACTAAAATGTTTGTATTTAAATGAATCAGTTAGGGTTATAGAAACTGCCAGATGAATAGCTAGCTATAAAAACATCCACATAAGTTTGGTTCAGATTTAGGAAACATTAAAATCTTTCCCCCTCTAAAAAAAATCCCTTAATAATAGAATAGTTGCTGCAACTTCTGCTAATTTCCTGACTGGGAATTGGTTTAGCTGTGACATAGTAGCATGTATAATAGAAATATATCTCATATTAAAGGTATGTTATTAATTTCCAAATTGTATTTATCTATCTACCTTTGGGGATTCAGACATATGTTGGAATGAGCTACTAACAAAGGATATTCAATCATCCAGTTGCATTTTGTATCTTTTTTTTTCCAGTGAACAAACACAAACCATGGATCGAAACCTCATACCATGGAGTCATAACTGAGAACAATGACACTGTCATTTTAGATCCACCTCTCGTTGCCCTGGATAAGGATGCCCCGGTTCCTTTTGCAGGTAGGACACCCTGCTGAGGGGGCTATTCAGATTGGCTTACATAAAACCACATGCCTTATGTAAATAAGGGTTAATGTCTTAATCAGCAAATATGATGGAATAGTCACATGCTTTGATGGATTTCAAGAGTCTTCCTGTGACCTGTGTGTTAGTCTCCTGTAGAGACTTAATTATTCTAGGAGAATATCTCTCCTTTGGTTTCTCATATGTTTCTCTCTCTCTCTCTCTCTCTCTCTCTCTCTCTCTCTCTCTCTCTCTCTCATTCTCTCCCTCTCTCTTGCTCTCTCTCTCTCCCAGGGGGATGATTGAAGTAATGCAAAATTTGGTGGAAGGGATGAGTCCAGAGTTCATGGGATCTTTTGCTCCAATGGAATGGTTCATGGGACAAAAAGTCTAAGTTCTCCTGTTCTTAGTGGTCCACAGAAAGGAGCTATGGCAGCTTGCTCTGGGACATAGCAGATTTTGACAAAAAAAAAAACCAGGCACAATTTTATACACTGACCTCAGATCTCTATTGGGGTTTTGGGTGATGGGCAATGGGGATTTGACCTAACTTTTGAAAGGACTATAGAAATAAAATGAGGAGTCAATTATTTTCTCTGATTGTAACTTATAGCTATTGATTTGCTTAGTCAGCTCAATGGATGAAGAGTCTACCATTGACTGTCTTCTCAGTTCCTTCCAAGGAATATACTAGCAGGAAATGGGAATGCACCCTACTCTTTGGCAGGCATTAAAAGAAAAATAAAAGAAAGAAATAGGTTATGAGGAAAAAATGATAAGGAATTTCTGAAGACACTTGCATCATGAGTAATATTGTTAGCACTTTATAACTGTCAGGGGCAAGACAGGAAATTTAATGAGGGTTTTCAAGATTTCTGGAAGATTGCTTTATGATAGATGTATGCCAGGCCGAGGTTTTTACCATTATTAAGTCTATTTTTTTCTGACAGTTTGTCTGTTACATTATGAGCTACTTGGGCAGAAAAAAATGGCTCTTTTGCACTTCTAACAGATAAGCTTTGCAAAAGCCTTTTTTTTTTATTAGAGAAGATTATAAAGTATGAAGGGGCAGGGCAAATAGAAGAATTAGCATTTATGTATAGGAAATGACATAAAATTTCCTTTCAGTGTGGGAGAGTACTCTCTGTAGGATACAAGAAGATAAGTTTTGTGGGACATATGTACTATGAGGGACGGTGGCTCTGATGTGTGTGTGTGTGTGTGTATTTGCAGTGTCTCTCTGTGTTTAAGATTGGGGTTCTTCCAATTCTGAGAAATTCCTCCCAAGCAATCTTTTCTTTGGAAGACTATTTATTACTCTGTGCAACTTTTTCCGAGTCAAAACATGTATTTCTTTTTATTTGTAAATACTATTTTATTTTCTTTCCAATTACATGTAAAGATAGTTTTCAACATTTAGTTTTTGAAAGATTTTGAGTTCCAAATTTTTCTCCCTCCTTCTCTCCCCTACCCCCTGCCCAAGATTGAAAAAAATCTGATATAGTTTATACATGTGCAATCATCTTAAACATATTCCTGCATTAGTCATGTTGTGAAAGAAGAAATAGAACAAAAGGGAAAACTCACACACAAAAAAGACCAACAAAGTTAAAGTAGTATGTTTTGATGTTCATTCAGACTCCATAGTTCTTTCTCTGGATGGGGATAAGCATTTTCCATCATAAGTTCTTTGGAATTGTCTTGGATCACTATATTGCTGAGAAGAGCTAAGTCTATCATAGTTTATCATTGTACAATGTTGCCATTACTGTGTACAATGTTCTCCTGTTTCTGTTCACGTCACTCAGCATCAGTTCATGTAAATCTTTTGAGGTTTCAAAAGGTATATTTCCAAACATCTTTTTTCTCTAGAAAAGGAAAGAATCCAGTTCTCCTGTTTTTAATTTGTTAGCACAATATTTAGAGAGAGAGAAAATCATCCTTGAAATCAGTAAGACCTGAGTTGAAGTCCAAATTTTGACAAATACCAGTTTTATGACCCTGGGCACATCACTTAAGCTGACAATGACCTCCAGCAACTCTCTGAGACTAAAAGCAACAAAACAAGAACAGATCTATATTAGTATGAGAAGATTCGTCATTAGGAGTTTCCCCATAGCAATGAAAACATTGTTCTGGAAAACATACACACCCAAATATATACATACATGTTTACATGCAGAATTAACCAAAAATCGAGTAAGTCCAGCATTTTTTTTTGGGTGTTTGATACCCAAAGTCCCCACCTTTGCTAAGAAGAGAGGGTAGTGAATTCCTCTATCTCGTCTTTTTTTTAAATTTATTTTATTTGTAATTTATGGAATAAAACAAACATTCCATAAGATAGCATAATAAGAAGATGATTGCACATGGGCTGAGTTTGGCCATTATGATTTCATAGCATGGTATGTCTTCTGTTTTGTTGTTCTTTCTATTTACATTGTTGTAGTTTATGTGCATGCTATTTCTGGTTTTGCTTGCTTCACTGCATCAGTTCACATAAGTCTGTCAGTGCTTCTCTGTATTTGCCATCTCTATCATTTCTTAAAGTTCAGAATATTACATCAATTTCATGTATCACATTGCTTAACCGTTACACAGTTGATAGGCATCCACTTTGTTTCCAGTTATTTACTACTACAAAAAGTGCTATACTGGTGTATATGGGACCTTTTTCACCTCTAGATCAAAAGGTAGAGAATTCAGTACTTGCTAATTGCTTCTCCTTAGCAATTCCCTAGCAAATGACTTCTTTGTGAACTGACTCAAAATGCCCATATTCCTAATGTATCATAGAAAATTAGCATCAAATTAAATTGAATTAATGAATTCTAAAGTCCTAACATTTTTTGATGCAAGAGTCTTTCAGATATATTTGCTCAATATAGGAAAATCTAAATTTATAAGCAAATTCTTTGAGGAAGAAGAGAGTATTTATTTTATCAAAGGGGGAAAGAGTTTCATTTAAATAGCAAACTTCTAGAGTACAAATAAATACGAATTTGAATGGTGAATACGTGATTGAAGGCAAGTGCTCAGCTACATACTCACTGTATAAATGGGGTCTGCCTGAATCTACACTCCCAAGTCATTTGTCTTCTTCAGGAACAAAGGGCAAACAACAGCAACAAGTTCCAGGTAAAGGAGTAGGACACTGTCCATTCTAGTGACATTAATAGCCACACAGAAACCCTTTTAGCTTTAAGGCATCGGCTTATAGTCTCTCTTGCTCTTCAAAGTGAAAAAGATTCTTTTAGGATGGCTAAAAAGCCATTTTTCTGGGAGTTATTTGTGATGGTGCCTAAGATAAGGACACTTGCTCTTGCCATCCATCTAGGCTACAGATGTTTATTTTAAAACATTTATCTTCAAAAAGAAAATGCGGAAGATTTATTTGAAGATCCCTATCCCTTCCCTGAAATATAAAAATTCATATCTGTCAATGCTATCCCTTTTAGACACTGATGGGCTTTGGGTTCTTGCTATCAGTAGCTATTTGTTTTGTTTTGTTTGTCAGCCTTTTCCACTAGTTATTGCTTTTAGTTTAGATCCTCATGGAAACTGCAGTCTATTCTGGATAACATTTTCATAGGCTCATGGAAGAGCTGGAAGGGATCCTAGACAATATTGAACCCAGCCACATAATTTTAAATGACTTGTTTAATGTCACATAATGTCACGTAGTAGATCCTAGATTTGAGCAGAGATCCTTTGACCCTTGATTCCATTTTGACCATGCCATGATGCCTTTGTGTTTACTGATTGTGTTTTTATTTGCTTGTTTGTTTTTGCTAGTTTACTTTTTGAGCACTATTATTTTACAAGCCTGTTTCAACAATCCAGCTAGCAGCTTCTGTGGGGGTGAAAGATCCACCCACAGCCAGCACCCAGAAAGCTGCCAGCACACCGCAAAAACACAGGTTCTTTTGATCTGCTTAACTAAGGAAAGCAAGGTGAAGGGGTTTGACAAGCTTACTTTAATTCAGCATATGAATATCATTCACTTAGCTCAGGTGAAAAAGACCAGCACACTGAATTTCAGAACAAAATACAAACAAATTACGAACATCAACAGACACCTTGTCTGATTCAAATCCCAATACATAGCTACCAGAGTTCAACAAAGTCTCAGCATCTGGGTTTACAAGCTGGAGGGCTCCTTAGCTACAGCTGCCCGGAGTCTCCTCATCAACACCGTCTCAAGAGCCCTGAACAAATGGCTCTGTCCTCCCTTCTTACAGGGCTTCAGACATCATCAAACATCATCTGAATGACCAGAATTTAGGCTGCTATGATTGGTTCTTGAGTTAGCCCCTCCCCTTAGGACTCTAGGAGGTTCACATCCACATAGGTTAGGTTAACACCTAATACGGCATGGCTCCACATCTAATAGGGGTTTGGCCCTGGGGCTTAGCACCAATAAGGCTCAATGAAATACACTCAAAGCAAACAAAAGCCAAACTCTTCAAGGGCACTAAGTGCTAAGGAGCCCATTTTGCTTACCAACACAAAGCCTCTTCCCACTAATAGAGTTAAAGGTAGGCCACGTGTTGCCCTCTAGGTCCTCAAGTGCAGCCTTTTGACTGAATCTAAACTTCACAGAACAAATCCCCTTAATAAAAGGATTCATTCTGTGAAACTTGGACTTAGTCAAAAGGCCGCACCCAAGGACCTAGAAGGCCACACGTGGCCCCAAAGCCACAGGTTCCCCACACCTGATTTAACCCATCTTTTTTCTTTTTTTCTTTTCTTAAAAATAAGGAAACTAAAGTCAAGAGAAATTAGTATGATTTTCCCATGATTTCATTACTAGTTGGTGGTAGAGCTAGACTTCAAACCAACATCTGTTTGCTCCAGATCAAGTGTTCTTTCCACTGTATCTCACTAGAATTTAGTGAAATAGCAACTAATTTTGACCAAATAAAGTAGTCATGTTTTCATTTAGTTAATAAAAAACAAAAGCAGAGTATGTCTTATGGACTTAGGATATTCTTCCAGGCATCCAAAGGAGATGTTAGGTTTTCTGAACTGGCTTCCTTTTTATCAGAAAATTCATTATAAAAGAATCTTCATTGTGTGTGCAATGCCTGGAGAGCAGAATTCTGTGACACTTTCAGCTTTGAACTGTGTCAGTCGCCACATAGAGTAGAAATTTATCTACATGGTATGATGTCCTGGCTGCTGGAAAATCCTTCTCTATCCTTCTCCATGAAAAAAAATATATGACCTACCTGTCAGTTCCACCCATCCATCCATCCACCCATCAATTAATTAATAATTGTTTGTTGAGCAGTTATGATGTTCCAGGCACTGTGGTATGGTGGTGAAGATAGATTTTAAAGATGAAACAATCCCTGTGTTCAAGGAGCTATCACTCTAACAGGGGAGAAATATGTGTGCAAATAGACATTTGTACATATACATATATGTGTATGTATATAAAATAAATACAAGGTAATTAGGGTAAGGCGGAGATAACAATTGATTTTTTGGAAAGAAACTAGTTATAAACATACACTCTCTCACTGAAAGATCTCACCTCAGTTTCATCATCTTTAAAATGAGGAGATTGGATCACCCTAGGCAGGTCTCTTTCAGTTCTAAATCTAGACCCTTTGATTTACTCATAATCAGGCCAAACTGGTTTAGTTCCAAGCTGTTCAGGTCACATACTCTTTCCTGCTGGGAAATGAATAGTTTAGAAGATGGTATTCATTGGCAGTCCTGCAATGGCACACTATAGTCTTTGGGGATTTTTTTTGTTTGGTTTTGGATTCTACATGCCAGAATGGTCAGCTTCCTCCTCTGTTTGAAGGTAGAAAAGCATGTCCTCAGAGGAAGCCACATGATTGACGTGAGCTGAGATGATCTCACTGAAAGTGTTGCAAATAGATACTGACACAGGGTCAGTAAAAGCAGATTAGTACACACTGACCTCTCCTTTCTTCCATTAGGCTTACTGTCTAAACCATGGAATCTCACACCTGATTGATTATGTTTTTTTCTTTCTTGCTTGCTGTTCCATGTACAAATGTTTTATATCCCCAAATAGTGTCTTGAAATCCATGGCCTGATTCTTCTGTTGTATCCGCCACAGTGGCCAGCACACAATAAGTGGCTTTCAAGAAGGGTAATGGAATCTGAGGCAATACTATGTATTCAGAACTAGGAAAGTGAGACTCTTGTTACACTCTGCTCTGGATGGACCGACTTTGGGACATTGTGTTCAGTTCTAATGAACCAGTCTTTTGGAAGGACATTGATAAGTTAAAGAGTCATTAGAAGAGAGGAAGGCTGCCAAGATGATGAAGGGTCTCATGTTCATGTAATACAAGGATTGGCTAGAGGAAGTGGTATGGCCAGTCTGGGGAAGAGTGGGCTCTTAGTAGAGAATATGATAGCTATCTTTAAGTATTTGAAAGTGTGTTACCTCAAAGAGGGATTAGATTCATCATCATCACCATCATCATCATCATCATCCACAGACAGCAGAACCAGGAAGAGGAAGCTGTCAAAAGACAAGTTAAGTTTGATGACAGAAAAAAATCCATAACAATTAGAGCTATCTAAAAATGAAATGGCTCGACTCAGGTGTGTTCGCTTTCCCTGAAAGCCTGCATGCCGAAGTAGATGACCACTTCCTTGGTAGGATACAGAGCACATTGTTTTGCAGTTATAGAGTGAACCAAATGGCCACTGAGGTACCTATGGACTCTCCAATCTGGTAATTCCATGAAGTACTTAATGAATGTCTGCTGAGTCTTAATTGAAACTCATCTGTCTTATGAACTTTCCTATCTGTGTGAAGACACCACCATTCTTGTAGTCACTAAGGTTCACACCTTTGGAGTCATCCTGGACTCCTCCTTCTCCCTTATCTCATAGATCTATCAGCTGCTAACTCTTCTCAGCTTGGCAGTTGGTGGCACAATGAATGCACCTGGTGTCAGGAAGATTTGAGGTCAATTCTTGGCTCAGACTTAGCTATGTGAGCTTGTACGAATCACTTAACCTATGTCTGCCTTAGTTTCCTCATCTGTGAAATGGAGGTAATAATTTCATCTATTTCCCAGGACTATTGAGAGATCAAATGAGAGATATTATTTTAAAAGTGCTTTGCAGGTATCATATAAACCATAGCTATTATTCTAACTTCTAAATTTTATTATTTTTTTAATCTCCTATTTCTGCAAGTCTCTCATATCTGTCCCCTTCTGTTCACTCGAAAGGCCACCTCTTTGCTTCAGGCCCTTGTGGCCTCTCATTTGGATTATAGCAATAGTGTCCTTTTTGGTCTCTCATGCCCAAATATTTGCCATCCCCAACTCACTTTCCTCAGCTACTGAACTGATATTCCTAAGGCATCAGACTGATTATATTGCTTCCCCTTCTGAATGAACTACCATGGCTCCTTTTTACCTTCAAGATCAAATATGACTGCTCTGTTTGGCTTTTAAATCCCTTAATTACCTGAGTCTATCTTTCCAGCATTATTATTAATTACTCCTTTTTATGTACTTTACAATCCTGCCAAATTAGCCTTCCTGCTGTTTCTTACAAATGACCCTCTGTTCATCTGTACATGATACACAGATCTTCCCCTAGGCCGGGAATGTATTTCTAACCCCTACTCCCAACCTGCGTCTCTTAGAATTTCTTCGTAATAATATCTGTCCCATAGAGCCTGTCTGTGAAGAGGTCTGAATTCTGGCTGCTTCCCAGGAAGTGCTAAGCCTGAACCTTGGCCACTTCTGGCAATATGTGTACTTTAGACTCTTGAAAAAAAAAGGCTTCTGGTTCTTGCCCATGGGCTACCTCCCTTCTTGTCTTTGCTAACTGGAAGTGGGGCCATGTCCAAAGATTGGGCACAAGGAAGCAAGAGCTGCCCATTCAGCTGAATTTAAAAGGAGCAATTACTTTTGCTCTTTTCTGAATGGGTGACTTGGGCCTCCTATAGCTCTCTCTTGGACTTCCTATCTTTAAAAAGAGGGAAATTAAGCACCGACCCTGAAGTCAGGAGGACCTGAGTTCAAATTCAGCCTCAGATACTTGACACACTAGCTGTGTGACCTTGGGCAAGTCACTTAACCCCAATTGCCCTGCCTTCCCTCCTCAAAAAAAGAGGGAAATTATTCTTCCCTCGTGGACTGGCATCGGTGGTGACTGTCCACGCATGGCAATAAACACATGTTATGGTTTAAACAATTGTGAAAGTGTACCCTAAATCTCTGGCTCCCTCTTATTTGTATTTTTTTTCCTGAGCACAAGTGACCAAACAGTAATCCTGGAAGACAGACTTTCCAAGCCCAGTATTACCTCAGGAGTTCAAAATTTCTTGGATTTCTCCATAGGAACTGGCTGCCCCAGAGATTAGAAGATGACTATCACCAGGATAATAAAACCACACCATGCCCTGGCTTGCCCAAACTATGGACCTTGAATGAGTTATTCAGATAGTGTAAAACCAAAATGATTGTTCAATAGTCCCACAAAAATTTCATGTTTTAAGTACTAACTTACCAAAATAGTATGAGTTTTGAGCTACATATTTCATATATTCTCTTTCCACCATATTTCCACCATCTCTTTTTTTTCCTCCCCCCCACCCCAACCCTAGAGTTGGCTACCATTAGGCACAAATAGGTATAGGTAAAATTATTTTATACATACATCTATTTATCAGTTCTTTCTCTGGATGCAGATAGCATATGTCTTCATATGTCTTTTATAGTTAATTTGCATATTTATAATAGTCAAAATGACCTATTTGCTCAAAGATGTTCTTAAAACAATATTGCTGTCACTGTATACAATGTTCTCTTGGTTCTGCTTATTTCGCTCTTCATTATTCTGTGCAAGTCTTTCCATGTTTTTCTAAGATCATAGAGCTCATCATTTCACACAGCACAGTAGCATTCTATCACGATCATGTGCCACGACTTGTTCAGCCATTCCCCAGTTTACGGACATCCCTGCAATTTCCAGATTGCAAACTAAATTATAAAACTCCTTGAGAGCAGGGGCTATATCTTCCACATACTTGTGTCTCTTTAAGCACCTAGCATAATGCCTTATGCATATAGCAAGTACTTTTATTAATAAGACGTTTTTTTAATGGTAAATGGTAAATGAAGTTGATGATCATAAAGTCTCTATGAAGTCACTGTGGATATTTCTACTTTATGGACAAGGGACCTGATTCAAAAAGAGGCTATGTTATTGGCCTACCATCATACCATGAATTGGTGATTGAGCCAAAATGGAAATCCAGGCCTCTTGATTCTTTGCTCAGTATTTTTTTTATCTACATCACCGTGTCTCTCTCTGTCTCTCTGCTTTTTACTCTGGCTCATTGCATCCTGTGTGATTCTAGTGAGTAAAATAGGGCCAGATAATACAAATAATGAAATCCTTCCCTGGTTTCTGTAAAGGCCCAATGGCAGACAAATTCCTGGTTACGCCCTCGAGCTCTACAGTAGTATAACATTCACAGAGCGATAGTATGGAGCCTGTACAAATGGAAACTACTATTACAAAGATCCCATCCACAGAGAAGCAGCATGTGATAATGCAAGCAGGCTGAGTGTGCACTAAATAATTCAATTTCACCTCAGTGCAACTGAGAACTTTTAGGCAACTTGAGAGCCTTTTAAATGTGAAGAAAATTAGTTTAACTTTCAAATATTATCGAGCTGCTCATTTGTCTATGTTGTGCGTATTTTGGCTTGTCTCTTGCAAGGACAGGGGTTGTGGAGAATGATCAAGCACAACTGGCAGGCTTCTCCTACTGGGTGACTCTTTGAAGGCTGCTAGGAAAATTACATGGGATGTGATTTGGCCTAGTTGGATTAGCTAATTGTGTCTCTTGTATATGCATATGGCTGTACTTACTTTGCTGGCGCAATCTGTAGAGATTCATGGTTTTTACGTTGCCACCTCCTGCATTTGTTTCTGTGTATTTGTCCTGCTACTAGCACCATTCATTGTGCATTCTGTGTGCTGAAGGAGTTATGGCTAAGAATGGTGCTTCCACTGATAAAGACTTTTGATTTTAAATTACTAGACTTGGTAGAAGGGGGCCATGCCTATAGAATGATTTTATACAGAGTCTATCATAGTCACCTATTTACACCATGTACCATTAAGTGCTTCAACAGGTGGTTTAAGATGTAATTAATAACAACAAAAATGATCTTATATGTCACTTTGCGGTTTGCAAAGTTCTTTACGAGTATGCCCACAACAACCCTCAGAGATAAGTACTATTATCATCCCCATTTTATAGGTGAGGCAACTGAGGAAAACAGATTAAATGGCTTGCTCAGGGTCACATAGCTAATCTGGAGCAGAATTTGAAGTCAAGTCTTCCTGATGCCAGGTCTGGCACTCTATCCACTTATGCCATCTACTTAAGTCACAGGTATGGAAGCTTATTGTCCAGGAAATGGTTCTACTGTATCCCACCCTAATCAGACCAAATCTGGAACATTGTATTTACTTCTTGACACCTTATTTTGGGAGAGACATTGAAAAACTAAACCATGTCCAGAAAATAGTAACCAGAATGAACAGTGGACTGGAAGTTATGCCATCAGAGTATCTATTTAAGAAACCAGGGATATTAAAACTGGAAAAGAAATGGCGTGGGGAAGTGGGATTTTGGTCTTTTAACTATTAGAAGGGCGGTCCTAAAGAGGCATCAGAGTTCTTCTGTTTCACCCTATAAAGCAGAACTTGTAGCAATCCGTGAAGTCTCAGAGGGGCAGATCTCTGCTGGATATAAATAGGCATGTTTGCCATTATAGTCATCACATCAACAAGCATTTGTTAAGTACTGTGTGCCAGGTGTTGGGCTAAGCTGGTAATATAAATAAAAGCCAAAAGAAAGTTCCTTTCCTCAAGGAATTTATATGATATTGGGGGAAGACCACATATATGCTGTCAGGGTGGACAGCAGAAGAGTCAGAAGTACAGGTCAGAGGAGGTAATGAGTTTCCCATTAATGGGAGACTTCCAAGAAGCTGACTGATCACTTGTTAGGGATGTTGTAGACAGGATGCATTCTTTTAGGAGGGGCTAGGCTCAGTGACCTAAAAGTCCCTTCCATCTCTAAGACTATATGATTTTGTGATTTGAATAGAGTCACCTGGCTTCGAGGGACAGAGATTACCCAATTCTTCTGTCACCAAATCTATAACTATTATGCCACACTGCCCTTTTGGGGAAGTGGTAGGAAATAAAGTTGGAAAAGTGAGTTGAGGACAGATTATAAAGGATTTTAATGCCAGACAAATGGAATTTGAACTACAGGGCTAAAAACTATTGTCTCATCTTTGATTACTCCCTTTTTATTACTGCTACTATCTTAATTGAGGTTCTTCTTACCCTTTAGTAAAGTAAGAGATAAAACGATGTCTGTTAATAGTTGGTGGATAAGTAGATTAGTTGACATTCTGAAAGCAGAATTTTAGAGAGATTAATCTGGCAGGAGATTGTCATTAAGGAATCTAGTATGGAAGAAGGACTTTGAAGTAGAGGCCTCAGCCTTTAGGCCCAGCCACTGGGACCAATCCTATCTGTTAACAGAATATCCATAGGGAGTCCTAAGTCAACAACCCACTGGTTCAATATCATTTCACTGAAGTCATTATCTCCACCATCAACCCCAACCTGTACCTTTTATAAACTAAACTATTTCTGTCAAAAGGGTCACCATTTTACTGGTCTTCTAGCTTTGTAACTTTGGTGTTCTCCCTTGCTTTCACACTCCGATAGCACATGTCCATTCAGTGGCCAGATTTTCTTATTTCGACTGCTACAACCTCTCTTTAATGCTGTCCCTCCTTCTTTCCTCACAGTTATCCCATTTAGTTCAGACCCTCAAATCTTCTTGCCTAGATTACTGCAACAACCTCTTAACTACTGTAGTCTTCCTGTCTTATCTCTCTGCACCAGGTAGTCCCCACACTGTGGCCTAAATTTCCTTAAATGCAGATTTGAGCATGTCAGTTTCCTATTAAATGAACTCCAGTGGTTTCCTATTGTGTCTGTAATCAAGTCTATAAACCCTTACAACTGTTTGTGCTTTCCTTCCTAAACTACCTTATATTTAATCACTTCTAATTTATTTGCATTTATTCTGTTTGTTGTCATTGGGTTGTTTTTAAGTTGTGCCCAACTGACTCTTCATGACCCTATTTGGGGTTTTCTTGGCAGAGATGCCAGAGTGGTTTGCTATTTCCTTCTCCAGCTCATTTGACAGATGAGGAACTGAGACAAATGAGGCTAAGTGACTTGCCCAGGGTCACACAGTATTAAGTGTCTGAGGCCAGATTTGAACTTAAGATGTTGAGGCTTCCTGACTCCAGGCCCAGTACTTTATCCACAATGCCACCTAGCTGCCCTATTTATGCCCTTTACATCTTTTCTTTATGTACTTATGCACATCCTAGTTTTTCCTCCATTTGAATGTAAGCTCTTTGTATTTCCAGATTATTTTATTTATTATATCTGTATCCCCAATGCCTAGTATAGTGCTTAATAAATGCTGATTGATTGATTGCCATCAACCTCATTGCTAGTTCTACTCCATCTTTGGAACATCAGTTTCTCAGATATTAAGTTCTGTCTTGTCCCCAGTTTCCATGGAAGAAATATTTTGAACCAGATTATATCGCAGGTCCCCAGAACCTGGGTTCCCACTTTGTCCTTTAGTCTTAGTGCAATGGAAGGAACACTGTTTTCTGAGTTGGGAGACCTCAGTTTGAGGAATGATTCTTCCAATATAATAGAAGAATCTGTTTGTGCCTCAGATATCTGTTAAGCAGATTTGAATTATATGATCTCTAAGCCCTTCATGCCAGATATGTCCTAGCCAAACTGAACTACTTCCTGAACTCAACCAATAAACATTTATTAAGCACCTACTAAATGCCAGATGTTGTGCTAACTGCTATCCAATATCCAAGGATGGAATGGCTGCTAGGGGTGGGGAACCAGTGGCCTTGAGGTCCTTAAGTGCAGCCCTTTCACTGAATCCAAACTTCACAGGACAAATTTTGGATTCAATTAAAGGGCTGTACTGGAGGATCTAGAGAGCCACATGTTCTCCAGCCCTGGACTCTAGAGACCGTGTGTGTGTGTGTGTGTGTGTGTGTGTGTGTGTGTGTGTGTGTGTATATATATATATATATGCATATATATATGTATATATATATGTGCGTGTGTATATATATATACACATATATATACACACGCACATATATATACACACACAATAACTGCTTTCATGTAGGCTTGGAGTGCAATCCCTGCTTATTTTCACCTTTTAGAAACCATAGCTTTCTTCAAGCTAAGTTCATATATCATTTCCTATAGGAAGACTTCCTTGATCCTCTTTGTTGCTAGTGCTCTCTCCCTCTTCTCCAAAAATCAAATATAGACTTACCACTTTATACCTTATACTTCTTCTAGAAGAATATAAGCTCCTTGAAGGCAAGAACTGTTGTTATGTATTTATTTACATCATTTTTTATAGTTTTTGTATCATGTGCATCTAATACAATGTGTTATTGATAAATGCATGTTAGATTGGATTCCAGTTCTAATATCATATGATTCTATAATACTTTTTGATGAGTGGATTTGTCTGACTGGTATCTCAACCTCTTCTAGTGACTACTTTCTTGCCCTAGTCCCCATGAGTTCTGAATTCCTCCTCCTGAGACTTCCCAGATGGACCACTAAGGAATAAGACCATGAACTTCTGGACTTTATTGACACCAACCTCCCTCCTCACAAGGTAGACCTGCATCATTTGCCTGCCTGTCTCTCAATGAACATCTTCAAAAAGACATTCTCGTTCTTGGACTCAGCCTAAATAATTTGCTAATAGTACTTCCATACTGCCATCCTTTCTTCCTCTTGACAGATATCTTCACATCATACCTTCCCTCATCCATAGGTTAATGTTGCTATCTGTTCATACCTCTGGTAGCCAACCACTGATCTTACTCTCATATCCTGGTTCCTGGACTTCATCTATCCAGGCCTGAATTCCTGATCTCAGATTTCCCCAGTCTAGACCATTTAGCAGCCATTCCAGCCTTGGATCAGACATCTATTGATTCCTACATGCAAACCAATACACATACCTCTTTATAAATATAAAATACCTTTTGTGTTACATGTTGTTTGACATTGATTTTTACCCCTGTTCTCCCTGAGATCCTTGAAAGACTAAGTATTCTATGGTCATGTTCCATGTTGCTGAAAGGAACCACAGTTTACCACTCTCTCTAGCAAATTTCAATCCAAAATCTTTGTTTATATACAGACCCTTTCTAGGATCCTCCTCTCTCCCCCAGTACTGGCCCATTCCCTGGGAGATTGAAAATGGTAGAAATGATTTTCTGAAATGGATGGTGTCACAGAGCTGCCTTAAGCATAACAAGCAGGAAGCAAGGCACAGAGCCACAATTAATGATTATCGCAAAGCTTTTAATCACCAGGGATGGATGGGGGAACTTGCAAAAGGTTTTACTTCTGAAATGCTTCTGTTTTAATAACATGGTGTCAGGATTTCAATTTTTACTCTTTCATTGCCATTAAATTGACAGCTCATAGAAGTTGAGTTTTAAAAATAATAAAAAATAAAACAATTGTGGGTGTTCTATCAAAGCTCTTTTTTTTACAATTCCAAAGACAAATTGAAATGTTACATGTAGTTGAAATAGATGAAAGTATTAGAGACTTCCCAAATGGACCACTAAGGAATAAGGCCATGGGCAAACAGAAATCTAAATAAAACTTTTTATCTTGTCTTATAGCCTGTAAATTGGCGCAGACTAGCTTTTGCTTCAGTGACATGAGACATTCTTATCAACCAGCTATGGTAACTTGAGCTAGGACCTACAGGTTCAACTGGGTTATCCTACCCTATGTCTTGCCACTGGACTCTGAATGACTCTGGAGGAGATACTGGGGCTTATGACTTCACACAGCCCTGCCTCATCTAAATCCAATTCACTTGCAAGTCAAGACATCACCCTCCTGATGTCACTGGTCCTCTTCAAGAACAAAGGATGAACAACAACAACAGGTTCATCTGAGAAAAGAATTGGTGGCTTTCCCTTCCACTCGTGACTGCATAGATCTTTCTTTCACTACCATCTCTACTTCCCTTTCATTTTTCTCCTTCCTTTATCTGTATTTTCTGTTGCAGCCTATTTATCCTACAAGATTAGCACAGTATGGATGGACAACAGATGCCAGTTCATCTTGTGACGGGAGGTTGTTATCTTTTCAATAAGCTATAATAGAATGGGCATCTTTTTGCTTCCAGAGTCTTTGAATTTCAGGATAGAGAAGATGATGCCTCTCTTACCCACCCACTAACATCCCAAAAGAGAGAAGGAGAATGCTGAGAAATCCTTTACTTCTCTGGATTCTTTCTGTTTAAGTGACCACACATATCACACAGGGTACTTCGAGTTCTTACATGCAATCATCCCAAATCTTTCCCATGTAATTGTACACGAAACCTTCCATCTAATTGCCCTCTTTTTCTCCCTAGTAAACAAACCATTATACCAATTATTTTTACCTTTTTCTCTTGGAAAAAAATTGGCTTTGACTACTTAGCCAGTGCTTTACTTACATACCATTAAAAGAGTTTCTATCTTTACTGTGAAGATCAATACAAACCACAAAATGTCAGGGCGAGAATGGGCTTTAGAGTGCATTTAGCTTAACCTGCTAGCTCGGATCACCGTACTGCTGAGAACAGCTAAGTCATTCACGGCCAACCATCTTACGATATTGCTCTTACTTTGGACACAATACATTTCACTTACCATCAGCTCATGTAAGTCTTTCCAGTTTTTTCTGAGTTCATCCTGCTCATCATTTCTTATAGCACTCACATTGCACAATTTGTTCAGCCATTTCCCAATTGATGGTATACCCTCAATTTTCAATACTTTGCCACCAGAAAAGAGCTGCTATAAATATTTTTGTACATATAGGTCCAACTAGGCCCAGAGGGTTATAAAACCATGCATACCCTTTGACCTAGCACTACCACTACTAGGTGTATATCCAAAAAGAGATTTAAAAAAAAAGAAGGAAAAGGACCTATGATTCTCACCCAGGTGTGGCAGACCTTTCCTGCTGACCTTCTAAGTTATCTTTGGCTGGAAAATTATTTCACCCTATCCTTTTGTGCATTCTGCTTCTCCAATAAGTGTTTCATGGCATTATTTAAAGGGATTTAGAGGGGCTTAGGGGAGAGCTTAGGTGAGTTGCTGCCTCTTCTCTGCCCCCCAAAGGACTTCTTCACTAGCTACTTGGCATCTTGTTCTGATGTTAATGCTGAGAAATTAAACATTTATTAGTCACTCTTCTTCTTTTCTGTCTTCTCCCTATCCATTTCTTTATTTTCCTTTTCTGGACATAATTCAGCCTTGTTTCTGCAACACTGTCTAGCCTGGCTGGGACCCTCTGGGCCAGAAGAGTTGCCAAACTCCACTCTAGATTATACTGTTATTTAGCAGGCGACTGAAAGGTGATGGTCATTGACTCAATGAAGAGGTGATAGAATGAGCAAAACCGCCTACAGGGTGCGTTTCCTATGGAGAGAAGTCCTGTGGCCATTGAATAGACCAGTAATATGCAGCTGTGACCCAACAATGCCGGAATGATTGGGGTAAAAGAAATTTAGAAACCCAGTCATTTGAGCAGTTTCTTTGTTGCCTGTGGTAGTTTGCTCAGTTGGATTGAGTCTGTGCTAATGAGACTAAGTCATGAGTCTGATCTTGGCTCCATGTGGGCCTGCTAGCTCTGTTTCCAATCCACAGTCGCTGGCTATGGATTAGTTTAGGTCAGACTGAGTGGGAGAAAATGGATAGAATTACCAGTCATGGATTGGCAGAATGAGAGGTGACCTTAGAGGTGACTGAGGCCATCTCATTTTATAAATAAGGAAACCATGACCCAGAGAGATAATGATAATTACTATCATTTGTATAGCATTTACTATGTGCAGGCCCAGTGCTAAATGCTCTGCAAATTATGTACATATATATATATGTATACACACACATACATACACACATACATGTATACATACACACATGCTCACACACATATACATACACATGTATATATATATATACACATATATACATACATACATGTACACATTCACAATCCTGGAGGGTAGGGTACTATTATTTTTTTTAATTCTTTAGGTAGGTACTATTATTATACCCCTTTTACAGAGGAAGAAACTGAGGTAGCCAGAGGTTAAGTGATTTGCCCAGGGTTACAGAGCTAGTAAGTCTCTAGGGCCATATTTGAACTCATTTCTTCCTGAGTCCACACCCTGATACTCTATACCTAATCACCTGGCTGCCCCTAGTGTCTCATCTGAAGTTGCATAGCTAGTTAATGATGGAGTCAGTGCCATTAATAATTTAATTATCTTTCTTCCAAACTACATTTTCGGTAGGTTGGCACCAACCCATTCACACTTTGAGAGGAAGAAAAGAAAAAAGGAAAACCTCAAGCTCTAAGCTCACTTGTATCCCTTTGACATAGCAGCATTATCCAATTAGGACAAAACAGCAACCTCGAACCCCCTAATTATTGTCATTATATTTAATGTATGATGTTATTTTCATGACAATTCACATCTCTACAACATTTTAAGGCTTTATAAATGTTTTCCTCATAACAACCCTACAAAGTAAATAATCTGAGATGTATTATCTCCATGTTGCACACCAGGGCAGAGAGTGCGAAAATTACTATCCTTATTTTACAGATGGAGAAACTGTAGCTCAGAGAGACTAAGCCTTTTTTCCCACAATCACATGGCTAGTAGGTAGCACAAGTATTACCATCATCATTTTATAGGTGAATATCATCCCCAAAGTAGTTAAGTTATGGAGCCAATATTCATACCTAGGTTCCCAAATCATTCAAGGCTCTAAGCCCAGGGTGTTTCCTGCTGTACTAATGCTATTCTCACACTGATGTGACTCCCTTGATGTATTATTCAGTATTTAGGAGATTCCCTTTTGGCAGTGTATTCATGGCCTTATATTTGAGACAGAGTAAAAGGGAAAAAAATTAACAAGCTTTATAGCAAATTAGGACATTTGAAAGCATCCTAGAAAATGCATTTGAAAAGAGCCAAAATTTGTGGTTGACAATGTCAGATAAGAAATTATTGAAAACCAGTTGAATGTTTCAGTAAGTGAACTTCATGGCCAGGTGTGGTTAAATTAATATCCATTAACACCCCTTATCAGGAGCCATCTTTTAGGCTTACTAGAGTGATCATATTGTGTATGCGCCAAAATGGAAACCACCACAAATATTAATTGTGAATATAAATTTGTAAGGTCAATTGTTTTACTTTTATGGGCCTATAGGGGCTATGAAGGAACTGCCTAAAATATCTTAGGCTCATTTGAAATTCTGAATCAGGGAGGGGAAAGCAAATGGGGGTTTATAGTGAACTGAGCTTGGCAAAATGTCCAGAGCACGATCTGCTAATACCTTGGCATCGGTTCAGAGCCCAATTTTATTATCTTGTAGAGCTACTCTGAGCTGTCTGTAATCACAGTCTAGGCATCAAAGGCCAGCTGTACCCCCTGAACCTTGACAGTCTATATAAACTAATTACTTTTTTATAGGCCATTCTTTCCACGGTGTGGAGAGAGGACCTATTAAACCAAGTTCGATATTAAATACAAACTTTAAAAATTATTATTATTTATCTAGGTTCCAGCTGTTTACCTTAGTAAATGACATTCCTGGCAAGGGCTAGGTTGTGTGACCATGGACTTAATTAAAATACAATATACTTTTTTCTTTTTTATTAAATGAAAAGGTGAATACTGGTAGAACCAGAAATTCTTTCTGCACATTAGTGCTGCTAATAGCAGGTTTATCCAAGGGAAAAGGAAAAACAATTAAACCTTGAAGGTAAAATTAAAGATCTATCTGCTCTATTTTAAAATGGCCAAATCATACAACCCAAACTCATTTTAAAGATGTAAAAATTGTTGCCCAGTCTCAGCCCAGGACCCTCCCAGCCCACCAGTCTTCCCTTCTTGGAGGAGAGGCTGTGAATATCCTTCCTAAAGTCAACCCCTCCTCCCATATTTATAAGGGATCTCAAATATTCCTTTTGTCTAGTTCTATTTGATTTTTAATGCCTACCAGAAATGTCAATTGTAAATAAGTTTGAACCTTTGTCACAACCTTAACATGTAGCCATAGACAATTTTCTTGGTGGTTTCATTCAGTCATTCATCAGACATTTATGTTGTTTGGTAAGTAAAACAAGTTAAAACGGGAAGCTCTAGGAATTTTCTTCCCTGCCTGCCCTGAGCAGCTGTACCTTAGGTTAGGTTCTCCCCCTGTCCCCATCACATTTCATGTCCCTTTCCTTGCCCACATGCGTACATGCACATACACAAACGCGTGCACGCACACACACACACACACACACACACACAAACACTAGTTATGGCTCTTACTAAAGCTATGTTAATAAATGTAATATCCAAGCAAAAGACTATAGTGAGAAGAGGAAAAGATCAAGGATAGAACATTGTGATATAACCAGACTGAAGAGAAGAATGGTGTGGTGGGACCAATATGTTAAACCCTGACTAGGGGATGAGTTACAAAAAAATCTTTTTTTTAAAGACTTAGAAAGGACCAAGGAGATCTTATGGACCATAGAAACAGGGCTGTGAATTCTCCAACTTTTACAGTCGAGGATTCATAGACCCAGCATAATTAATTGAGTTGCACAACCCTAATTAATGTCTGGAAAAGATTGGACTAGTTGCAGTTTTAAAGGCCCTCCTGAATCAAAGGTTCTATGTCTCTGTCACAGAGGCCAAGAACTGGATGTCTGGTATCTTGCCTCCCAGACCCAGACTGGATTGCTGACCATCATAATAAAAATAATCGTAATACCTACACCACAATCATAATAACAATCTCATTTGAACCTTACAACAACTCTGACAAGTAAGTGTTATCCTCATCATTATTCTCCTTTTTATAGTTGCAGAACTGTGGCAAACAGAGGTTAAGTGACTTGTCCAGGCTCAAACAGCCAAAGGCTCTGCTCTCTGTCAAACCACCAAGCTCCTAATGATGCTAATGATGGGTTGGCGCTTGGGGAAGAGCATTCTCATCAGTTTTCCTCAAATCATACCACATAAGTCAACTGTCTGATCTGCCTACATATAGTTGGTTTTATTGTTTGTCCTTTGAGTATAATATGATTGACTGAAATCCAGTGTGGATTGTCCAAGTTAGGCCAGTGATGGGTTGAGAAGGAAAATTGCTTGCTTCTGAGTAATTATTGGTTGTTTTTAGAGAGAATTGGCCTATTTTCTTTATTCTTATGCACTTTAGATTCGGCCATAAAGTGAGATTTTCAAACATAATTACTGATCTCTTGTAGACTGCTGAGTTAAAGCCATTTCTAGGACAGATAATAGTTAAGGGAATATTATTAAGTGATTCAGGTATAAATGGAATGATTGGCTCTCAGAGCTTAAAAAGGACCTTAAAGACTACTCTCTACTCTTAACACAGGCTTAGAGGAAGAAAGGGACTTGTCCAAAGACACAAAGATAATTAAGAGTAGATGGAACTTGGACTTGAACTCTGATTTCCTCACTCCAAATCCAGTAGTGCCCTTTACACTACCTACTACTGGCCACCTCTCTTAGCAAGAAGTTAAAAGGCCAGTCCTGAACCACATCCAGTATTTCCAAGACCTTTTGTGTGTGTGTGTGTGTGTGTGTGTGTGTGTGTGTGTGTGTGTGTGCATGTATTTATGTGAAAAAGATTGGTAGAAGATATTTAAAGATATAAACTGAGAGAGGAGCAACTTCTCCTAACAGCATTTGGTAATTGTTATAATCTGAATATCATCTCACTCCAGCTACAATGAGAGGATTTCATGATAGGAAAACGCCTCTTTTGTCTAAAACATAGGCCTTTCCAGCCTAGGATCTAACTGTCCTCACTGGTCTGTGGCAATTCCATATTTTTTTATGAGTTTAAGCAATAAAAGCAGTTGACTTACTCAGCCAGCAAAAGAGTGATAAATACTAATTGAATTTTACTTTACTGTGTCCTGCAGTTGGAGATAAGGAAGCTTAAAGATGATGACAGGGAAAAAAAAAACCAAACAACATATAGTCTGTTTTCTTGCATGGCAAATATCAGCATTGCCTGACTGGCAATCTCTCCTCCTTTTCCCCTAATGGGCAAACAGTACTCAGCCTATCAAAGTAGCCCCTGGCCTCAGTGGCTGCCAGAGTAGTTGTTAATATTCAAAGTAATTACTCAGTGGTATTTACAGCATACAGACAGGGCTTTACACTGACAGAAACTGAACTAGAAATCACCAACCTAGAGCTCCACTACTTCATGTCTTTTCAGGGCTTCAAATGGTGCCTTTTGAGTTCTACATTAAGAAAAGGAAACAAACAAAAATTATTATTTTTTTGTTCTTGGATTAAAAGTAATATTATACCCTTTAAGAAACTAAAAATGTTATTATAATAAAAAGGGAACATTAACCAACATGGAGTAGGGGGTGGAATGTTTAATTTCTAGTATTAAAATGTTTGGAATCCATTATGCATTTCATATGTGACACTAGTGTAAACTACTCTTGGGTTCAATGCTTAAACTCTCATCCATTCAAAACTCCATTCAAAACCAATCAAGTCATCAAAAATTAAATAATAAAATATTTAGTTTAACCAACAAGGTATATAGTCCATACAGAAAAAAAAATCCTTAACTTCTTATGAACCATTAGGAAATAATTCTGCCACAGAGTCACATGCCAAATGAGGATTAGTAAAGAATTTACACTCAAAAGACACTGAAGGAAGGGGTGCTTTATTTTGCTTTTGAAACACTTTTCTGAACATCCTTAGCTGTCATTTGATGGAACTTTGCCTCCACCACTGACAATCACAGCTAGCTCTCTCTCTTGTTTTGGCTCTGACTCTGGAGCAGTCACTCCATTCTGAAGCCACCTTCTTGTCATTAATCACCAAAGTGCCGCCTCCATAGCTCTGAGCTTCTGCTCATGCTGCTTTATTGCCTTTCCCTGTTTCTCCTTTCCTCTACCTTTGCTCTAGATAAGTGATCCTTGAGATTCTGTCCTGCAGCCCAAATATCTAGAGGCTGTTGTTAATACTGTTGCAAAGACTACACAGGCTATTCATCATTTTTTTCCCTTATATTTCTCCTGCCTCACCTCTCTACCTAGATGGCCAAAGAGAGTAGCCTAAGGTGGCTTCTGTGAAATACTTTGCCTCGTACCTCCACTGAATTGGTCCCCCAAAGACTCCCTAAATGAGTTTCAGCATGGCCCTTCCTCACTTCTATCTACAGAGGGTGAAGCTTATATGAGTTAGAGTAATTAGTTTTTCTCTTACCTTTCAAAGATTCAGAGATGGGTTATGTTCCTCTTACTATCTCAAGGTTATATTTGCTGCTTTTTCCTGAGGTTTTGGACAAAGGCATATACCTACACATATTTGATAGACCTCTTAAATCCCATGAGGCCCCTGTCTTGCAAATGTTATTGAAGTTTTAAGAAGGCCCAGGAAAGTAGGCAAACAATGGTAAGAGAAGGTGAGGGCTAAAACAGTGAATCTTCTCCTGAGAGATATTCATGCCACTACCACAAAGCCCTTATAATACACACACACATATGTGTGTGTATATGTACATACCATTATATGTATTAAATTAAATACGTTTTTTTCTTTCTGATTAGCATCACCTCAAATGTGACCATTTTGTATCCCTTTCTAGGATATACTTTTAAGTATAGCCGCCATCATAATTCAAAAACATATATTTGGGTCCTTTGACAATGATCCTGGTAAATTCTGACTCCTTCCATGATCAAATTGGCCCCCTGAGATCGCCCAATATTTCTGTCTCGATAATGCTAAAACAATTGGCGAATTCATTCAAGGAGGCTTTTTGTTCAAACAAAACCAACAGTACATGAATTGAATTTTCTATCTTTCTGACAGTTATTCTGAAAACAGGGTGACCCAAGCTTTGGCAACCAACCAAACAGTTGTGTCCTTTGTGAGTAGCCAGACAATTGCCATAAATGGTATGTCCATTTTGCACTAACCAGCTATTTGGTGGGGGGAAAAAATTAACTGACTTTTTGACCAGAACAAAAGCAGTAACTTTCTACTTTTTAACCCATCATGTTGGTATCTAAGAATGTAAGGCTTACTGCTAATATATTTCAGAACTTCAAGAAAAAGAAAGTCTTGCAGGAATTAACTTCACTCGTAGGTAAAGTAGCGATTTTGAAATCTATATTTTATGTGTGTGCATGCATGTGCACATGTGCTTTCTATCTGTAAAGTGAGAGGTGGCTTGGCATAGAGCAGGGCTGTCCAACCTTAGGTTTTTATTGAAACAATATACAATATATTTTGATTTGCCATTTTAGTGAGAGCTCTGAGGTAGCTAGGCTTCTTTTACTTAAAGCATTTATGTAAATTTCTATGCTGGTAGGCGGGCCACATAAATTGCACTTTGGCCGCATTTTGGACAGCTTTGGCATAGAGGATAGAGAACTGGTCTTGGAGCCAGGAAGAGCTGGTTCAGTTCCTGCTTCTGAGAAATACTGGCTTTCTGACTGTGAGCAAGTCACTTGATTTCTCAGTACTGACTCTAAAAGTCTGTAATTTAGACATGAGCTGTCAGTCTGTATCAGTGAAGGGAACTTTCATATGAGTAGTTCCATTTGCCAAAGAAATATCTGGTCCGTATCCACAAATGGGCAAGGTACTTAAGGGAATAGGAAGAAAAATACAAGATCCAGCCTTTGATATTAAAAAGCTTTTAGACAAGACATTTGTGTTTGTCTTGGAAAGGAGGAAAGGAGAAACAGGGAAAGGAAATAAAGCAGCATGAGCAGAAGCTCAGAAGAGGACCGTAGCATCAGGGAAATGATGACATGACTTGCAGTTTACTTTGATTTGAGCAAGGGAGGGCTGTGCAAGGTCACCAGCCTCACTCTCTCCTCCAGAGCCATCTGGGTCCAGTGACTAGATATTCATCAGGATGACTGGAGATGACCCAGGATGCAATGGGAGACCCGGGCCCTTTTAGTCTAAGGCCTTTTCATGTACTCACTCTGAGTGAGGTAATGCCCATTCAATGAATAGGCCTCTTTAAGAAGTGAGTCAAAGGATGGCCCCTTTAATTAGAAAAAAGAAAAATAAAACAAGCTGGGGCAGGAAGACCCTCAGGGTTTCTGTTCCAAAGAGAAACAGTTGCCATTGACATTCACTCTAAGCCAGGAGGGCTTAAAATACAGCCATTAACTGGAGCTTGGGCAGGGATCTATCATGGTCCAATCTATGAGCTTCAGAGTGAACTAGGTTCTTAATATTGGAAAAGCTTACTAAGGAGAGAAGTCATAGCTCAGGGCTAGATGCCCAAGTAAATGTCTCATATGAAGGTCAGTGCACTGAGAAGGATGATCTGAATCCCAAACTCCTGAGGCTTCTTTACACCTACATCTTCATTATGGTCTTGTGAACAAGAATCATTATGATGAACTTTCATAAAGTACCAGCAGAAAAGAAAGTGCTTCACCTTATTTGAAAGAGGCAATTTTAGAGGGTGTCCACTTATGGCTAATTGGTCACTCTGGCTCACATCTCTCCTTCCTCTGAACCGCTGACTTCCCAGCTGCCAAAGTGATTTTCTCACAGTGTAGTTCTGACCACACCACCCACTCAATCTCAATAAACTCCAGTGGATCCCTATTACCTCTAGGATCTTTCCATTCTTTTGGCACATTATTTTCCTGGATGGCTTATTTGATGTTTCTCAGACATGAAACTTCATCTCCCATATCTGTATCTTTGCACTGGCTGTCACCTCCGTACTTGAAGTGCTCTTCCTCCTAACTCACCATGTAGACTATCTGGCTTCTTTTAAAGACTCCACTCAGGAACCGCTTCCTGAAGGAGACTTGGCCTGGTCTTCATAGATCCTAGTTCTTTCTCCTCTAAAACAAGCCAGCATTGACTCTGCATAGATTTGTATGTTCTCTCTCTCACACACATATACAATGAGAATATGAGCTACTTGAAGGTACAGACTCTTTCTTTTTATCCTCAGCATTTAGCTTTCTTCCTGGCCCATAGATGCTGGTTGATTAATTAATTGATTAAATACTTAATTTGCTTTGAGGAGAAATACAAAGGAAAGAAAATCCTACCTCCTTGAATTACCCAGCCAGTCAATGAGTCTGTATTGACTACATGTTGTGTGCCCATTTTGGTGTTGTGGATAATGTGAAAATGCTATAACTACCTTCAAGAAGCTTATATGCTGATAAGGGATAGTCAGATGCTACATGGGAAAAGAAAACTGATAATGCCTTACATAGTAGCTGGTGAATTACATAGACAGTAAAAATCACAAGAAACATGAATTTGGAGGTAGAAACATTCATGGAATACTCAGGGATCTCTTGAGTGAAAGGTTTGCATTGGATGGTAGTGGATATATAGATGAGTTGAGATCATATTGTCCAGGTGGAAGAATTAGGAAGCCTTGACACTCATATAGATCTCTCTTCTCCTAACTTCTATACACAGAATTCTTGGAGTCTACACGATACAGTATATCCAGGGTTGGGGAACCTGGGGCCTCAAGGCCACATGTGGCCCTCTAGGTCCTCAAGTGCAGCCCTTTGACTGAATCTAAACTTCACAGAGCACAGATGTTCATGTGGCCTCTAGGCTGCAGGTTCCCGACCCCTGAGTATATGCCATACGAGCCATACAGCTGGGGCTACCTTCAGTTCAATTCAATTCAACAAGCATTTACCAAGTATCTACCATGTGCCAGGCAGTCGGGGTGCTAGGTCCTAGGCTTACAAAGTAAAAATCAGTGCTCTCCCTCGAGGAGTTGGAGGAGGGACAAAAACGATTTACCCAGATAAACATAAATAATTTGTAGAACGCTAAGAAAATGTTCTCATGGGAAGAGGCGCATGAGTTGTACCTTGGATTGTGTCCTTGTTCTAAGGATTTTAAGAGGCTGAAGTGAAAAGGGAGGAAATGCATTCCAAGCCTGGACGACAATCTCTGCAAAGACTTGGATGCTGGGAGGTGGTATGCCTTGTTCAAAGAGTAGGAAGCAGACTTGTTTTGTTCAGAATATAAATAGAGAGAGAAGCAGATCTTGGGATCGTAGAGCTGGAAGGAATTTTAAATATGCTTTAATGAAAGTCCATCTACTTCAACCCCATCATTTTACAAATGAGGAACCTGAGACTTAGGAAGGTAAAGGTCACACAAGTAGTAAAACTAATGAGAAATAAATCATACGATCACTTGTGTACGTCATATGCTGCTGTATATGTCCCATGTCTCCTCAATTATATTGTAAACTCCTTGAGAGAAAGGACCACGCATTTTCCTTTTCCTATATATTTACTTCCTCCACTCTCCCCCCATGAATTAGCAGTAATATCCCAGGATTCTAATCTCACATAGGGTTAATTGACCAACGAATCATTTTAAAGTGGCCCATAATTGAATGTGCCATCCCTGGAAGAAATGCACCCCCTGGAGCAGTGTGGTGGTTTGCCAGCAGGGAAATGCAGCCACAGAAGAAAGATAAATGAGATGCAGAATGCAAAAAGCCAGGCTTCCCTATCATTGACAATGACTTTCCCTGCTAAGATCTTCCCCAGGGAGAAAAAAAAACTCCCCGACTTCCCTAAGGTTATAGTTGGCAGGTTCTGTACCCAGGCAAAGAAGGAGCTCTTCAGAAGTGGCCCTTTTCATGATTTGTTGTTCAGTCAAGTTGATAGATGTCACAGTGTGGTGTTTCATCACTATTCAGAGAAAGAAAAGGGGGATGTGATGGTAGGTCATTCCTCAGGAATAAATTTGAGAGAGCAGGTTACATCAATAACTTGTTTACTCCATCAGAATAATCATCTACATAGTTTTACTCCCTCCCCCACATTAGATACTCTGAAAATAGAATGGATTATTCTAAATGCCTGTGCTTGGTCACTGAATAGGTCTTCTATCGTTAGCATACACTGAAACACTTAATTAGACTTTAATGAGATTTTATCAAAGTCAGACAGGGTTTCAGAAATTGCGAAAGACTTTTTAATTAAGTGGTGATGGACACAAACATTGAACACAGATAGAGTTGTGTTTCTGACTGGATTGCATAATTTAAGACATGATTTGAGCAGCTATTAGCCCTTCTAAGCATTCATTCCCCGTGTATGTGAAGAGTAGTTGAGAGAGTGGATCATGCTAACCATAAAAGGTTCATGCATATAATCCATATGCTTTCATCTCAATACTTTGGAGATCCATGATTTCACCAGTCTAGGTGATTGCTGGATTGATGCAGATCTAACACACTCCATTCACGAATTGCTGTGGCCAAAAAAAATTCATCACCTGCATGGCCAACCCTTTGTTGATGAACCTCTCAGCATTTACGATCATAGTACCATAGATCGAAAGCTAGGGAGGACCTCAGAAGTTCAACCCCATAATTTTACAGAAGGGGAAACTGACACACTAGGGGATCGATCCTCAGACAACTGATTTGCCTGTACATGAAGCCTTTCCAACTTGGCAGAGCTTGTATTTCACAGAAAATAGTCTCTGAGACACCTAAGTCACCTTCATGCCATAATGAAGTATAGGAGGAGTAGGGCTTTTATAGAAAAGAGCCTCTTAGGGAATCTGGCTCACGCTAGATCATCTATATGGTATGTCTGTTGCAAGACTTGGACCCAAGAATGAACGCGTGAAATGTTGGTGTTTGTCCTTTATTCTCTAAGAGGGCCATGGCATCAGAAAGATGATGCCATGGCTTATAAATGAATTGGATTTAAGTGAAGGAGGGAGGGCTGTGCAAAGTCACCTGCCTCACTTTCTCCCCCGGAGCCATCTGAGTTCAGTGGCCAGTTATAGATCAGGACAACTAGAGATGCTCCCTGAGCATGTGAAATAGAGGCAGCCTGGATGGGGCAATGGACAGACTATGTGACTTGGAGTCAGAGGATCTGATTTCAAACTGCCTTTTCCACTTTTGGGCAAATACTGTCTCATTCCCTCAGTTTACTCATAAAATGAGCAGGTTGGACCCAGTGACACCTGAAATTCCTTCCAGTTTTAAATCTATGATCCTGTCATAAACAACCTATGGGAAAATCAACCAGATTGTCTTGTTTTTCCTTCTTTTGTTCTGCTAAGTGCACTGAGTTTATTATGGTCTAGTAGGAAAAGTCTGAGCCTTATAACAAGGGCAGCTAAGTGGTGCATTGGAGAGCATCAGGCCCAGAGTCAGGAAGACCTGAGTTCAAATTTGGCCTCAGAAACTTACCAGCTGTGTGACTCTGGGCAAGTCTTTTGACCACTGCTTGCCTATGGTTCTTCATCTGTAAAATAGGGACCATAATGTTAACTACCTCTGAGGGTGGTTGTTAGGATCAAATAAGATGACAATGGTAAAGCACTTAGTACGATGCCTGGCACATAGTAAATGCTATCTGGTAGTAGCAGCAGCAGCAGTAGTCAGAAGAACTGGGTTTGAGTTCCAGCCCTGGCAGCAGTTCTCTGTATGACCCCAGTGAAGTCACCAAATCTCTTAGCTTTCAATTTCATGTATGTAAGATGGGATCAGTAATACTCAGGTTATTCACCTGGAGGCTGAGAGGGTCAATAGAGTAATGAAAATGCCTTGCGAAATAGCTGAATAGATACAAATTTAAGGTATTAATGAGCAAAAAGTTTTTCCATCTCTATGCCTTGCCTGGTTTGGATGTTCGAAATGCATAGATCCATCTCTGAAGGGATATAAACATAGTATGTTCCTCAGAAATGTGAAATGGCATCTTCCCTATTCTGGATATAATAAACAACTATTCGCAGAGTCCAAAAATTCTTCATCACCAGCAGGAAAACAGGCTCTAAGAATAAACAGTCTGGCTGGGGTTTGGGATGCAGCCCTGTGCCTCTGAGACGTTTGCCCAGTCTGGTTGTTTGTTTAGGACCAAGCACAAATGATACAGTTTTGAAAAGCCTTCTGGTACCTGATTGATTTGTTAGTGAGCCTGACAGCCTTAATGGACTTTTCTGACAAGACAATGACTTTTCATGGCTTTGCTTGCCTTGGAGAGGTTCCAGGGACCACTAATGAAGACGCATTATGAACAAAAGCAGCAGAGGCAAACATTTTACTTAATGTGAAACCTGGAGAACGGGAGCAAAATGGAGTATAACATTCCCATTAATTGCCAAATGAGGAAGGGAAGATGAGGACTAGGGATATGCCACTTGCTTCAAGCTATACTAAGATGGGATACCTGCTCTCTTGGGGGCCCAGAGTTTTCCTGGTATCATGGCTGGGCCTTCCCCACGAGATTTGTTCTTGTAACAAATGTCCCTGGGTTCTTCTGCCTACTTTCCTTACCTATTCTCCTTGAGGAAAAACTCCTGGCCTTTCAGGCCAGCTATGTAGTTGTGACAATGCAAGAATATATTTTACAGAAATGGGAAGGAGGCTGGAGTTATTGGTTGCTAATTTGGGAAAAGGAATTTTCTTTGGTGCCTAAAAGCAACTGGTAAATATAATCACCTACAGCAGAAATTGTGAGGAAAGCCCACAAAGGCACTCTAGAAGCACCTGTCCTTCTACTGCAAAATGGCTTGAATGACATTTCCTGGGAAAAGAGGTTGTGTTGATGATGTCAGTGATTTAGAACCATCATCACTGATGACCACTTACAGCTCCCTAGAAGAGAAAATCCAGGGATATAAAAAAATAGAAAAAAAGTCCAAGCAGCCTGTCAGCAGCCTCAAACAAAATTGATCCATTGATAAGCTGTTACCTTTCATCAGAAACAGTAAGGCTGATGCTATATAAAATAGCATTGGCGATTTTTTGGCACTAAGGATCTAATTGGCCCTTCTGGCTTGTTGTTATTGTTTAGTCATTTCAATTGTGCCTGACTCTTCATGGCCCCATTTGGAGTTTTTCCTTTTCTTTCTTTCTTTTTTTTTTAGTCCAGTTGGGAAGGCATGGCAATTGGGTTAAGTGACTTGCTCAAGATCACACAGCTAGTACACGTGTCAACTGTCTGAGGCTGGATTTGAACTCAGGTCCTCCTGACTCCAGGGCCGATGCTCCACTCACTCACCACCTAGCTGCCCCCTGTTTGGGGTTTTCTTAGCAGAAACACTGGAATGGCTTGTCATTTCCTTCTCCAGCTCATTTTACACATGGCAGAAACTGAGGCAAACAGAGTTAAGTGACTTGCCTAGAGTCCCATGGCTACTAAGTGTCTGAAGCCTGATTTGAACTCATGAAGATGAGACTTCATGAATCTGGGCCTGGCACTCTATCCGCTGTACCACCTTGCTGTCCCCTTCCCAGTTTTGCAGAGGCATTTTGTTGGAATGGTAAACCTGTGGATCCACAGAATGAGGAAGCCTATGCTGGACATGTGGAGTAACTCCCTTTTTCCTTCTGACAGTGTTTAGTACACAACACAAATCTGCCTTGTGTATTTCCTTCTGAGTCAGAGCTTCAGGAATCGATCAAAGAAAGACAAGCTTTGTCTTTTATGTTCCTGAACAAGGGAGGATGCATGATTAGTGCTCTGTGGATCTGTATCTGTCTATGAGTGAAAGTGGTGTCAGAGGATGTAGCTTAGAATATGGGCCACTGATGAGATCTTACTCTAACATAATTTTGGTAGGTCAGTGTTTAAAAATCTGCTATTAAGACTCTCTTTGTTTAATTCTGTGTGGTTGTTCCTTAGAAAACAATAGCACTATTTGAGATGGGAAGAGAGTGGCATGCTAATGAAAAAATAAAAAATGCAGAAGACCTCCTAATATATACTAAAAACTGTGCTGGCATTGGAGTCAGAGGACTGGAGTTCAAAACTCTGCTTCTCGTGCTTATTATCTATGTGACCTGGAGTAAATCATTTAAATCACTTTGGGCCTCATTTTCTTCATCTGTGAAATAAGGGAGTTGGAACCAGATGTCCTCTGATACTATGACCTTTTTGACTGCCTCAGCTAAAGTCCCACTTTTCCTAGTCATCTTTAATCTTATTGGCTGCCAGTTTCCCTCCGAGACTACTCCGAATTAATCCTATATATATCTTGTTTGCACTTAGTTGTTCACATGTTGTCTCCTCAGTTCAGTTGTGAGCTCCTTGAGGGCAGGGACTATTATTTGCCTTTCTTTGTATCTTTAGAACTTACCACAGTACCTGGAAGATAGTAGGTGCTTAATAAATGCTGGTTGACTGACGTCAATAGATTTTTCAGTCCTTTCTCCAGCTCAGTCATTTAATAGGGCTATGGTGAGGAATACATAAGCTAATATAAGTAAAACACCGGATAACCCATAAAACACTATATACACATAAGGCGTTGTTCCAAATGGAAGCATTTGTCCACATGATTCTATTCTCTTCCCCTTTGTCAGGTTTCCACTACCGCTGAGGGTCAAAGATCTGTGTGACCTTTGACACAGGCACACGCATTCAAGAGAATTGGAAGGTTTTTAGAAGGTGTTGTCAAGGGCCCTTCTATCACTGATCGTGTGACTCAGAGTAGCCGAGACATTAGGTTTCATCTGTAGCCAAACCTCAGGCAGGTCACAGGACAGTAAAGTGGACAAGACTTCCCCAGAGACCCTCAAAACAAAGGAAAACAGACACACAGAAAAAGCCATTCGTGAACACGATTTCTCCCGAACTGCAGTATTCTGTCATAAAAAGGTCTCACCTGACTCTTGCTCTCCCTTCTTCCAAAATACACAATTCTCCCACCATAGTATGAGATAGACTTGCTACTATCCTAGAAGTTCAGATTCTCCCTAATTTTAGACTCTACAGGCCCCTACGTGATGAAGTGGATAGAATTCGAGGCACAGAGTTAGGAATAGTCATTTCTGAGTTCAAATCTGGCCTCAGATATCAACTAGCTATGTGACCCTGGGCAGGTTTTTTAGCCCTGTTGCTAGAGAAGGAAATAGCAAACCTCAGTATCTTTGCCAAGAAAACCCACGAATGGGGTCATGAAGAGTAGGATATGACTGAAAAAGGACAGAACAGCAACGGCGAAGAGTAGAATATAGAGCAATACTCTAATTGGGGCTCTAGGCAGTATCAGCTGCCATCCTGCCCTTCAGATTACCTTTCTTACCTAGACCTAGTCTCTGGGTTTAAGGCTCTAGTCAGAGACTACCCTAAGTGCAAATTGCATCCAATGTTAGACTGGTAATTGTCTCATGAACAGCTCTGGTGAAACCAGGTCTTAGAATCTTAGAATTCTTGAAATACAGAGTGAGGAAGAGAGAGATAAAGAGGACAGGGGGATGTCATATGAGAGATCAGTTTGTATCTTTATATAGAATTTTTAAGTATACTATGCCCTTTGGAGTATTCAGCCCTTTAGAGAGTAAGAGATGCTTAAGGAGGTCAATGTAATTGATTATTCCCAATTGATGGAGAAAAAAACTGAGGCCTAGAGAAGTTAATTCTATTTTCCCTATATACTGCTACTAATAACTAATAGAAGCCAAGATTTAGACATGGCTCACCACCATACGAATCCAGTAGTATTCCTTTCTCCTCACTGTGCTAACTACACTTGCACACAAGAATCATATAAGGTAGACCGTAACAAATATCAAACCAGTGATGCAGACAATAAAAGCTATTAAAAAGAGGGGAATATTATTGGTGGACAGGATAGTCCTTTTATTGAGGAGATTGGATTTGACATGGACCTTTAAAGACAAGTGGGATTTGGATAGCCAGAAGAGGGTAAGGGCATTTGAGGCAGGGAGAGTGAACATAACAGATGGTACATGGGTGAGCCTAGTCATCAGCCAAGAAGTGCAGGGCCCAAAGTAGTAGTGGGAAATTTGGGGCTATGGAAGGTGGGGCCAGATCATTAAGTTGTGAATGTCGGGAAAAAAGATTTTTGAGTAGCTTCTATATATGCCACATTTTAGTGACTGTCTTAATTGCACGTGTATTTATCACTCCCTACTTGATACCTTTGGAGGCATTGCATATCTCCAACACTCTAAACTAGAGCTTCTAAACCTTTTTTATGTCTTTGGCCCCGTTGGTAGTCTGGTGAAGCCAAGGATTTCTTAGAATAATGTTTTTATATAAAAAACGTAGTCCTCCTGGAATCTATTCACAGATCTCAGTTTAAAAATCCTTGATCTAAACGAATACCGATTCAATATTGTTTGTTAGTGCTTGGAGAAAGGGTCAAAAGTGAGAGACTAGAGGCAGACATTCTCTGAGACTGAGAGAGAGGGAGACTTGGACAGCTAGCCCAGCATGGGCACAGACCCTCATATCAAATGGTTACCCTCCCCTCTATTAAACCAGTCCCAGTCTCAAGGAGCTGTTGGGTACCCAGACCCATGTATCCATTGTGCTGGCCCTCACAGTGACTTCTTTGTGCTTGTTGAGGCCTAAAACAAAGTAATAATCTTAAACAAAGGACATTACCACCTCTTGATTGAGACCAATGCTGAGCAGGTCTAGCGGAAGAATTTGGCAGATATAGGCCTGAAGGGAAGGTGATCAAGGAAGCTTATCCCCAGCTGAAGAAAGAAGCATAAAGTGCTAAAGGCAAGCTCAGATTTCACTAATACCTGTCTACTCTTATCAAATATTAGAAAACTTGACAGGCGAAAACCAAACACGGCTCTTATCTGAACGACCTGAATTAGCACCTAAAACTGACACAGGGGAAGACTTCCTCCTTTAAATAATGAAGCATCTGATAAATGTGCTGCCAAGTATATTTGGAGCAACTAAGGAGATAGGCTGAAGCCAAGTTTCAAATATCACATTGGTCTTCTCCGTTGTATTCTCAAGGGAGGTGTTTGTATGCTCCTTGTGTGGATCTGTTTTCAGAGGAGGGAGGTTTTTGCTTTCTCTCTGTGCCGAATTTCATTGAGGCACTGTGGAGGTTTTCTGCCAGAGAACTCTCAGAAGCCAACCCACAGCTCCTAGCAGTAGGCCAGAAGCAGGGGCTATGCATATAAATACATCCTTATATAGCCGGTTCAGGCCGTCCATGAAACTGTGACCTCAGAGATTTTGCCTTTGATACCCTCTTATTTTTTCCTCCTGCCGCTATCCCTTCCTGATGCCCAGGACACTCCTGCTTGACCCCTGGAGGTATACCTGCTCCCTTGCCCTGTGGCATTACCATCAATTAATCAATAAACATTTTAAAGTGCCTACTATGGGCCAGGAACTGGTGCTAAGGTGCTGAGGATACAAAAAAGAGCGAAAGATAGGCCCTGCCTTCAAGGAGTTTACTATTTGAATAATGGGAAGGGCAACCTGCAAACAAATATAAACAAAGCAGGCTATATACTGGACACATAGGAAATAATTTACAAAGAGTAGGCTCTGAAATTAAGAGGCTTTGGAGAAGGCTTCCCCGTAGTCTCTTTTAGTAGGGACTTAGAGAAAGCCAGGGAGGTCAGTAGTTGAATTGGAGAAGGGGAAGCATTCTAGCAATAGACGCTTAGGGATGGCATGTTTTCTTTGAGCAGCAGCCAGAAGGTCAGTGTCACTGGGTCAGAGTATGTGTTAAAGAATAAGGTATAAAAAGACTAGAAAGGTAGGAGGGGGCTAGGTTATGAAGGACTTTGAATGTCGAATAGAGCAATTTGTATTGGACCTGAGTTTTAGAAAGAAACCAATTACCAAAATGGTAAGAGACTAATTCTGTCTAGAGGTTGCCTGCTGGATCATTGCTTCAGGGACTGGTCAGTGGGACAGTGATCTTGTCTTCTAATTTCCTGGATGAACACATCACCCTGATGGATGTGTCCTTTGTCCCTGGCCGTCACTCTAGTGATTGAAGGAGGCCAGATTGGAGTGGGGGAAAGACAAAGCAGGTAGACCTACCAGCAGGCAATATTCCACATATGAGGTGATGAAGGCCTGAACCAGAATGGTGGCAGTGTCAGCAGAGAGAAAGGAGTGTGTTTGAGGGATGTTGCTAAGGTGAAATTGATAGGCCTTGACAATAGTTTGGGTATGGAGAGTGAGTGATAGTGAGAAATGTAGGATGACTTCTAGGTTTCAAGCCTAAGGGAATGGGATGATAGTGTTGCCCTCTACAGTAATACGTTTTTCCTTTGTTCTTGAAGAGGACCATGACATCAGGGAGATGATGTCATGACTTGCAATTGACTTGGATTTGGGTGAGGGAGAGCTAGGCAAGGTCACCAGCCTTACTTTCTACTCAAGAGTCATCTGGGTCCAGTGGCCAGATATGGATCAGGACAACTGGAGATGGCCCAGGATGCAACGGGAGACCTTGGCCCTTTTAAGCTAGGCCTCTTTGAGAAGTGAATCAAGGGATGATCCCTTTAATTAAAAAGAAAAAATAAAACAACCCAGGTCAAACTGGGAGGGGAAGACCCTCAGAGTTGCTGGCCAAAAGAGAAAAGGTTACTTTTTACATTCACTCTGAACCAAGAGAGCCCCAAAAAAACAACCATTAAGTGGTGTTTGGGCAGGGGCCTATCGTCCAATCCCTGAGATCCAGAGTAAATTGGGTTTAAGGCTTGGTCTTTGAGAAAGAAATCTAGCCAATAAATACCAAGTTAACTAGGGAGCTTTCCACCAACAAAATTCACCTTCTTTTGGGCAGAACACCCTCAGGTAAGGGGAGAGGACATGGGAGGGAAAGGGAAGGACCTGAACAGGAGTGGAAAAGGAGCTTAGTTGTCCAGCTGGGACTGTATGTTCAGGCAGCTCAGACTGCTCGAAGGTTGTGGTTTGTCCTTCTTTCTCGAAGACCACAACATCAGGGAGATGATGACATGACTTGCAATTGACTTTGAGTTTAAGAAGTACTGAAGGGGTCCCAAGCGGAAAAACTTTAAGAGACTCTGATCTAGTTCAATCATCTCATTTTACAGATGAGAAAACAGAGGCATATAGAGCTTAACTGCCCATGGCTGAGTCAGGTCCTGAACTTGTGTTGTCTGACTCCAAACCCATCATTCTTTCCACTGTACCACACTATCCCGCAATCCCTTCTTTGTCCTCACCCTTCTAAACCTCATTCCTTCCTCCTCACCATGAACTTCAGGTCCTCTCATCCTCTCTGTTGTTTCATTTTATCATCCCTACTCTGTTCTCCATTTCCTTCCTTTATAGCCTTGGTCCTAAAGTCATCTAGTGCAATCATACCTTTTGAATTCCTTTTCCTTTTGTCCTATTGCCAGTACCCTTAATTTCCCTCTTGGCTGGCCATCTCCAATCATCCTGATCTGGCCACTGGACCCAGAAGGCTCTGGAGGAGAAAGTGAGGCTGGTGACCTTGCACAGCCCTCCCTCACTCAAATCAAACTCTACAGTAGTAGAGAAGGTAGTGGAGGGAGAGTTTTGGGGAAAAAATGAGTTCTGTTTTGGGTTCCAGATCTTTCTGACTCCTGCCCTTATTCTACCTCACCACCCTGTAACCCAGTCTCCTTAAGTCTTGGCTCCTTGTCTTCCAGACTGTCAGTTGCCAGGAAAAGGAGAGACTTTTTGAGTCCCTCAAGCCACACTGTGTAGGTGTGTATGTGCTCTGACTATATTTAGGGCTGAATGAGCCTATGCACTTTCTTTTAGAGCTGTGGTATTGAGTTGGCCTAGAGCTGATGCAATCACTGTCTTTGGATTCATTGTTTAAATGATTCAGCACCAACCCCTGGTTGACATTTTTCTTGTTCAAGTTGTCAGTTTTATGTACCACCTTACCTGTATAAAGTATTTTCTTTTCATTCTTAAAGCAAAACTACACATGTAAGAATAGCCAGTGACATCCTGGAAGGAGTCATATAGGAGAAAAAGAGACGTGACCACTCCACTTCTGTATGCCTGAACCAGGTATCCTTCATGCATTTGGAACAAACCATGAATACTGAAATTAATGAGATTCTTGTGCGTGCCCTTTAGACTACAAGTATAAATAATATTCTTAAATGTGTTTTTGAAGGAAGAAAGGAGGCAATATGAAACTGTTATAAAATGATCACCTTCTATAAGATACAATAGAGTACTCTGGCATACATGGTACCATGAAGCTACTGGGCTTTTCAAAAGACCATACACTTAGAACTCGAATAAACTTTAGATGTTACCTAGTCTCACTCCCTTCATTTTAGAGATGAGGAAACTGAGGTTCAGAGAGGTTAAATCAAATGCCCTAGGTCATAGTGGAAGTAAATAATAGAGCTGGAATTTGAATCTACATCTTCTACTTCTTCAGGTGACCTAAAAGCCTTTCTCTGTCTCTTTAGGCCCTAAGGTCAATAGACTCTGAAATACCCTCTCTTACCCATGAGCTATTTAGTAAGAAACAAGATGATGTAATGGTAAGAAACCAATTCCCTCTAGTAGTTCATATAAATCTGCCTTTCTGTACTTCCAGTCAACAGGACACTAATCTGGTCTTCTATTTTCCTGGATGAACGTATAACCCTGATGGTTACTCCACTGGTCCCTTTACATTGGAAGCACTGGCCTTGGCATCAGGGTTAATGGGAACAGATCCTCTCTCTTACAATAGCTGTGTAACTCTGGGCAAGTCATATAACATCAACATGACTCAGTTTCTTCCTCAGCCAAGTGGGAATTATACTCGCTTTGTGAACCTTAAATCTCTATATAAAGATAGGTCATTGTCCTTGAGGGGCTGAAATCTTCATTCCATGTGCACCCCTAGGTCAAAGATGTGCCATCTCTAGCAAGAACAAACACCAGTAGCATAAAATGGCAAAAGGAATTTAGCAAGTCTCAGAAGCCACTGCAGAGATCTCTCCCTAAGGTTTGAAGCTGTTTGAGAACAGTTGGCAGAGAGAAGCCAAACATGATAAAAGAGAACGAACTCACAGGCTTTGGCTGTGGAAGACTTTTCAACAATTCAGCTTTGAAGTTGTGCTACCTTATTATTTCACTGTCAGGGCCATTAATTAATCTGATTTTTGGTGAATCCAAGGGCTTTTCTGAGCAATCTCAGCACCATTCCTTAAACCTCTGAACAAGAATTAAATGGATATTTGCAACCAGTTGTCATCCTTTCCACTCCTCCTCTGAGAATTTAGTAATCCAAGAGGAAGAGGACCATGGCAGTTCTAGCCTTTCCTCCCACTGGAAAACAAAACAAAACCATAATGCAAATAAGGTGATAGAGGTATGTTGGTAAAGCTAAACTGAGGACATTGAATCTATAGCTACATGACCCCAAACAAGTAGGTATTTGGACCTCTCTGGATCTTTGATTAACATTGTGCCTTTTATCCCTATGTTTCACAAAGATTGATCACAGTAGTTGAGCTTTGCCTCCAACTGAAGGATCTTCATTGTAGTGTTGAGTCCTTGACTGAGTGTGTGCTCGAGGATGAATCAAACATACAACAGGGATTTATTAAGGATCTGGACCTGTATATTTTTCACCTCTGTAAGCCATTTCAAGAAGAACCTGAGGGTATTGCGTAGCTGGGGACCGGAACCTTTTTCTTCCTCTTTTCTCTAACAGTGGTATTAATATTACTCCACAGTCTTTGTTTAGCTAAACAAGTTTGGTTTTCTGTTCTAGTGGAGTAGCATCCTGTCTAGCTCATCTGAGAGCTAGAAATCTAAGCAAGTTGTTCTTTTTTATGTGAAAGGACTAGTTTTGTTTTTTGGGTTGTTTTTTTTTCACTTTGGAGACAATTGGGACTAAATTACTTGCCCAGGGTCACACAGCTAGTAAGTATCTGAGGCAATATTTGAACTCAGGTCCCCCTGATTCCAGGGCTGGTGCTCTATCCACTTCACCATCTAGCTGCCCTGAAAATACTCATTCTTGTGCAGATCATAGAGGCAACAGCCAGGCATCTTGGTCTTCTTGGTTCCATTTTATGTTCCTTCTGACTGGAAAAATCTGTGATTTGATCTATTAAAGCTTTAAGGAAGAAAACATGACTTTAACTTAATTATCGATGCAAAAAGGGAGTGAGTCAGTCATGGAATGAATATACCAATATAATCAAATTTCCTTTCATTTCAGCAAGTTTAGTGAGTGTCTGCTGTGTTTATAGCCCCTTGTTTGACTTTAGATTACATTGTGTAAATTTCTTTAGGAGAGGCTTATTTTCCAAATTTGGTTTGAGCCGGTTAAGAGGAACAGATATAGATAAAACATGGGGCACTTCCCAGAGAGAACAGCCCAAGATGTGTTAGGTAGGAAATTACATGAGCCTACTGGATAAGTAGGGGTATTAGCAGAAAGGAGAAGAGGCACTTACTACCTGACAACTGCCCAAAGTAGGCTTTTCAGATTAGCTCCCAAGTCTTTTCAGTGACCCCTAGGTGACACAGTGGATAATATGCCAAGCCTGAAGTCAGGAAGATTCATCTTCCTGAGTTCAAATCTGGCCTCAGATACTTCCTAGTTGTGTGACCCTGGGCAAGTCACTTAACCCAGTTTGCCTCAGTTTTCTCATCTATAAAATGAGCCAGAGAAGGAAATGGCAAATCACTCCAGTAACTTTGCCAAGAAAACCCCAAATAGGTTCACGAAGAGTTGGATATAACTAACATGACTGAACAAAAATATCCCGGTTTTTGAGGGAGAGAGCCCTGATGAAAAGCAACTTTTTTTTTACTGTGCCCCACTCTTATCCCCTAAGCCTATCCTGAGGTTGCAGCCATTCAATCAATAAGTATTTCTTTAGCATTTACTATTTGTCAGAAACTTTGGGAAGCACAAGAGATAGAAAGCAAAAGCAGTATCTGCCTTCCCTCAAGGAGTTTACATCCTAATGTAATGGAATAAAAGGAAGGCAATGACCTTGTTTAACAGAGACAAATGATGGCCCACTAAATCAAAGGTTTTGATCAGGTACAACAGGGTGAAGCAGATAGGTCTGTGCCATCTCAGTGTAAATAGAACTCTAAGGGATCACTATGACTGAAGGCTTCCTGAAATCCTGCTGTCGAAACCTTTTTTTTCTAGTTCCTCACTCTGCCTGTGGATTTCCTGGTCCCTGTCTTGCACAATAAACTAGATCTCTCTGCTCCTCCTGATATTAAGCTTCATCATGGAAGGATGGTAGGCATCATCATCATCATCATCATCATCATCATCATCATCACAATAATAACTGCCAATTATCTGACACTTTAAGATTTTCAAAGCACTTTACACATTTACAACTTTAACCTTTATATCATGTCTTACATTATTTTATGATGACTCTGTGAACTAGATATAATTAATATCCCCATTCTACAATATTATCCCCATTCTACAAATGATGAAACTGAGATGGAAAGTTTAAATGACTCTATCAACTTTAACACAGTACCTCAAAGCCTTGTCAAGGAAAAACAAGCAAACAAACAAGTAAAAACATAAGAGAAGGAGAGTTAGACCTAGATTCAAGTTAGACTGGATTCCAATCTTGCCTCCATCATTCAATAGTTGTATAATCACGGGCAAGTCATTCAACCCCTCAGAGCCTCAGCTTGCACATTTGCTAACAGCAGCTCTGCTTGGTTTTGACTCTACCACCACCACTGCCACCATCACTGTCACCACCACCACCACCACCACCATCATCATCATCATCATTATCATGCTTTCTCCCCTCCCACCCAGGATAAACTCCTCATCAGGAAACACTATCATGGGCATTGCTTTGGCCTTGGTGAGGATACTTCATCTATACCCTCAGTTTACTTCTGCTCCTCTGATTGGAGGGCTGGAGGGTGGAGCAAAAAAAAAAAACTCCTCCCATAGCTTCCCTTGAAAGAAGGTTCAAAATCATTTCCATCACTTCACTAGCCACTAGCTGCTCTGCTTAGTTTAGATTCAGTCATCATCATCATCACCATGCCCTGGAACCAGGGCTCTTTCCCCACTCCCACCCCCTATTTAACTTCTTTTTGTGTATTGTCTTCCCTAATGACATTTTAAGCTCCTTGAGGGCAGAAACTGTCTTTTTTTTTCATCCCTAGTGATTAGTAAAGTTCTTGGCACATAGAAGATACTTAATAAATGTTAATCATGTTTTATCGTTAAAATAGAGGCAATAATAGTTACAATTTATGCTCTCTCAGGTTTTTTTTTGTGAAAAGGTGCTTTGTAAATGCTAAAGCATTATACAATGTGAGCTCTCATAACCTTGCATGGCTTGAGTATTGCCTAGGGAAGCACTTACAGTAATTAAGACAGGTGAACCTAAGACTGGCCAATCAATCCCCAAGCCAGTCCCACCTGACATTGCAGTGTTTACCACACATCCTGCTTCCCTTCTAGGCTCTCTTTTAGGCACCTGAGCACTGGCATGTTTCTATGGCATCTTTATGAATCAGTTCTAGGAAACTAGGGAAATTGTTCAACCTCAGTTATTCTTCACACAGCAAACCACTTTCAGGACAGAGATATCTTTGCATGGGGGAAAAATCCAATAACAGCATAATTTAATGAAAGCAATCTTTCTTTTACTGTCCTAATGCTTATCTATTTTCTTATGCTCTGGAAACACACAGACACCATATATATTTTTAAATCCTTATACAATCTAATAAAAATAGAATTAGGGGATAGGAACATTAATCAGAACATATCAAATTTTTATCAAGCAACCAAAATAACTAACACTCATAGATTGTACATTAAAATGTGAATCTAGGGCAAGGAAATGAATATTTTAGCATTCTGCACTTAGGCCCTTCCGTGATGGGGAATAGGACTCCAGAGACCAATGTGATGTTGGGTTGATCTGATTTCATCACTATTATTTATAAGAGTTGGATTTGACTCTCTGAAGCACTACATCTCTTCTTTTTCTTCCTTCACATTCCTTTTGGTACAATATATAAATAGCCTTGCTTGTAAATAAACCTTACTTTTCAGCAGTGGGGTTGCCTTACCCAGATACAAAATAGGCAAGTGCCCATATCATCTGATTTCAGAGATACCATGGACTTGACCTTTAACCTACATCTAAAATTATCCTTGTTCTCTTAGTTGCCCTGTCACAATGCCTGACATTCAACCATTAAAGGTACATTCATTTAGATTGACATTATTCCTTGTTAAGATGTAAATCTCCCTGAAAGGGGCAACACATTAACCTGTCATTTGTTGGAAAGAGCTTAAGGTGAATTGGTTTATCAGATGCTTTCCTGGACAGGCAACTGAGAGCTAGGTAGCAGAGAAGGTCTAAAGTAGGATCTCCAAACTACAAACTGAGGGCCAAATCCTACCCATTGTCTTGTGTTGATTTTTTTTAACTGCTCTGAGCTAAGAAGTTTTTTTCACATTTCTAAATATAATAGAACTTTTAAAATGCAAAAACCATTCTTAGCTATCCTGTGCAAAAAACGACAACCACAGCAACAGAAGCAGCAGCAGCAACAGCCAGACAGCAGGCTGGGTTTGGCCCATGGGCTACTATAATTCAAAAACCTCTGGTCTAGGGTATGAGACACCACTTCAGAGGAAAGCCCTGGTTAGCTAGAGTAGTCTCAGTGCAAGGCATGCCAGTACAGGAAGGCAGCCCATCTATAGCAGAATGGATTACTGAATACTTTCCTTCTTTGGTTGTTGTTGTTTACTTTGGAACATTTTTTTTAACATCTAAGACATAGAACCCTGTGTGCACATCCTGGATTCCATGTTTTCAGAGGAGATTGTGTTTTCAGGACTTTTGCTTCCCATTTACACTTGGGGCAGTAATTGTCTCTTCTAGTAACAATCAATTCAAAAATAGAAAACATGATTTTTTATACCCAAATTTTTCATTCATCTGATCTATTCATAGAATCTCAAAATGTTAGTATTGGAAAGACCTTTAAAGTCCATTATATCCCACTCCATTTCATGGTTGGGAAAACTCAGGTGGAAGTGAGTAGCATAGGGGCAAAGATCAGTTGGTATGACAGCTGGTATATATCAGTCTTCTTTCTATTACAAAACACTGCCTTCTCCCTCTCCACTTTATCTTATTCCCTTTCTCCACAATCTCTCAGATTTCCTTTCTATAAAAAAGTGACTTGTAGAGTCAGCTTGGCCCTACTGTGCCCCTATTTACCCAAATCATTCTTGATTCATTCTCAGACAGAACCTCCCCCATACCCAATGATTTTCTTTGAGACAAAAACATTTGATACCATTCTATACTTCATGTAAGGCTTTTGTTAATTGTTTCATACAAGATACTTCCCATTAAGAAGTTAATAAAATACACTGAAAAAAATATTACCTCCATCACATACACATTTTCAGTATGCCTGTTTCTTCTCATGCACTTGGACAGAAGATAAATGGGCAGCATCTTGAGAAAGTATTCTTGACCCAGGATATGTAAACTGAGATAATGCATCACTTCTCATGGCCTTCTGCCCTTTTTGTCGTCTCCTTTACCAACTACTGGAAGAAAAGAAAGGGTTTTCTTTTTAGAAGACTAGAGAACTCTTGTTTAGCAATAATAAAACAAGACTTCAGGCTACATCACATTACAGAAGAAACCCTGAAATTATGGCTTTAAATTAAAACTGCTCTCCAAAGAAGGGCAAAAACAGTCGGTATCTTATCCCACTCAGCTCCAGCTCTGAAATAGATTAGCAGTTCTTTGTTGCCCTGAAATGAACCTCAAACACATTTTGATTTGGTGACTCATAATAAATGAAATAATGTGTTCTTATTCTGTGACAGCAGGAGGACAGACAGGAAAGGATCCCATAGTCGTTATCTGAGATTACAGCAAGAGGGCAAAATGAAACACAAAGCTAATATTTTAAAAGAAAAATAAAAATCCAAGCACAGATCCAGTGGCCTTTAGGCCATGTCTCTGTAAGGGCAGCCACATAGGACAGTCCTCAAGGTACTGGTTCATTTGAAGTTTGTTGGAGGACAGTGTGAGCAGAGACACAGAGCTAGGCCTGCCCTACCTGGGCCAGGACAATGAGATGGAAGGTGTGAAGAGAATTGGCAGGTAATCTTGAATAACAGTGAGGTAGACAGTAGAGGTAGCAGGTTGCCAATGGAATGAGCAGGTGCCTTGGGGTGGAGTCCCGTCTCTGATACATAAAAGCCATAGGACCCTGGGAAATTCATTTGAGCTCTGAGTTTTGGTTTCATCATCTATAAAATGGTAGCAATACACCTATTTAATGGTATTTAATGGTAGCAATACACCTATTTCACAGAGTTATTGTGAAGAAAATCATTTTATAATCCTTAAAATAAATGTGAGTTGTTATCATAGTTCTTGATTGGCAAGGAGAGGCCAGATTACAGAGGGCTTTGAAGGCCAGGAAGAAGTGTTTACAGCAGGGGTGGGGAACCTGTGGCCTTTAGGTCTTTGAGTGGGGACTTTTGACTGAGTCCAAATTTTACAGGGGATTTTTTCTGTGAAGTTTGGATTCAGTCAAAAGGCTACACTTGAGGACCTAGAGGGCCACATATGGCCTCGAGGCCATAGGTTCCTCACTCCTGGTCGATCCTCTTAACATGTTACAGATCTCTCATCTTTACCCCCCCCCCTTAAAGAATGCATAAAGACATAAAGATTTGTAAAGAATGTGAGTTTCTTATTAAAGCCCATGGACTAGATAGTTCCCAATTTTTCCCACGTAATTTTTTGAACTAAAGTTTTTTTTTTAATTCAAAGATTCTTGAAAACGAAACTTGATTTTTTATCTGGAGAGTCCTTGTTTTAAGAAGTTTTTTTTCTTTTTAAAAATGTTTTATTGATGCTGTTCATTGTTCAAAGCAAACTCTGTCTTGGCACCCTGGAGCTGGCAGTGCTCTAGATAAAATGAGTCTCTGAGAGTGGAGGTTGAATTGGAAAATGCAGGATCACTTAATCCACAGCCTCCCAAAGAATTTCATACCAATTCATACATTCTGGTATCTCTGCACCTTCTGAGATCTCTTTGTGAAAGCCTGCGACAAAGGTGATCAGTGAAAATACCAAGAGTAATTGTTGCTGTTGTAGAAATTCACCTTTGGCTGATGTCATTCTTTGTGAGAAAGATACCTTAAGTGCCTGTTCTATGCTCTGCCTTTTGCAAGTTGTGATGAGAGACCCACCCAAAGAGCTCACTGGATTGTTGTGGATTCACACGTAGCAATCAAGGCAATGTGTAAACAGTAAAACAATGACAAAGCAGTGTATAATTAAATGTCAAATTCACGGCCCTGACTGCAAGTACTGTAGGATGTCAAAGAGCCAGAGTATTTAGGAAAGGCTTCCTAAGGAAGGCAGAACTTGAAAAAGGACTTGAAAGATGGGTAGAAGGGGGAATGTTTGATAGGAAAGGGGACAATATCTCAGGCATGAAGGTGGGAAGGGAAAGTGGAAAATCCAATAGCAACAAAGTATATATATATTAGCAAGGAATAGAAAATAAGATCAGTAATCGGATGAAAAATTTCACCATTTCCTATCCTACACTATACGTTGCAGACAGAGACTGCTAGGGAAGGAAGGGGAAGGGAATAAGCATTTATATAGCACCTGCTGTGTGTTAAACACTATGCTAAGGGCTTTTTGGAAATATTATCTCATTTGATTCTCACAGTAACCCTGTGAAGTAGATACTATCATGACCTCCAATTTACTGTTGAAGAAACTGAGGCAAACAGAGGTTAAGTGACTTGCCCAGGATCACAAAACCAGTAAGTATCTGAGGCTGAATTTGAACTCGGGTTTTTCCTGTCTCCAGGCCCAGAATTCTATCCACTAAGCCACCAACTTCCAAAGGCCAGCACCTCACCCTAGTCAAAAGTTAGGACCGTGTGATCACAGTCATGCAAACACTCATCCTTATGTGCACCAACCAATAATAGGTTACTATAGGGAAAACTCTCTGAGTTCCAGTAAACTGGTTGCCTCTGTCCTGTTAGCTCTGGCCCCTGGTTGCAGCCATTACTTACCTCTTTGACCCAGTGTCTTTATATGTGTGGACTACTCAATCAAAGCTTTTGTATCCAAGCCATACCCTATTTGGAAAACTCTTCCCATTCATAACATCAGGGTGCCTCATTGATTCATCTCTAACCCAAAGTGATCTTGTTTTTAATCAAATTATTGGAAATTAGTAGAGTTAACAACATTAATATATTCAATGTGTTCTTCAGCCAAGGTGAACCTCCTCAGACCAGGAAGCAACCCCCTCCTTGTCTGTAAGCAAGCAAAAAACAAAGAAATAAAAGTAAATCTGAAGCTCAATCCCCCTCCCAATGGTCTCCTTCCATGGAGAGCTGGCAATATATTTATACCAGTCCTTTTCAACTCACAGCAAAGCTTCCCTACTGGTCAGTATCTAGTCTACTGGGTATGGAATAGGAACACAAAGAGTTTCTGTTTGTCTCTCCTGAAGCAGCCTCACAAACAATATGTTCAGCACCAAGGTCACTGCTGTCTCCAGTCCTGGATCTTTGGAATTTTTCAAGCCCATTCATACATTTTACTTCTCTGTTTTATACCAGAAAGTGGGGGGGGGCAGGGGTTGGAGGAGAGCGAGAGAGTGAGCGAGAGAGAGAGAGAGAGAGAGAGAGAGAGAGAGAGAGAGAGAGAGAGAGAGAGAGAGAGATGGTGACATGGAGAGAGAGAGAGAGATGGTGAAATGAAGAGAGGGGCAGCTTGGTTCTGAACATTACTGAGGATTCTATGTCTATTCCAAGGGAACCTATGGGTTTCCCATGGCACATAAAACACTTGGAGGCCAGCTAGAGTTTGTAAGGGATTCCCTCACATATAGTACAAGGTCAGATAAGAAACCCCACCCTGTCTCACCCCATTCCAGAGTTGTCCTGGCATAGCAGACTGTATTATAAAATGGAGTGGATTTGGAAAAAGATTGGGTATGGAGAGGGTTGCGTGAGGAAATGAAAAGATCAATAAAATTAATTTTTACAAGAATAACGTTTAATCCATGCTATGCAATGTATTTCCTGTGTGACCTTGGGAAAGTCACATCTCATATTTTCATTTTCTTCATCTCTAAAAGGACAGGCTTAGCCTAGAGAATTAATTTTCAGAAAGCTGTGTGATATTCCACATAGGCAACAGGACTTGGAGTCAAAAAGATGTAGATTCAAATGCCTTCTCAGATACTTAACTAGCTGTGTGAAGCTGGCAAAATCACTTAACCTTTCTCTGCCTCAGTTTCCTCATCAGTAGAATGAGGTGTTACACACAGAGGTCTGAAAGTTTACTTGTTTTTCTAAATTTATACTTGTATGATCTCTTTTTAAAAAAAAAGATTTTTTTTTCTCCAATTACACGTTGAAAAAATGTTTAACATTTTTTAATGTTTTGAGTTCCAAATTCTCTCCCTCCACCTTCCCTGAGATGGTAAGCAATCTGATATAGTTTATACATGTTAAATCATGTAAAATACTTCTATAATCTCTTAAGTCTAACATTAAAATCTTATGCTCAAATGAGAATAGAGCATTGACCCCTCCGAATGGCTTGAAGCTTCTCTCTCACAAGACCTTTCTTCCACTGTTTTCCTTGTCCCCATGCTGGGAATTCAAATGAAAAATATATTCCAAGTTGTCCCCACAAACACATACATGCTACCATTACCAAAACCACCAACAGCAATATCACTACCACCACCACCACCACTGCCAACTACTATTACTCCTACAATCACAAGTAATATCTTAGACAACAAAGCGGTATTTTCAGTAAGCACAGCAACTCTGGCTTATCTGCACATGGATTAAACAAAGTACTTCTCCTCCCCACCCCACCCCTTCTTCCAGTTGCCCCCTGTCTTAGCAGCTCATTTCTCAACCTTGGAAACAGTTCCTCTCTAAGACTTGAATATCAGAGCTATCATACTTGGTATATTGAAAAAAATTGGTAGATTTAAAGGATCACAACTAAACACTGGTTGCTGGAGGAAATATGTGCCCTGCTTGCTCTCCCTGCCTTGCTCCTTTTCTCTCTTTGTGGAGCAACCATTTGTCTTCTTCTCTAAAGCCTGTGTGCAGCTCCCAGGCTGAGGAGCTAATAGATGATCTTGTGTTTGGTGTCTTCAGACAAGGAAAATTAGAAAATGGTATAGGTAGTGGTCATTTCAGGCTTTTGTTGTACAAATGTCTTTTATCTCAGAAGCATTTCAATGCAGTTCAGAAGGCCAGAAATGGACATACAGATCCCCTTCTTTTTATTTTGCTTAATTTTAGTGCTACTGTAGTTACAGAACCCCTGTTTAATTTCCAAGATTGAAGGTGAATACCTTCTCGTGGAACAGAGACATATTTTGGATAACATTTCATAGGGTTCATAAGCCCAAACTATCAACGGAGAGGACTGGATTGAGAGTTGTTCAGTTTGATTCTGAAGAATGGTTGTCACAATTGTGGCAAAACCCTTATCCACTCTTATCCCCAATGTGTGGTAGCTTAGACTTCAGGAGATGGAATTCTGGCAAGATTCTGCTGTGGTCGGAGAGAGGGAAGGAAAGAGAGAAATTCTATTTAGGGCGGAACATGGGTCTAACAAAATGTTTCACCAACTAACCACAGTGTGATCATTTTTCTTGTATGCTTATGGGCCTATTTATATTTATGTATGTGGGCCTATTTATTTGTGTGTACTATGATGCACAAATATGTAGTACCCACTTTTTGTCTATACTTTGATATACATATACTATAATAATTTTTCAGACTTCATTGTTCTGAACCAAAGTTCTCTATCTAAGATGGTAGCCAACCATCAGGCCATAGAACCATGGGAAAATCCAGATTTGCTCAAGATTGCCTCAAGATTTTTGAGAGTCTCCTTTTGTATCCTTACAATTCTGTTTTTCTGTTAATTGTGCCAGGCAATCAATCAGTTCTACAAACTGAACATTCACTAGGTACCTGGCATTATATCTCTGTGGAAGAGACAAGAGACATGATTTTGCTGAGGAGGCAACACTAGAATACATGAAAAAAATCAGAGAATAATTAAAGAATATTATTTTCAAGTGTTACACAGCTTGGCTCAGAGGAAAGGGAGCTGTGAATAAATAGCATGTGTAACAGAGGCTAGTTGGTGCAGTGGATAAAGTACTGGGCCTGGAGTCAGTAAGACTTTTCTTCTTCAGTTCAAATCTGGCCTCAGACATTTACTAGCTGAGTGACCCTGGTAACCCTATCAGCCTTAGTTTCCTCATCTGTAAAATGAGCTGGAGAATGAAATGGCAAACCACTCCAGTGTCTTTACCAAGAAAACCACCAGTAGAATCATGAAGTGTTGGACACGACTGAAAATGATCAAACAACGACAAAAATTAATTCACTATACAACTCTCCACAGAGGTTGTTCCAAACCTTTTTTCTTTCTTCAACCCTCCTGCACCATCTCCACCCTACTCAGTCTAATGAGTTCATGCCTTATACTTTATTGAAAAAACAGAAACCATTCACCACGCCCTTCCCTTCTCTATATTTAAAAATCTCTTGACACCATTCCTAATTCTATCTTTTTTTTAGTCTAATTTCTCATGAAAAAATATCTCTTTACTAGGAAAGGCCAGTCCTTTCATGCTACCTTTGATCCCATCTCCTCCAAGTTTCCTCAGTAGATCGCCCCCAGTATCATCTTTGGATCATTGTATTGCTGAGAACAGTTAAGTCATTCATGGTTGACCATTGTATAAGATTGCTGTTAACTGTGTACAGTGTTTTTCTGGTTCAGCTCACTTCACTCTTCATCAGTTCATGTAAGCTTTTCCAGGTTTTTCTGAAATCTACCTGCTCATCACTATTTATAGCACAATAATATTAATGGAATAGTCTTAACACTGAGGGTATAAATTCTTTAGGAGAAATAACCGTCTTCTCTTTCTCTTGAAATTCCCACAGCGTCTTGCATGTAACTAGGTATATTGTAGGTTCTCATTTTTTGAATGATTGATATAGAGCCAACATGATTTATTGGATAGTCAGTCAATGAGTATTTTTAAGTACCTGCTATGTGCTAGGCATTATGCTAAGCACTGAGGATATAAAGAAAATTAAAAGACAATCCCTGCTGTCAAGAAGCTCACAGCCAAACGGGGGGGGGGGGGGGAGACAACATGCAGACGACAGCATACAGACAAGCTAAATACAGACTAAATTGGAGATAATAGAGGAAAGAATAGAATTAAGGAAGATCAGGAAAGGCTTTCTGTAGAGGATAGGATTTTAGCTGAGACTTGAAGGAAGCCAGGAGAAAGAAATGAGAAGAGAAGAACATTCCATGCATGGAGGATAACCAGTGAAAATGTCCAGAGCAGAGACATGGGAGTAGGGTCACTAGGTTGAAGAGTACTTAATGAATCTCACCTCTGATACTAACTAGATCTTTGATCAATTGAGAAGTAACTTAATCTAATTTAATTAAATCCAACAGTCACTACTCATCTTTAATGTTAAAATAGGCTTCTACAGGTGTTGGGGAGAGCCTCAAGAAGTTTACATTCTTCTGGGGAAAACATCATGTATAAAACTAAGTAAATACAGAATGAATACTTATTCCTGGGAAGATGTCAGAGAGAGATACCATAGAAGCAACTTTCTCCTATCTTTCCAAAAAGTATGAATAACAAGACTACCCCCCAACCAAAAGGCAAGTCAGTAGGGTCAGGAAGAGGAAAAGTGAAATCACCAGTTGAAATTAATTGATAGAAAAGACATAACATTTCTCCAGTCTAATTCCTAGTGATTCTCTTGGTATTCTTACCTTTTCTTTCCCCCTCTTCTGCACACTATACATTGGCCCAGTAGCCCTGTTTGATAAACTAAAAAAATTAAATTACCTACAGAAGAACTGTCTTTTTGATAAGAAATTCTGGAAAACCTGGAAAGCAATTTGGCAGAAATTAGGTTTAGACCAATATCTTGTACTATATACAATAATAATCTCAAAACGGGTAAGACATTTAGTTATAAAAAGTAATAGTTTAAGAAATATAGAAGATAAAGCCAGGTATTTTTTTACAACTCACTGAGGGAGAATTTTTAACTAAACAAGGAAAAGAGATGATAATAGACAATTGAGACTTCATAAAATTTAAAACATTTGTAAACATGTCCATCAATTAAAAAAAAACTATTTGTGCATTGAAATGAAATGAAGAAAAAAGATAAAAGTGTAGAACGGAATATTCCCATCAGATATTACCCATTTAAAAGTCTAATATCCAAAAATAAAGGGAATTTGAACAAATATATAACACTAAGAGCCATCCTTCTATTGATAAAATTATAGTATATGAACAAATAGTTTTCAAAATAAGAATTGCAAATTATAAAAAACCATATTAAAACATGCTCAAAATCACTTACAAGAAAGGCAAATTTAAAAAATACTGAAGTTTCACCTAACAGAATTCAAATTGGCAAAGATGATTTAAAAAATGGAAGTCAGTGTTGGAAAGATAGGAATACAGATATGTTGAGACAGTGTTAATTGAATTGAGTTGGTCTAACCACTGTTGATATCTATTTGGAGTTAAGCAAGAAAATACCCTACACTAAACTCTTTAACCTAGCATTTCCACTCCTGGCAACCCTAAGAAGGTCAAAGATAGAATCACCATCTATTGGGAAATGGATGAAAACTACACTGTATATGAGTGTAAGAGAATATTATTTTACAGTCAGAAGTAATGAATATGGGGAATTCAGAAAAACATGGGAAAATGCCCATGATCTGATGCAGAGCAAAATAAGCAGAACTAAGAAAACAACATACAAACCGACTACAGCTTGAATTGAAAAGATCACTAAAAGGAATTTAAACATGGAGCCATTTAAAAACAAATGAAGGTGACAAAGCAATGATAGTAAAAATGCCTCCTCTCTCACTGAAGAGATGTGGGGGACCAGGTCAGGATATTGTATAAATTGTCAGATGCAGTTAATGTCTTTTAAATTTTTGCTTAGTTGGTATTCTTCATTGTGAATGAAAGTTCAATTTGGAGGCAAGGACGAGTAAAATGAATCTGATACAAAGGAAAAAAAACACATTAATAAAATATCTTAAAATTTAAATATCCCTCAGACAAATTAAATATAAAACAAAGCTTTCTGAGGCTCAGTTTCCTCATTTATAAAATGAGTTAACGTTACTTCACAGAGCTGCTTAGAGGCTCAAAGAGAATAGATAATATTTATATAGTGCTTTCATAAACTTGAAAAATGCAATGTAAATGTCTCTTATTTTGCTGTTCTTAGTGGGTGTTAGGCAGTTACTTGTATTTCCCAGGGGAACAGAACAGTCATGCCATTGACCTGGAATAATGAAATGTCCAAAGAGAATTATTTTATAACCTTGTAATTAAGATATTTTTAGAATTACAGTTATTCCTTCTACATCATGAGGGTTACGGGGCACACAAACCCCTTATCTAGGAAATCAATGTAAAAATTTTGTGCCCTCCCTTCATATCAGAGAAGAAATCTGAATTATTATGATATTAAAAGATAAAATATATTGCTATTATACAATATTGTACATCTATTTTATGCATTTCTGAGTTTCTAAGCTTTTTCTGTGTCATCTGCTGGCCTTTGCAGGTCATCTTGCAAAACTCCTAAAAAATTCCCATTTAATTCTTTAAGGCAACCTGCAATATATTGGGATTGCTATATTCCAAAAGAGCTGGGTTTGCCTCTAATTTGAGAGTGCAATTGAAATGTCCCCTCATCTCTACCTTACCAAGATAACATTCAGGTTCTATAAACAGGAAGGGCCTCGATTATGGAGAGCTTTGAATGATAGGTTTAGTAGTTTTGATTTGATGTAATAGGTAATTGAAAGCTGGTATCTGGAGATTATTCATCTGGCACATATGGACAGGCTTTACTGGAAGAAGATAAATTTGGTGATGGAGGAACAGCTCAGAGGTCTTTGAAGCAGTCCAAGAATGAGGTAATGAAGGTTCCTGAAAATGGTAGCAGTCAGAATGGAAAGGGTTAAACATGAAAGATATTTTAGGGGGAAAATCTTTAGGATTTTCTTGATTGATTGGGAGATGAAGCAGTGAGAATATACTTAAATTTGCTTGTGTAAGGTTAATAGACTAGGAAGATCTTCCCTGCCCACGTGGAGCCCATTGGGGGAGCTTGATTAGGGGAGGCTTGTTTGTGGGAAGGCTCATACCTTTTTCTAATTTCTAATTAGGCATTGGGTCATGAGGGTTGTGGTGCCCTCTGGCTCTGAGAAGGGTCTCTGAGGTTATACTCTGAGGTTAGCATTTGCATGAGGGCTCACTCATTGGAAGAATGTTCGTGTGATTTGGCCAGATGAGACTCTGGATAGATGTTAATATTCCCTGACCCCGCAAAAACCCATATGTTGGTGCTTCTCTCTCTGGTAACTATGTATGTATTTCTGTGGTCAGACAGAAGCCCTGTCTGTTGATCTGTGCTGTTTTCTCAGTTTGTATTTTCTCCGTTGGTCTCTACATTCAGGGTGCTGACCTTTCCTCTGAACTAAGTGAATGATATATATGTTTGACTAAAGTAAGATTGTTGACCCTTTTAAAGTTGCTTTCCTTTAGAAAAGCATATCAAAGAACCTGTGCTAACAGCCACCCTGAGTATGCCAGTGTAGTTGCTGTTACAGCCTATATTTTCTAAGTAGAGGTGAGAGAAGAATTAAGGGGAGGTGGCTTTTGATTTGTTTCCTTTACCCTTACTGTCCATGAATTCTTAAAATTTTCAGATGTTCAGATCATCCTTCTTATTAAGCCTATTTAACAAGCCATCAATATATCCTTTACCTCAGGACAGAAGGTAGGGGTGAAGGCAAACGGCGTAAATCCTTGTTTTTATTCAAATTGTCATCCAGCCGCTAAATTCCTAGAGTAATAAGTGGAAAGACCACTGAATTTAGAGTGGAGGAGCTGGACTTGAATCTCATCCATGTTATTTATTAGCTATGTGACCTTAGATAAGCCATTTCACCTCTCTAGGCCTCAGTATCCACATGTGAAAAATGTAGGTATTGGTTGATTGATTGCTAATGCCCATTCTGATTCTAAGTCCCGTGAACCTGTGAGTCCAGGTTCCCCTAAGTGCCTATTGGATTCCTTTTTCAGGGAGAAAAGGATTGATCAAGAGACAGAGTCAGGGCCAAAGCTAGAAATTCATAGTATCTGAATGACAAGTTAGGATTCAAACCCAAGGCCAAGCTGAGGCAGACATCTAGCAGGACTCAGTGACCCCTCAGATCTACTTTGGCCAACCTCCAGGGTTCAGGGGCTGTGTTAGCAGTTTTTCCGCCTGCATCAAGTGCTTATGTTAGGGGAAGGGGAAAGGATGGCATCTGACCTTTGTCAGGATTCAGGATAGGAATCCAGGACAAGGGCCAAAGAGACCCAGGCAGTATTCTTCTAAAAGCGTGTTCTTTTGGGATAAGTCTATGAGTCTTCATCCTTGGAGTGAACTTAAGTTTAATTAAAACAAACAACTTCAGCAGGACAAATGCAAAAGCAAGTTATTAAGGTGTGATTACTGTGCCATATATAGTAATAATGAAGATAATAATGATAAACCTTAATTTATCTGTTGCTCTAAGGCCTTTTGCCATCTGAACACAATTATACAAATGGCCTCACTTATTATAGGCAGGCACCATGCCTGATTAAATCTTAGTGCAGAAACCCTCCCAGCAGAGGACACAACTAGGCAAAGTTCAAAAGAGTGATTTCCAGGCACAAGTAGCCTCTTAACCAAGCTGAAAGGGGCAAGAGGGCACCTTGCAAAAACTGAGCAGCCTTTTGATAGGTTTCTAATTTTGAAAAAAAGAATATGTTTCCCGGTAAGCACTTTCACACCTGGCTTTTATACCCTCAACTCTGCATTTTTGTTCTTCCTGGAGTCGATTACCTGCCTCCTAGACCTACCCTGTTAAAGACACATTCTTTTATTCGGGGAAGATTTTCTCCTTCCAGAAAGTGTGCGCGTGACTGCGCGCGCGCGCGCACACACACACACACACACACACACACACACATATCATACACACAGAGTTGGAACTTGGAGAAGTTGCAGTGTTTTGCTTTCAATGACTTCTAAAATAGATGTCCTTAGCAACTATTTGATTTGCCAGTAATGTATCTTCATTTCCTGAAGCTCTTTCATCCCAAAGCTTTCAAGATTAACCACTGAATTTTTACAATAGAATTTCAAGTGACTGGGAAAATGAACAGGTATCTTTCCAGCGAGTCTTCTCCCTGCATAGGTTTGAGCTCTGTTTGTATGAGCAGTGCCTTTCTTGAGACAGAAGTGTTCTAGAGCCATGTCGTCTGTGTCAAAGGAAACGATGAGGAGCGCACAGAAGGCTTATTAGTGAGGTGTAGATTCAAAGAATCTTAGAGTTCGATGGGATCTGGCAAACCTACTGACTAGTCAAGCTGTTTCATTAGACATTTAAAGCACTATAGCAATGTGAGCTAGCTACACTGAAAAATGAGGCCTGGAAAGAGGGTAGGACTTGCCAAGGTCAAATAATTAATTCACAACATACCAAGAATAGAACCCAGGTCCCCTGAATACCAATCCTCTGCTTTTTGCTACTTGGAAATCCAATATTTGGTGGGGTCGAATACTTAGGGAGAGTTGTTTGTTTTTTTTTTTCTTGAAATAATGTCTGTATTAACCTTTCTTTAATGGATATATCTATTCTTCCACCAACTCAAATTTTGAATGTTGCCTCTGAGTATGCCTCTCACCCCTGTACCCTGTGGTTAGGTCTACTCTTCCCACTGTTGGGTATATATGTACATACATACATACATACACACACACATGCCATTTATGGGGGGAAATTCTTTGTTTTTACTTTTCATACTATGCCATTTCAGTAAATAACTTTATTTAAAGCTCTTCGTGACAATTGGTTGACTACCAAAGTTGCACATGTTGCTGGGAGCTTTTGACCTATAGTTTTAAAAGTATGCATACATAGAATATTTTGAACTTGAAGTAGTTAATAGTCTGCTATTCCTGGGGACCCCAACTGCAAATGAGAGTTGGGGAAATAATTGAGACAGCTCCACATAGGAATAGCAGTCTACTGCATGGTAAAATTTGAAAGATACCTAAGCAGATTTCTCTAGTAATTCAAATATCTTTCCCAGTAGCCTGTCACAGTGCCTGAAATTTCACCACTAAAGCACGATTGCAGTTACCTTCAGCCCTTTCCCAGGTTTTTCTTTTAAAATGAAAATGGTCCTGTAAAAAACAATAGCTAATTTTTTTAGTTAATTAAAAATTTATTATTGAATGAAATCAATTAAAATGATTAATAACTAATTACCTTAAAATAAATTCATTTCAAGGCTTAAAATGGCACAACTTTTGATTAATTCTTTCTTAGTGCCTACCACGGTCTTTTGTTACTGTATTGTAGTTAGCATGTATTTTGTTCTTCTGGTTTTGTTTTTTGTTGTTAGTGTGCTTTGTATTTTTTAATAAAGGTCTTTGGAGATTTCTCTGTATTGCTCCAACTTTACGTTCGTGATAGAATTATACTATTCCATTAAATTAATGCACCACAATTTGCTTTGCCACTCATCTTTTGTTAGACATTTGGTTTGCTTCCAATTTTTCGTAATTACAGATAATGCTACGATGAAAATCTTTGAGCAGATTTCACTTTTCGTATTTTTTGAAATAACGTGTTTAGGGTAGATTCTCAACAATGGAATTAACTGAGTTAGTGTCCATGATAATTTTTTAAAAATAAATTTTACTTTGTACTATCAAAATTGCTTTCCAAAAAAAATTCTACAACTATTCAATTCTATCAGAAATAAATGACCAGGCCAATTTCTCTACCATCCTGCATACAATGAATTTCACTGATGTTACAGTTCTTCCTTGTTTTTTTTGGGGGGGGTGTCTCACTAATATATTAAGGTTGTGGTGACTCAGATGGCTGAACCCTCAAAGTAGATATATTACAGAGGTTCAGGAGAGCCACACAATACCTTTCAGTTGCAATGTTTTTTAAAAAGCTTTTATTTAGTATCTTATTTTTCCCCAGTTACATGCAAAAACAATTTTTTTAACATTCACTTTCAAAACCTTGAGTTCCAAATTCCCTCCCTACTCCCTCCCCTCATTGAGAAGGCAAGCAATTCAACACAGGTTACAAATGTGCAGCCATGCAAAACACATCTACAAGTCATGTTGGGAAAGAAAAGACAAAAAAAACTCAAGAAAAATAAAGAAAAAAGTACACTTCAATCTGCATTCAGACACCATCAGTTACCTCTCTGGGGATGGACAGCATTCCCCATTCAGAGTCATCTTGGATCATTGCATTGCTGAGAATAGCTAAGTCATTCAGAGCTGATCATCCTACAACATCTCCCACAGCACAATAGTATTCCATCACAATCACACATCACAAACTGTTCAGCAATTCCCCAGTGGATGGGCCCCCTCTCAACCTCCAGAAAAGAGCTGCTATGAATATCCCTATACGTATAGGTCCCTCTCCTTTTATGTTTCTTTATCTCTTTTGGGATATAGATCTAGCAGTGATTGCTAGGTCAAAATGTATTCATGGTTACATAGCCCTTTGGGCATAGCTTCAAACCACACTACTGAATGGTTGAATCAATTCACACCTCCACAGGCAGTGCATTAAAATCTCATTTTCCCCACATCTCCAACATCTGTTATTCATCCCTTCTGTCCTGTTAGCCAATCTAATAAATATGGTAGCACCTCAGAATCCCTTCAACCTGCATCTCTCCAATCAATAGTGAGTCAGAGCACCCCTTCACATAGCCACAGACAGCCTCAATTACCTCATCTGAAAACTGGTATCTTTTGGTCATTTATCAGTTGGGGAATGGCTCTTATTTTTATAAATTTGACTCAGTTCTCTACATGTTTAAGAAATGAGGCCTTTATCAGAGAAACTTGCTTCAATTTTTAAAAATTATTAATTAATTTTTAGTTCTCAATATTCACTTCTACAAGATTTTGAATTCCAAATTTTATCCCCACATCTCCCCTCCCCCCACCCCAATATGGCCTACATTCTGATTACCCTTCCCCCAATCTGCCCTGTCTTCTATCACTACCTCCCCCCTTCTCTTATCCACTTCCCTTCTATTTTCCTGTAGGGAAAGATAGTTTTCTATACCCCATTGCCTGTATATCTTATTTCCCAGTTGCATGTAAAAATAATTTTAACATTTGTTTTTAAAGCTAAAATTTCTTCCACAATTATTATTGTTAACTGTACTTCCCTCCATCTTATTCACCGCCCCCCCCCATTTGTTCTATTCAGTTCTTCCTCTTTCAACACATATTGCCATCTGCTTTGCAGCTTAGAGTCTTAGTGCATTGTTTACTAGGACAATGAGAAGCTAGATGACTTGGGTGGGGGTCACACAGCCAGCACATTACCATCAGGGGTGCAGTAGTAGCCTCAGGTGCAATTGGTGGGGTATTGAATAAAAATAAGGGTTAATCTAGTTTAAGGGGGGCACTGAGTAATTTTTTAAAGGGAGCAGTAAGCCAAATAAGTTTGGGAACCTCTGGAACTAGTCCCTCCAACTTATTTTATAGAAACTGATGCCAGGTAGAGTTGAGTGACAGTTAATTAATGGCAAAATAGGACTTGAAATTAAGTCTCTTAACTACCAGTTCACTGTTCTTTCCACCCTACCACATGGACTCCAGATTATCAGCTCCACCTTTCTCTGGACATAGGGCAATATGGGAGTCCTGACTGTCTTATGAAATAAAGAACTAAGAAAATAAAACAAGGAGATTATTAGTGAAAAAGAAAAAAAAAACAACTTCATCTTCACATTTTTGAGGTGTTACTCTATAGATTGGATTATTTTCAAGGGTGGGTAATACCTTGTTTCTGATACCATTTAGTGTTGAATGAAGGGGGAATGGAAGAGAATGAGCATGTGTATAGTGTCTATTCTGGCTATATAAATAATATAAATAGGCAGGCACAGTGCTAAGTGCTTTACAAATATCTCATATAAATGAATATGAATAAACAAATGAACAATAATAATAACTTATATTTACAAAGTACTTCATAGTTTACAAAGTGCTCCTACATCCATCATTTTCCTTTATTTTTACAACAGTCTCCTGGGGTTTGTAATATAATACATCCCCATTTTACCTGTGCAGTTTCTGAGGCTTCGAAAGGCCAACTTATTGCCTAAAGCCCCTCAGCTCAGAAGGAACAGAGCCTAGACCCAAAGGTAGGTCTGCTAACTTCTAGTCCAGTGCTCATTGCTACTACACCAGTCTGGATCTGATCTCTCCTGACTTGGAGAGGGACCCTGGCAGTCAGGGTCACCTTGTTTACTTCAAGAGCAGCTAATAGATTGGCATCATTTAGCAAAATTAGTGCAAATGAAATTGGAGGGCACTTCATTGTCCATAGCACATTCCAAGCCCGGCAGTTATTCTCTCTGACGATATTTAGCCACTTCCTGTGTGACTACGTGCAAAGCATGGTGGATTTGGAGTACCAACAACCACCACCTGCATTTGAATTCTGACTCTATTAGTTTCAATCTAGGAAACCTTGGCCAATTCATTTAGTTATTGAACCTCTTGGTGCCATCTATAAAATGAAGTAAATGGATTAGAACAGGAGTTCTTAAGGTTTGTTTTTTTTCTGCCATAGACCCCTTTGGTAGTCTAGTGAGATCTGAACCACTTTTCAGAATCACGTTTTAAATGCATAAAATAAATGTGATTATAAAAGAAATATCAATTATGTTGATAGAAAGTTATCAAAATATATTTTTCAAAAACAAGATATCAAGACCCTCGTTAAGAATGCTTGTACTAAATGTTTTCTAGTCTCCTCTCCACTAATCTAGTGATTCTTTATTTTAAGTCACTTTCTCTCTCTGAATTCCAGTTCTCTATAAAATGTGGATAAATAATAATCCTTTCATCACCTACCTCACAGGGTTGTTGTAAAGAGTATTATAAATGTAAACTGCTATTGTTGGAAAGATAAGACTTCCATAAAGGAACTAGAAAATAACAAGAACAGGTAAATCATAAAGGATTATTTCTATTTCTGGTTGCTGATTAGAAGTAAGGCAGGTCTAGTCAGCCCTTTTCAGTCCTGTTCCGAAAGCAATTTACATGACAATCAAGTGTTATTGGGATTGAAAGAAATCTCCTACCTCCAGATCCGTTTGGTTCTTTTGTAATTTTTTTTTTGTCATTTATAATAATCAATCCTAGCTGGTGACTCATGTGTATGAAAGGAGTTAGAAGGAACTTTGGACCATAACTCAAGGAACAGTTCAGAACAGGAGATCCTGAGTATCAACTGGAGAAAATGAAGCTAGAAAAGAGATTTAAAATGCCTAATGGACTTCTCTAGCTAGCTGGCTGGATGAGATTGGCTGATGTAGACATCACAGAAGAACCAAAGGGAGTATGTATGTAATAAACTAAATTGTTGAGATACCTCTCCTCTTTGGGGAGGAAGTCCCGTGCATCTGAATAACATCTGGTGGTACCAAAAACAGTAGCATCCTAGTGAAGAAGTTATATAATAAGACCTGCACATGGAAACAGGACTGAGTGCAATGATGTTGCCATTAGATAGTAGCTCTAGAGTAGTCAAGGCAGGAGTTGCTCTGGCCATGACAATTCATTGGGTCTGACCACCCAAAATCATTATAATGCCTACAATCAAATTAAAATACTGAGTTACAGAATCTGCAGCCAAGTACTAAGGGAATGTCAAATAGGAAAGAGAATCTTTCAGCACAGGGAAGTGTCCAAATCGATATAGGAAAACTGTATACCAATGATGTTTTGGCTTCTCTAGTTTACTCTGATCTCCCCTTCTCTCATAAGATTTGCTATCTGTGTCATCTTCTGAGATTTAGATAAATAATCACTATGTCTTACCCTCCCACTGATTTTGATTTGGTAAATCAACCCATCCTAGATAACAAGCCAGGGCCATCCAGCAAAGAAAGGCACAACTTGAAGATAGATAGTCATTGATGCACTAAGAACCAACACCAAATCTTTAAGATGATTGTCTATAACTACCAGGGTGAGATTGAGAGGGTTGGCACCATATTGCATTTATTGAATAGAATGGGGATAGTGGTTATCAGTGCTGTTTAGTGGTTAAATAAAGATTATCTTATATTGTTCCTGCATGTAAATCATGTCATTTCTATGAAGCTTTTAACTGATTACTTCCAGTTAGTAATATTCTTTCCTTATTCAGATTCCCATAGTATCCTGTACCTCCCTGGTGCCCTTATTATATCCTGGTCTGCCATATTGCTATTATATAGAATTCCATACCTTCTGTTATATTTTAAGCTCATAAAGGCAAGGGCTGTTGCTTGTGCTTCTTTGTATTTTCCCAAGTGACTAAAGCAATAGTCCAGATGAAGTGCTTAATAAATGATTGTACAGTTCTTAGTATCATGCACTGTATCTGGTCCATCTCTTGCGTAACACATAGGGCCTATGACTGACATAAAAGTCATAGTCTTTGCTGAGTAAAGACTTATAGAATAGAATTGAATGCCAGTGCAATGATTGAGAGACTTCTGGAGCTCTAGGACAGCCTCCACCAGGCAGAATTTCTTTCTTCATCATCATGTCTTTTGCCGTACTTTCTCTCATCTATATTTTGCTTATGAAGTAGGATTTCCCTATTACCATAAAGAGTGATTCCTTTTCCTGTTGACACTGCCTTTCATAACAGGGTCGGAGAGACATCCTCTTTCATCAGTCACAAACGTCTCCCACCAAAACAGAGAATACTTTTTTCAGCTGATATTTATTCTGATGGAAAGTTAAATGCTGAATTTTCTTATTTAGAGAATACAACATAAATCATAGAATATTAGAGATAGAAGGGGCATAAAGAGATCATCCAGGCCAACTCTTTCTTATTGTAGATGAGGAAACCAAGGCCCAGAGAAATGAAATGTATTGTCCAGAATCACATAGCTTATGCATAGCAGGGCTGGGAATCTAACTCACAGTATTTTGACACCACCTTCTCTTCTATACCCTAGCTCTTTCTACTAGGCCACACTGCCTCCTTGTGGAGGGAATTCCTGTAACTCCTTGAATGAGAATGCACCCTTGTGAATAAATGCCTAATTGATTTCTAAAGCTTGCATTTTGCAAATTAAATTGCACTTTCTTTATAATTTATGCAAAGAAGCATAAACCAGGCACCTCTCTCCGCCACAAATCTCTATCTGAGAAATATGGGTTGTTGATTGTATGATTTCAAAATCCAGTTGCTTTTATTCAACTAAAGTTACATGAATTGTTTCTCTTGAGTGTGTAATAACCCATGTCTTATTATAGAGACAATTTATTGTTTTAGTACAGCATAAGTTAGAATACTTTGTGGAAGATAAATATGGATATAAGCCACTGGCATTTTTATGCTCTTTTCAAAAAAGGAAAATATTGGAAGTTTTTTTTTCTTCTAAATATTGGTTGCCCTTAATAACAATGTATCCGAGCCTCCATAAGTTCATTTTTTAATGAAGAGAAAAAGCATAAAGAATTTACTTTTCTCACTTTACTGTTGGTAGAATAGAAAGAGGCTAGACTCATGGGTCTGGGATTTAGGAAACCAAAATTATAGCCTTGCTCTGCCACTGATCTTACTTAAGGTTATTTACTTTTCTAGATTTCAGTTTTCTCATATATAGAGTGAGGGGTTTGAACAAGATAATCTCTAAGGGGTCCTGTGGCCTGCAGAATCTATAATTCTATGATATGTAATATAGATATGCAAGATGAACCCATACGGGTATGAAAATGCCTTCCTTAATTTGGAAACAATGGAAATTATGGGGAAAATGGATGGAAAAAATGGAAATCATAGGTATGTACTAACTGTCCAAGTTGACTTGAGGCTTATGGTCAGGCACAGAGAGAAAATAAATGGCTTTTATGAGAAAAAACATTCCTACATGATTACCAGATACTCGCACGGTAGTTAACAGAATCACAGAAGTCCAGAATTTTAAAGGATCTCAAAGCCATCTACTTCCACCTATACCTGACCAAGAATTCCCTTAGCAAAATCCCTGACAAGGACTGCTTAGTATTAGCCTGAAAAACTCTAGAAAGAAGGAGGCTTTGGTTTTCTCAAATAGCCCATTTCACTTTGAGGGTAGCTCAGTTAGGAAGTTTTTGCTTCTAAGTCTAAATCTGCCTCTGCACACCTTCCATTCAATGCTTAAAGACCAAGAAGAAGAAGTGCAATCTTTCTTTTCCTTGGAAGCTCTTCACACAGGGAGTTCCAAAAGTTCAGGTGCAGTTTTAGGCTTTTAAAAGCTTAAGGTATTAAACTATTAAAAATAAAAACTACACAGAGACTTGGGGGACACCCTGTATATAACCTATCTCCTTCTATCTTCTCTTCCCAAGCTAGTGGAAAGATAGCTAGATTTGGAGTCAGATGACCTAGGTTCAAAATCCAGCTCTGCCTCTAATCACCTATGTTTCCTTGGACAAAACACTTAAATTCTCTGGGGCTCATTTTCCTCAGCTGTTTCTCAAAGGTTCCTTCCAGCTCTAAGTCTATGATCTTATCATCCATCCCCAGTTCCTTTAAAAAAAGAATGTCATCTAGCATGATCTCAAGAGCCTTCATAATCCTGGTCCCTCTCCTCTGGATGCTCTACAGATGATTAAACTGTGGTATACCACCAGACTGGACACTGGACATCAGCTATTGTCAGACAAGAACAGAGGATAGTGGGACTGTCACTTCCTAAGGCCTAGACAATAAGTGTCTCAATGAATACCAAGATCACATTAGCTTTTTTCCTACTGTATCATATTTTTGACCTATATTAGACTGTGAACTCCTTGAGAGCAGAGACTATTTTGCCTTTCTCTGTATCCCCAGTGCTTGTCACATAGTAGGTGCTTAATAAATGCTAATTGATTTATTAATATTGAGCTTAAAACTTTTAGATATTTTTTTCCAAAGTGCTGTCTAGTCATGCCTTCCCCAATTTATCAATATGAATTGATTTTTAATCCAAGACATTACATTCATTCTTTTTAAATTTCAACTTACTTAAGTTCACTATTCTAAGTCAGTCAAAATCTTTTGCATCCTAATTCTTCTGTCCAGTGCATTTGCTGACTCCTGATTTTGTGTAATCTGCCTATTTGATATGTATGACACTTAAAATTTTTTCAAGTAAAAAATATTTTCTTTCCCTCCCCACTTTTGCTTCAATAAAGAAAAAAGAAATTCCTTTTAAGAAATACGCATAGCCGAGCAAAAATAATTTCGGCTTTCTCATATCCAAAAATGTATGTCTCATTCTGTACCTTGAGTATATTACCTCTCTGTCAAGGGAGGTAGGAAGTGTATATAATTATCAGTCTCTTAGAAATATGGTTGGTCATTGCACGTATCAGTCTTTCAACATTCTGTTTTCTTTATAATGCTATTATTGTATAATTTGTTCTCCTGGTTTTGCTTACTTTAGTCTACATAATTTCATAAAAATCTTTCCAAGTTTCTCTGAACCTATTCCTTTTGTCATTTCTTATGACACAATAGCATTCCATTACCTACGTGTACTATAATTTTTATACTCACCCCCCAATTTGTGAGTACTCTTTCCTTTGTTTCCATTTATTTGCCACTACAAAAAGAGCTACTATAAATACTTTTGTCCTATAGGTGCTTTTCTTCTTTCCTTTGTCTCTTTGTAGTATAGGGCTAGTAGTTGTATCAGTGTGTCAAAGGGTATTCCTAGTTTAGTGACTTTTATACTTTTACATATATTTAGCATACTTTCAAATTGATTTCCATAATAGTGAGACCTAGGTATGTCATTTATGATTTTATCTAATTTATTGAGAAACAGTTTAATAGGACAGGACCAATGGCATGTGTTTGGACCAATCTGTGAGATAGCTCCTTCCAAGGTTATGTGAAATGACTAACTATTCTTTGGGTTCAGCCATTGAACAAGCTCTGAATCCACCTAAGCTGTACTATTTCCTAACTCACATCTCTCCTTTTTTCTATAATAATGGCATGAGAGGATTTGTCAAATATTTTTCTAAAATCTAGATAGGCAATCACTCCACTTGATATATTAGACTAGGAAATCTGTCAAAACAACAAAAAAAAAAAACAAGGTTAAGTTGGCGTTACCTGTTCTTGATGAAAATATGTTGGATCTTTGTAATCCCTGCCTCATTTTTTTCAAGGTTCATTGAACATGCCTTTAGTAATCTGATTGAAATATTTGCCAAGAATTAAAATCAGATCCTTTGACCTCTGGTTTGTAGAATACATTCCTTACTACCTCTACCCCCACAATTAATTTTTAAATTCATTTTTTATTTTTGGTTTACAACATTCAGTTCCACAAGTTTTTGAGTTCCAAATTTTCTCTCTCTCCCTCCCCTACCCCCTCACCTCCAAGACAGCATGTAATCTGATATAGGTTCTACATATACCTTTGCATTGAACTTATTTACATAATAGTCCAGTTGTAAAGAAGAATTATAACCAATGGAATGAAACATGAGAAAGAAGAAATGAAACCAAAAAAGAGGGGAAAAAAAGAGAGCAAATAATTTGCCTCAATCTCCATTCAGACTCTTTAATGCTTTCTCTGGATATGCATAGCTTTTTTCCATCATGAGTCTTTTGGAGCTGCCTTTGAACCTTGCATTGATGAGAAAAGCTAAGTCTATCAAAGTTAGTCTTTATAGATACTGTGTGTTTGTAATTGTGTATAATGTTCTCTTGCTTCTGTTCTCCTCATTCAGCATCAGTTCATATAAGTCTTTCCAGGTTATAACAAAGTCCATCTGCTCTTCATTTCTTATAGAACAATAGTATTCCATTACATTCATATACCACAATTTGTTTAGCCATTTCCCAATAGATGGGCATCCCCTTGATTTCCAATTGTTTGCCACCACAAAAAGAGCTGCTGTAAATATTTTTGTACATACTAGTCAATTTCCCATATGTGTGATCTCTTTGGGATACAGCCCTAGAAGTAGTATTGCTAGGTCAAAGGGTATGCACATTTCTATAGCCCATTGGGCAAAGTTCCACATTGCTCTCCAGAATGGCTGGATCAGTTCACAACTCCACTAACAATGTAACAATGTTCCAATCTTCTCAAATCCTCTCCAGCATTTACCTTTTCCTCTTCTCTCATGTTAGCCAATCTAACAGGAGAGATGTGGTACCTAAGAGTTGTTTTGATTTTCATTTCTCTAATCAATATTTAGAGAATTTTTTCATATGACTATAGATATCTTTAATTTCTTCCTCTCAAAACTGCTTTTTCATATCCTTTGACCATTTCTCAATTGGGGAATGACTTGTATTCCTATAAATTTGACTCAATTCCCTGTATATATTAGATGTGAGGCCTTTATCAGAGACACTGGTTGTAAAGATTCTTTCCCAATTTTCTGCTTCCCTCCTAATCTTTCTTGCATTGGCTTTGTTTGTACAAAAACTTTTCAATTTGACATAATCAAAATTATCCATTTTGCTTTTTTGTAATGCTCCCTATCTCTTGTTTGGTCATGAATTCTTCCCTTTCCCATAAATCTGACAGGTAAACTATTCCTTGCCCTCCCAAATTGCTTATAGTATCAGCCTTTATTCCTAAATCATGAACCCATTTTGACCTTTATTTTAGTATATGGTGTCAGATATTGGTCTATGCCCAGGTTCTGCCATACTATTTTCTGGTTTTCCCAGCAGTTTTTGTGAAATAGTGAATTCTTAGCCCAGAAGCTGGATTCTTTGGGTTTACCAAAAAGCAGATTGCCATACTCATTGACTACTGTGTCTTGTGTACCTCACCTATTCCACTGATCCACCACTCTGTTTCTTAGCCAATGCCATATAGTTTTGATGACTGCTGCTGTATAATACAGTTTAATATCTGGTATGGCTAGGCCACCTTCCCTAGCATTGCTTTTCATTAATTCCCTTGATAATCTGTACCTTTTGTTCTTCCAGATAAATTTTGTTATTATTTTATCCAGCTATGTAAAATAATTTTTGGTAGTTTGATTGGTATAGCACTGAATAAGTAAATCAATTTAAGTAAAATTGTCATTTTATTATATTAGCTCAGCCTAACCATGGTCAACTCACATTTTTCCATTTATTTAGATCTGACTTTGTGTGAAAGGTGTTTTGTGATTGTGTTCCTATAGGTCCTGGGTTTGTCTTGGCAGGTAGACTCCCAAATATTTTATAGTGTCTACAATAATTTTAAATGGAATTTCTCTTTCTACCTCTTGCTGTTGGGCTTTGTTAGTAATATATAGGAATGCTGCAGATTTATGTAGGTTTATTTTATACCCTGCAACTTTGCTAAAGTTATTTATTATTTCAAGTTTTTTACTTGATTCTCTGGGATTCTCTAAGTAAATCATCATATCATCTTCAAAGAGTGATAACTTAGTTTCTTCTTTGCCTATTCTAAGTCCTTCAATTTCTTTTTCTTCTTTTATTGCTAAAGCTAACATTTCTAGTACCAAATTGAACAATAGGGGTGATAATGGACATTCTTGTTTCACCCCTGATCTTGTTGGGAATGCATATAGCTTATTCCCTTTATATATAATGCTTGCTGATGGTTTTAGGTAGATGCTATTTATAATTTTAAGGAAGACTCTGTTTATTCCTATGCTTTCTAGTGTTTTTAACAGGTATAGGTGTTGTATTTTGTCAAAAGCTTTTTCTTCATCTATTGAGATAATTACATGGTTTCTGCTAGTTTTGCTGTTGATATTATCAATTATGCTGATAATTTTCCAAATATTGAACCAGCCTTCCATTCCTGTAATAAATTCTATCTGGTCATAGTGTATTATTCTCCTGACAAGTTGCTGCAACCTTTTTTGCTAATATTTTATTTAAAAATTTTGCCTCAGTATTCATTAGGGAAATTTATTGGTCTATAATTTTCTTTCTCTGTTTTGACTCTTCCTGGTTTAGGTATTAGTATCACATTTGTGTCATAAAAAGAATTTGGTAGGACTCTTACTCCACCTGTTTTCTCAAATAGTCTATAAAGTATGGGAATTAGTTGTTCTTTAAATGTTTGATAGGATTTACATATGAAACCATCTGGCCTGGAGATTTTTTCTAGGAAGTTCGTTAATGGCTTACTCAATTTCTTTTTCTGAGATGGGGTTGTTTAGGTAATTTACTTCCTCTTCTGTTAACCTAGGTAGTTTGAATTTTTGTAAATATTCATCCATTTATCAAATTTATGGGCATACAATTGGGCAAAATAGTTCCTAATTATTGTTTTAATTTCCTCTTTGTTGGAGCTGAATTCATCCTTTTCATTTTTGATACTGGTAATTTGATTTTCTTATTTCTTTTTTTTAATCAAATTGATCAAAGGTTTATCAATTTAATTGGTTTTTTCATAAAACCAGATCTTAATTTTATTTATTAGTTTAATAGTTTTCTTGATGTCAATTAATTTTTAGTTTATCTTTCCATGGTCCTTTATTACAAATAATTTTTATTGTGTCATGATCTGAAAAGGACATGGCACATTCACAAAAACTGACCACGTACTAGGGCATAAAAACCTCACAATCCAATGCAGAAAGGCAGAAATAGTCAAGTTTGTTTTGAAAACTGCAACAACATTTTTACTTCTATCTTTTGACATATTTCCTGTTCACTGTAATTTTTAAAAAATCACTATCAGTGGCTCAGCAATCATGTCCAGAAATTGATTCAATACTCTGGTACGCAGCTATTCTGGGCCTAATGACTTGAACTTATTAAAAGAAACTAAGTATTCTCTTCCTCTCTCCTTATTTATTTTGAGTAACAATTCATTCCTAATCAACCGTTTTTGATTCTGTCCTTTACAATCCATGAGTTACTCACCTGGGTAGAGAACATGAAAGCCACGTATGAATTGAGTAGTTCTGCCAGGAGAACATTATACACAACCACAGATGTATGGATTCTGTGATGACCAGCCCTAATAGAATTTGCACTTCTCAGCAATGCAAGGTGCAAGGACAACTCCAAAGGACTCATGATGGAGAGAGCTATCTACACCCAGAGAAAGAACTATGAAGTATGAATGCAGATTGAGGCACACTGTTTGCTCTCCTTTTTTTGTTTTCCCTTTGTTTTTTTTCACTGTTGTTTGTTTTGTTTCTTTTGATTTTGTTTCTTCTTTCTCCTGATCCATTCTATTGGTCATAATTCTTCTTTACAACTTGACTATTGTGTAAATAAGTTCAATGGAAAGTTATATGTAGAAGATATATCAGATTCCATGCTGTCTTGGGGAGGCAGGGGTGGGGGGAAGGGGGGAAGAAAATCTGGAACTCAAAATTATGTGGCACTGAGTATTGTTAACTAAAAATAAAAAATCTTGACTAAAAAAAAAGAATCGAGTAGTTCTGTCTTTTTTGCTATCATTGTCCAGAGAGAAATAAAGCCATATTGTACCTGAGCAGAGCACAAGCTCCTGGGGCCAATGGCTTATACACAGATAGTCAAGCAATAGATGACAACTAGACTCTTCATCAACTAATTAGGCATTTTTAGGCATCCAATATTGGAAAACTCTTTCTAGTAGCTCCAGGAATCAAAAAATCAAGAGCAGAAATGTACTTTAGAGATCAAGTCAACAAGCAAATATTAAGTGCCTACTTTGTGCCAGGTATCATACAAAGTGTTGGATATACAAAGACAGAGCAGAAGTGATTTGCCTACATTCCAAGAGGCAAATGAATCTCAACAGAAGTGAGATTCAGACTCCCATCTTATGACTGTAAATCCTATGCTTTTCCTGTCTGTTGAATACTTGAGAAGGAAGTATAAAAATTCATAGTTCAGGATTCTCAGGTACTGAACATGCAGCTCTTCTGACACTAGCAGTGTCTGAGACTCAATTTCCTTATTTTTAAAATGATGATAACTATAGTATGTCTCATAGGATTGTTGTGAAGGTCGAGTAAGTTACATAAAATATTTGGCAAACTTTAAATCATATAAAGTCAGTTATTTTATTTATTGCTATCAGTACTGTTATTATTATTATTTATATTTAATTAATACTATTATTGTTACCATTTTTGATCCCAACCTCCTAACACAAGTGTTATACAAACGGTAGACATAGCCATTGTTTGCGTTATTGAATTCTGAGGAGAATTTAGCTGTACTTCAACTGGAGAAAAAGTTAATTGAGCCATTAATGGTATGCTAAATATTATTGGGGGAGGGTACACAAAACATTCCCTGCCTTCAGGAAGCTCATATTTTATGGATGAAATAGGTATTGCTGGTAGATTTATCAATTCGTAGAATTTACTGAAATTTACTTCAAATATAATCTAGTCTAGTCCCTTCATTTTGCACAGTAAATATAAAACCACAATAGAATGTAAAAATTCATGAAAAATGAAGGGAACAGAGTGCTTTGTCCACTCTATAGGGCTGTTGTGATGACAGTGTTTTGTGACCTATAAAATTTGATACGTGTGAGCTATAAATAGTGCTATTATTCAAAAAAAGGAGGAAAACATAGCACATTTATAGAGCACTTTCTTCATAACAACACCATAAGACAAGTCATGCCAATGCTATCAGCCCAACTTTACAGAAGAGGAAACAGAGGCAATGGGTGATTAAATAATTTTGAGGTAAAATTCAAAAGATTGCTTGATTCCACATAAAGTGCTCTATGCATTTCACCAAAGGACCTTTGACAATCAAAGGTAATGAAATTTTAGGCAGAGCTAGAAAAGGGCACAAAGAAAAACACTTTGTTGTAGTTATCATTGTTTGTTAGTCTTATTCTGCTTTGTTAAAATGTGAGAGCATATGATAAGGTTAGAGCGTTATGTAGGATTTTCAAGTTAATGAATATTTAATCAATCACCTTCTAAGTGGGTTACAAAGACATGAGCAAAATAGTCCCTTTTCTCAGGGAACTTATATTCTACTGGAATTTTATTCTGTATTTTGTACATATATTTGATTATTCATTTTTGTTTGTTCAATCAACAAACTTTTATTAAGTATGTATTTTGCTAGCTCTCATGCTGGATGCTGGGTAAACAAAGACAAAAAATGGAACAGAACTTGCATTCTAGTGGTGGGGGCAGAAAGGAGGCAAAGCACGAAAATAGTGAGATGGGTGAAATATGGGAAATATTTTTCCCAAGTGTTCTAATTCCCAAGTGTATTCAATCACATGAACATTGAAACAATAACTGACTGTCCAGTATGGGGCCAGTTTTCAGGTAAAAATGTATGAGTTGCTTGAGATGTATAATTGTGAGAAAACTCCTTGCATCAATTTTCTGGCTGGGTTTATGGGCAGTGTAAACTAGGTCCTTAGTTAAAGGTTTCTAAGCAACAGGTAGGGGTGATCCTCCTTCACAGCCATGGAGAGCTAGGTTTAAAAAGATGCAATAAAGTTTTCTCACAATTCCCATAATTGAATAAAATTGTCTCACAAGACAGGAATTGGACTAGACCCATAATTGAATAGAAAGGGAGCTTAGCTAGCTCTAGAAATGAGTCACAAAGTAGAGTCAGTGTGGTTCATTCAATTCCCACAATTCCCTCAATAGGAAATACAACATCTTTATGTTTACTTGTGTGTGTGTGTGTGAGCGGATGTGTGTGCCCACATGTGTGCATGTGCATGTGTATAATACAACCTAATTGGGAGGATAATAGAAGATAGCACAATCAGAAAAGACCTCATGAAAGATATAACATTTGTGCTCAGTGAGATCTGGGAATTGTAAGAGGTAGAAATTAGGATGAGGGCATTCCAAGCATTGGTAATATTATTTGTACAAGATATGAAGACAGAACATGGAATTCTGGGTGTGAGGGATTGTAAGGACACCTTTTCAGTAGGGTGGTAGTGAATGGGAGTGATATAAAGTAAGTCTAGAGAGGAAGGCTTAAACCAGCTTGTGAAGGGCCTTAAGTACCAAATACAGCCTAGTTATAATTTATAATGAAAGAGATTTTTAAAACAAAGAAGCATAAAATGTTGCATTAGTGAAGAAGGAGAGACCACTTCTAGCTTAAGGAATAACAAGAGTCTTTAGGGGAATATAGTTTGAATATTGAAGGTAGGAAGAGAACCATTTTTAAGGAACACACATTATACAAAATCCTTTGGCTCAGAAACAGTCATGGGTGGATCACTAAACAAACTCTAATCCCAAATTGGCTCCTGATCTGGAGGTTCTTCTAAGGTCAGTGGTCCCAGGAGAAAGAAGTTAATTTAGCTAAGCAAGCAAATTGAGGCTTTCCAGATTAACCGGCTAAAGAATTGGTCTTTCTTTTTCTTTTTCTTTTTTTTTTTTTGGTCTGTATTTTCTTTTACAGCATGGAAGTATGTTTTGTGTGACTGCATGTGTATAACCTATATCAGATTATTGACTTATTAATTAGGGGGAGTGGGAGAGGAGGGAAAGGAAGGAGAGAATTTAGAACTCAAAATTCAAAAAAAAATGTCAAAATTGTTTTTACATGTAATCGGGGAATTAATTTAAAAGGACTCAGTCTTTCACCCCTTTGTCCCAAGGTGAAAACAATAATATAATGTAATTTGTAAGATAATACTTAACTCTGAATCAGCCACCTAAGAGTAGCCTGATTTTCAGATTATCAGTGGCAAATTTTAAATCCAAGTTCATTTCTCTACGTGTCCTTGATAAACAGTAGACTATCACTTTTTGATGGTTTGGGGTGTGTTTTAAAAAGAGACTTCTTTTTTCTTCCTCCTCCAAACTACATTGCTCTTTCTAGTTGCTATTTCCTGGTGCCTGATATTGCTACTTGTTTGAGTACTTTAGTATGCATAGGAACTGAGACATGGACAACTTTAGGAGTAGAAATCTAAAAAACCCTTGGGAATAATAAAACACCACTTTGTAAAAAAGATACTATAAATATAATGGCAAAGCACACATTTGCTAATTCATATTCCATACATATATAAAATAAACGTTGCCAAACAGATCTGCAAATGGGGGGGGGGGATTATGAGTACAAAAAAGTGTACTATTCAGTACACTATGTCTTAACTGGATTGTGATAATTGTGCATTAATCATCTCTGCCAATTTTCTGCAGATTTTTAACAGGTTGAGGGTTCAGATACCTTGTTAATACAATTTATTATTCACTGTTAACATGAATCACAATGCTGTGAATCCAGCTGTTCTAATCCTTTATCAAATGAAATAATGTATCTATTTGCGAAGATAAATGTCAGCTCTTATTATTTCTTGATATACAGAGCAGTCAATCTTCTCTTAGCTCTGTATTCTGTCCTTTGTTTTGGGAGCAACTTTTTTTTTTCTTCTGTTCTCCTGGGAATAACTATCCCAGTCTCCTGAGTAACTTACCTTTATGGTCACCAGAACCATAACTTGGGTGGAGGCAACTGAGGCTTTGTCTCAGAGTAGCCAAGGATAGTTGGCTTCCCAGGGATATGCTCCCTTTGTGGTTCTCAATCTTTTTATAATTGCAATTTACTTTCGATTCAATTATCATTTATTATGTGCCTACTATATGCAAAGTACCATAGACATCAATAAAATGCTGTTTTTCTCACTGATGATCCATTCAGTTACTATTTGCTGAAATGTTAGAAACTCCAGGATATTTCCAGAGTTTATGGAGATGAGATAGAATACCTGAAGCAAGATTGTCTTGAAAAAATTCTAAACATATGGTCACCATACCAAAAGTAAATTAGTTATCAAGCTCTGTCCTTCCTTCCTTCATACTTCTTAAATGTGTCACTTTCTTTCCACCCTTACTGTCATTGCCCTAATCCATCACCCCATACTTGAATTACTCTGTCTTCATATGCAGAGTCTATCTTGACAATCCCTTCATACCAATGCCAGATTAATCTTCCTAAAATACTAATGATATAAATACACCCTTCTGCTTTAAAACTTACTAATTATTCTTCATAACCTCTGGAATCAATTCCTTGGTTATAATTTGTGCCAATACTGCTTGCTTCAGTCATTCACAAATTCCTGATTCCTGTAGTTACTCCCTCCATTGACCATACTGGGTTTTTTTCAGCCTGTTCTTATAGACTAGCCACAAAACTCATGGCTTTAGAGGCCAACCTTCTGGTAATGAGATTCTCAGAGCTTAGCTTGGGTGCTCATTGGATGACAGGCACTAGGTATCCGTCCACCCTGTATTCAAATTCTTTCAAATAATGTAGATACAGGCTTCAGGAATCCAGGGTCACTTCCAAGGCACAATGCTGCATTATAGCAGGATCCACATATCCAATTTTACTTTTCTTCTCCCCAACCCAAACCTTCTACTGCAGCCAGGCCCTTTTCATAACTGTACATGTCTCTGAACATTTCATGCTCATTTTCATCTCTTTTCCTTTGCTTCTGATCTTTTAGACTATAATGCATTCTTCCTTCCATCCTTCAAAGCCATCTTGCCTCATTTCCTCCATTTAACTGTCTCTATACTCTAGCCCAGAGTGATGTACTTTTTCCTCTGAACATCTAAAACTGCGATATCCAGAATTTTTGATCGAGCTAGTAAAAATATCAAATAAAATAAAATAATTATCGCCTTCAGTACATGTGTGTTTATTTATAGGTTACATACATGTAGTTCTGTGCTCACGTCATATACATTATAAAGCATTTACAAAAAATTAGGTGTGACATCCAAGAAAAATTAATATATTAAAATAATTATTTCATTTATTAACAGCACAAAACACCCCTTCCATAAAATATTTCAATGAGGTCAATGTAATTGATGCAGTTAATTTTTTTAACATCTTCATTAAAAAATATGTGATACGACAATTCAGAGGTTGGCTTCCAAATTCAATTTATTTTGATATTTGGTTTAAATGAATTTCATAGCCAAAGAGTATACCTTACAGAGACACATGGAACCAAATGAAAATGCAGTTTGGTTCCAACCACTAAATCATGATATTCATTTTTCAATCCCATCCAACAAAAGTTTTTGTTGAAATTTACCTAGTCAATTTCCTTGTTCTCTTATATCAATTGATCTCGCAAACTACCTGGAAAATGTTGCATTTCAATATTTTTAACAATTGGTTTCAAAACCACTGAAACTCCTTGTTTGGAATACTTTAAATAAGCTAAAATTTCTCTTTTTAATTTTTTCAAGTTACATGTATGAGATTTTCCTAGATGATACATTTACATCTCAGAGCAGTTTACACCTAGGGCAAGGTTCCTCATTAAAAATAGTATATCTAAATCTGTATTTCAAATAATCTTGACAATTTCAGTGTTTTCTTGGCTGATATCTCATCAAATCTAACCAGATCTTCATTGGTTTCACCTTGTAATGTGGTCGACAAGGAATAGGGAGAGAAGTGTCTACTTTCTCAATTTCTTATTTTTCACTGTTTTTATTACCTAACGTTCAAGATTTCTTTGCAGGAATCTATTAAAGCCATTCATCCTTTTGGTGAGGATTATTCTAGATAATATGTAAATTCATTTCAGCGAGTGATCTAGTAAAGGTTCCACTGTCAAACCTTCTGCATGGAGGAACTCCATCTTTTTCCTCAGCATTCTTTGCATGGTATATGTAGTGGGTGACCATGCAACAACAACAAAAAAAAAAACTGAGGGAATAGCATCAATTCATAAAGTTTAATTTCTTTTTTGAGATAAAAATATAAATAGAAATTCTATTATTTTCTGTGCCCCAACAGATTGTCTTACATGCATGTACCCCGATAGCCTAGAACTCTGCCCTCTTTCCCTGTAGCACTTGATGATAAACAAGATCATTATTGATCTCTAGTTGGCTTCCGTGTGTCATTCTTGTCCTTCCTACTAGACCATGTACTCTTTAAGTCCAGACACCACAAATACTTTTTTCCATATATTAGCCAGTGTCTAACAGGAGTCTGGGAACAGAGTAGGTGTTTGATAAACACCTGGCCCTGATGGATAATGGGGTGGAAGGAGTACTGGGTTTGAAGTTAGAGGACCTGGGTCCAAATCCCACTTTGGTCACTTAATGCCCAAGTGACTGTAGACAAGTCACTTTACCTCTCTGGGTCTCAGTTTTCTCACCTCTAAATTGAGGAAGGTCACCTATGATATACATACAAAAAAGCGGTAAGCAAAATTATTTTGAGTTGTGGACCAGAACTAGTCTTTGGTAAAGTTGTAGATTAGGCAACATTTACCTCTGGCTTCTTCCTGTATCCTTTCTCTATCTTTGCACTCTCCCCTTTCTCACCCCTCTTCACTTCTGGGTCTCCCATAGTCGCCTCTCTCATGGGCCATTCTGCTCTCAGTTGGCTGCTCATTAATCCTACAAAGGTATTAACTGATAAAGCTTAAGGTATGCATTTACTATATGGAAGCTGAAACTCAGGAGACTTGTTTCCCTGACCACTGCCTCCTCATAATGGACAGCTGTTATGTTATCCCAACACAGCCCTTTACTAATGAAGGAGCAAATAAATGAAGTCTTGGAATTCTGCCAGTGAAAGCTGGTTCCTGCCAGAACACATCTAGAGCAGTTGGTCATTTATTCTCTTCTTGAAAATGATTAATTAGAGGTGGGGTTACATCTATCTTCATTCCTGGAAAAAGTCAGTAAATGAAGAGAGAATCTTTATGTACTGTCTGTAAACTCAAAAGCAGGATTCACCTGGGATAATATGAGTTGACTAGGAACTAAATTGGATAAGTCCTTAGGTGTTATGTTGGTAGAGACTAAAAGAATCATCAGACTATCTTAGAGTTATTCAGAAAGAGTTGTCCTGGAGGAAGTAAGTTTTGAACTAATAACTTTAAAGGAGATAAAAGATTTGATAGGCGAGAAGAGAAGGACATGAGCAATGGCCCAGAAAGGGAAATATTCATGTTCTATTCAGGAAATCTCCATTCTAAATGGAACAGAGGAAGCAATGTATAGTAGCAGAGCAATGGGGGATACTGTTAGAGATGCCATATTTCCCCATGTATAAGACGCACCTTAATTTTGGGGCCCGAAATTTAAAATATATATATATAGGTATATATATATATGTATAGATAGATAGATAGATAGATAGATAGATAGATAGATAGATAGATAGATAGATAGATAGATATTACATAAAGTTATTGAACTTAAGTTTTATTCATCTTATCATAGCTTTCAGGCATCTTTTAGGCAAGTCTGCTGCGCGTACGCATGCTTAGTCCATTCCATTTCATGAACCTGAAGCACCAATTGTGTCCTCCTTTGAAATCAGTGGCTTCTTTTTCATCAGCAATTCTTCTTGCCTCATGCTGAATCATCTTTGTGGACACAGGAATTCCAATTACCCTTTGCTCTTCAATCCATATCTTCAATTCTTTCTCTAAATCAGGCCATTTTGCTGACTTGCCTCCCATGGCCTTCTTCTGCCATGGTGTTTTCAGTAGGGTTTCTTCTTTCCATAGCCAGTGTCGGATTATATTCTCAGTTGGAAGAGGACCAAACTTACGTTCAGCAGCATGCTTTCCATTCACTTTTGCAAACTGGATTACTTTCGTCACTGTAGGAAAATCTCTTCCGAGCCATTTCTGGGCAGAATGTGGCAAAATGTAACCTACTATACTGGTAACAAATGCAAAACAGTGAGTGCAAAAACAACAAGCATGAAAAGGTGGGAAATGCAAGTAAAAAAATCTACAACCACTGTATAAGACGCACCCAGTTTTTTAGACCCAAAATTTTTTGAAAAAGGGTGCATCTTATACGTGGGGAAATACGGTAAATGGGAAGGGAGACAATGAACAGAGGACAGTGTCTATGGTGAACTGGAAAGCATATTTCACTGCAGATCAGGGGACCTGGGGCTCTAGGTCAGACTCTGCCCCATTGGCTTGCTATATGACCTCGAATAAGCTATTTCCCCTAAGTTTGTGTTTACTCATCTGTAAAATGAAGGGACTGGATTAAATGATTTCTAAAATGTCCTCTACATATTAAATTCTCTGAGCTTTAGAGACAGATTCTACTGGTTCTTTTAGTTATCTATTTAAGTATTTGTTATGTGTATACACTCAGAGATAGAAAGGAGATCAGAAGTCACCTAATCCAGGGCTTCTTAAACTTTTTCTCCTCATGACCTCTTCAGCTCTTCTTAAACTGAAGAGCTGACCCAGATGGTACCTGACTCCTTCTACAACATCCCCATCAAGTGGCCTTTGATCGAAAGATCTCAATGGGAGAACCCACTTTTGGATAATTTGAATTGTTAACTTTCACTCCACTTACCCAAAATCTGCAATTTTGCCTTCTTCCACTAAGTAGAACAAGTGCAGACCATCTTTCAAATGCTATGCCTTCAGATTTTCAAAGACAGACATCATGTTCTCCCCAAGCATTCATCATCCAAAATCTCTTCAGTGCCTTCAATATCCTCCTATGGTCTAGTCTTTTCTATCCTATTCATCTGCTGGATATTGTCTAGCTTGTTGACATTCCTTCTAAATATGGCAGCATGGTGTTGTGGAAAAGACTTCTGGACCTGATATTTATTACCTGTATGACCTTAGGAAACACTTCACCTCCTGGACCTCAGTTTCATCATCTATAAAATGAAGGAGTCGTATTAAACGGCCTCTTGATGTCCCTTCCAATTTTGATATTGCTGCCGTTACCGCTCCTCTTTCTTTTTTTTCAAACTGTTATGCTCTACAATTGCATTTTAAATCCTTTCTATGCTTGAATAGTCAGGTATTCAGCTACCCCTTAGTCTTCTCTAAATTCTTTTCATCCATCTAACAGGAGATGCATTACTATTTTTCTGCAGAAATAGCTCCTGGTTCCACATTTTCTTTGCTGCCTTAGATTTTAGGACAGTAGATGTTTCTGCTGACCCCTTGGGTTTCCAGGATAGATTGCAGGAGCCTCCAGTTGTGACAGATACTTGTATTGAATAGAAATATAATCTGACTTTTCACAGCTATCTGGAAAATTCCTCAGTTTTCAAAGCATAAACCATTTACCCAAACAGTGTAAAGAGATTATGGTTCACTTTCTCTGTTGAATTATGCATGGTTTTCACATAGGTAAAGTACAATATTTTCTGTTTTATGCACACTTCCCAAGATGGGGGGTGGAGGAGAGGTGTAGAATCTATACTGTCCAGAAGCAATTCCTACTAAATCTTTGCTTCTTCTGTACAAAAGAAAAATTGTGAACTTAATCTATCATTTCATTTTTTAGTTTGTAATTCTGCATTTCTGTTCTTCATGGGGGTGGAAATGTTTTCAATATCATCCCAGACTTCAAAAAGGAAGAAATGTAAATAAAATTACCCATGTTTAAATCATATCCATTGTGCTGTATTCATTGTGACAGGTTTTGAGAATGAGGTTGACTAATTCACCATAACAGGGAAATAGTATTTGCTATTTAGTCTGATGATTTAGTAGCACATATGTCAAAAACATTTTAATCCACATTAAGGATGATTAAGAACTCTAGGTTTAAAGGAAGTCAGGAGGTGGATGCCTCCAATTCACTGGTAATGCCAGAAGAAATTAATGATGTGTTTAAAAATGGAAGGCTTAAGGCAAGGTAGTGGATTTGAATTCTGGAATTTTATTTCAACATTGCTTTGATGCTTAATGGTTCAAAGTAGAACATGTGCCTCAGAAGAGGAAAGTGAAATTAAAAGGCAGAATCTGAACCATTTCTTAACCCATTTTCATTTTCTCCCTTCTCCTCTAATCCTCAACTTCACTCTGCCTGAAAGAGATCTTAAGTAGCTGTGATTAAGAGCTGGAGCCAAATATAGACCAGTTTGGGGTGGGGGGAATGATGAAAGGGAGAAGTAAGGAAATATTGTCAAAGATGCAAACACATAGCTTGTGCTACCTCCTGTATTATACTTTTCTTGATCCCTGTCCCCTTCCCCACTTATTAGCATGATCTCATAAAATCATATTACTTTGTAAATAGAGGAAACCCCAGGCCTGCCTAGAGTCTAACACATTTGTGTGGGAGCAAGGGAAAGAAAGAACACAACCTCCACTCTAGCCCAGACAGTCTCCTTAACTGTTCATATATCCCATAAGGAGTAAAGTAGGGGTAGAGAGGGAGGGGAGCTGTTTTTTGCCACTTCAGATGGTTTTCTTTATTTTATTTTATCTTTAGTAATAATATCATTGAATGTAACAGTGGAGACGTAAACCCTTTCCCTCATAAAATCCCATTAGTTATAGAGATAAAAATTATTATGCATATTTTACAGATGAGGAAACTGAGGCTCAGTTAAGTGACTTAAGGCCACATACTTACTCTTTCCCTAGTCAGTTAGTTCCTGCCTAGTCAGATCTTACCCATCTTTGAAGGCTCAATTTAAAAGTTCTATGCCCTCCACAAAGCCTTGGTCAGAGGACTATGTCCATTTTTCCCATCTTAGAGTTTCCATATCACTCATTGTCCTACATATTTTTTTAATTAACTTGTATTTCCTTGTGTTATTGACTATCCATGTGTCCCTTCCTTGTAGCCAACTACATTAGAACCTCCTTGAGAGTATAGACCTTATCTTATTTCATCATAGCTTTCCAAGAATTTAACAACTTATAAGGTTTAAGGCATTTCTTTTTTTATTAGTTAGTTGATTTATTTTTAGTTTTCAACATTCACTTCCACAAGTTTTAAATTTTCTCCCCCTTCCTCCCCTCTCTCTCCAAGATAGCCTGCAATCCGATATAGGCTCTACATATACATTCCTATTAAACATATTTTCACATGTCATGTTGTATGGGAGAATTATAATGAATTGGAGAAACCATGAGAAAGAAAAAATAAAACAGAACAAACAACAAAAAAGAATACAGTCTGCTTCAATCTGCATTCAGACTCCATAGTTCTTTCTTTGGATATGGATGGCATTTTCCATCATGAGTATTTTGTAATTGTTTTAGGTCCTTGCATTGCTGACTAAGTCTATCAAAATCAGTCATCACACACTATGGCTGTTACTGAGTACAGTGTTCTCCTGGTTCTGCTCACTTCACTCAGCATCAGTTCATACAAGTCTTTCCAGGTTTTTCTGAAGTCTGCCTGTTCATCATTTCTTATAGGACAATAGTATTCTATTACATTCATATACCATAATTTGCTTAGCCATTCCCCAACTGATGGGGAATCCCATCAATTTCCAGTTCTTTGCCACCACAAAAAAGAGCTGCTATAAATATTTTTGTACATGTGGGTCCTTTTCCCATTTTTATGACCTTTTTGGGATGCAGCCCTCAAAACGCTGGGTCTAAGGCATTTCTTGTTCCAGAGCTATCCACATTTTCATGGAGGACTGTCAAGATCGAAGACTCTTTCAGAGAAAAATAATCAAAGTTTCAACTTTTCTGCCTTCAAAAGCTAATGGACGAGTCCAATCTCTTTATTTTACAGATGAGGAAACTGAGTCTCAGAAATGTAAAATGACTTATCCAGTGTGACCCAGGGTGTAAGTGGCAGAGCCAGGACTGAAACTTTAGTCATCCAACTCTAAACCCAGAATTTTTTTTCCAAGTGAACTATGTCTCTTCTAAGGGAAACCTTTTGAACACAATTAAAATAGCACACACACTGTGCCTTGTGATAAGACCCACTCTGCTCAGAAGGAGTTGTCTCCAGAGGTAGTAAGTGTGCCCTCAATGAACATCTTCAGGTAGAGGATGAGGAAGCAGAATGGGGGATGTTGTCAGGGAAGAGTCAAACAGATATTTATTCATATGTAAGTTGCTTTAGATTATATCTGACATCCCTGCCAACTCAGATTCTCTGATTTTATGATTCTATTCTTAGAAAAGAATATTCCTGAGTAGGAATCCCCTGAATATTTCAGCAGATAATAATCTAATCTTTACGTGAGAACTCTAGAGATAAAAGCTCAAATTACTAAAGGGCTTTACAATGTATTTTCTACCAATGACTTTGGCAGCTGAAGTCAGAAGTGGATAGAGTACTGGGAATGGAGTCAGGAAGACCTGAGTTCAAATCCAATCTCAGACACATGATAGTTGTATGATGCTGGGTAAGTCATTTAACCTCTGCCTCAGTTTCTTCATCTGAAAAATGGGGATAATTACAGCATCTATATCCCAAGGCTGTTGTGAAGATAAAATGAGATAATTTGTAAAGTACTTTGCAAACCTTACTGTGCCAAATAAATCATATTATTATGATTCATGACCCCGTGAGATAAAGTAAATAATAGTATCCCCATTTTACAGATGAGAAAGTGGAGAATTGTCCATGAGCACAAAGTTAGAAAGTATCTCTCTAATTGATGATCTATAAATAAGGGAAAAATAAAACAGACGTAACTTTAATAGTAGGGTGGCCAAGAGAGATGTCTAGCAATCCAATCATAAAGAAATGACCAAAGGCTTATCCAACTCCCCAGCAGCAAGGTGTGAAGAGGGGGTCACACAAAGGCGGTATTCAGTTTTCCTACAACCTCCTAACACAATATAAAGAAATTCCTTAATCAATTTGAGAAAACTATTGGGCCCTCATCATTAGATGAAAGCAACTGATGCCATACAGATGGCTGAGAGAGTCTGACTTAGGCTTTCCCTTATGTGTCTTTCTGTTTTGAAACCACAATTTCTATAGACTACAGTGTGACTGACCACAGACTTCTTTAACCAGCATCCTCTGGAACAGCAACTAAGCCTACAGAAGGGTCTTCTAGAAAACTGGATGATCCAGAGACATTATCTAAAGTGGGGGTGAGGGGGGGTGGGGGAGAGATTGTTCCATTGGCATGAAAGCCACTTACTTTTGTTGCTCACACTCATAGATATGTCTTAAAGTTACACAGATACTTTTCCTTAAAAAGAACAATCCTCATCACCCCAAAGGAAAATGACAAAAGGCAGGAATTAGGAGTGAATTAGATGAGCTTTAAGCCCCCTTCTTGCTCTAATGTTCTGTGATTCCATGAAATAAAATTTTAACAGATGAATTGTTTTATCAGTTAAGTCATACATATTCATCCAACGCAAAGCCAAGGTTTCCTAGGGAAAAATGATGTGGATTTTAGTAACAGCCAGTTCTCTGGTATGGATGAAGCAGCAATTATAATTCAAGTCCTATTAATTCCCAGGAGTTTTCAGGGAGAGATTTAAGCATAAAAATTAGTGTCTTATGAAATTGGTCAGTCTTGAGATTCTGGTGTGAGATGTAGAAAGCTGAATAAAAACATCTGGGGTGGTAGTGACAATAATTTGTGATTTGGAAAATTAGTCCCTTGAGGGAGAAAAAAAGGGAGACAAGAAATGTAGATTTGCCCTGAAGTTCAATTCAGACAGTAGGTTTCACGAAAGCCCACTTGAGTTATAAAAGGGGATATTGTAATCACTTTGCTATAGGAAATTTTGCATCACAAGATCTGATAGGAACAGGATTATTAACCTCATTTTAAAACTGAGGAAACAAGGGCCCATGTTGTGATGGAATGAATGAATGAATGAATAAGTTTTAATTAAGTGTTTACCATGTGCAAAGCACAAATAGATACAAATAGAAAAGCAAGACAGTCTCTGCTCTCATGGAGCTCACATTCTAAGAGAAGAGACAACTCATAGGGAAGATTTCGGCTGCAAATCAGATGGCGAGGTCCCGTGGTCCTTAGGGTACAATAGAAAAGCAGATGGTAATGCCTGTTTGCAAATGTCATTTCCACTGATAATATATTGGTTTCTGATGTTGAATCAGTTGACAGCACCAAGGGCTTTGGTGACAAGAATTTTCTTTTCCTAGTCTTCAGTGGCTGTGTCTATAGCACCTGGAGGAGCAGTTGCCAGGCTGCATCTCCACGGGGGCAGCTTCCCAGTATGATGGCCAAGGTCACCAGGCTGGAAATACTGTCATTCCCAAAGCTGCTGGGTTCAGGGTACTGGGCTGTCTCCATCAGGTCTGAGCGGAGATGCTGGTAGTGATCTGACTTGCCTGGTGTATTCTGCCTCTTGTCTCTCAGTGCGCTTGGCCAATTCAGCTAGGCTAGCTTTTCTGTACTACAGGTGGCAGATGGTTGGCAGGTGGTAGAGGTGACTGGCTCCTTCTCCACAGGAGATAATCCCCGGATGATAGTTGTGAGGACTGGGCTAGAAGCAGCACTGGTGGTCTGGGGGTGCTTCCATCCCAGGGCCCTATTGCCTAAGGTAAGCATACAAGGAAGGCTGTTTCTTGCGAATCCTGATAGATCTAGCACACTTGCTTCAGGAGCCTGGGAAAATTCTTTTATTTCTCAGGGTGGCCTCAGTTCCTTATTTGCTCTATGATAGGATTATATTTGATTGTCTCTTGAGTCTCTTCCAGCTCTGAAGTCTAAGGCCTCATCCCAATTTAGTTACTAACAGAGCCGGGTCAGGAATCCTAGTTTCCTGCCTGCACTAGGGGGTACAATGGACAGAGTACTGAGCTAGGAGTTAGGAAAACCTGAGTACTACCTGTGTTACCCTGGGCAAGTCACTTAACCTCTGTCTGTCTCAGTTTCCTCAACTGTAAAATGGGGAACCTTCCAGAGTTGCAAATATCAAATGAGATATTTGCAAAGCACTCAGCACAGTGCCTGGTACATAGTAGGCACTCAATAAATATTTGTTCCCTTCTCCTTCACTAAGTCCTATTGTCTAATACTCAACTAAATTACTTATTCAGGAGGATCCCACAAGATGTCCCTAAGATCTACATATAGTAGGGGGAAACTAGATTCATTATGCTTTAACTATTGTAAAGATATGGTGTTCCAAGTACAGTATTAGGTTGTATATTAAAAAAAAGATGGTCACCTGTCTTCCAAAGGCCAGTATTTTAAAAAATAGATCAGTGTATCAGTCCTTGAGATTTGGTACCTGCTGTTATCATATGCATACTTTCAGTGATGACCGTCATCCCAGAGATCTATTTTAGTATCATTCTTGTGTGTTTTTAAAGATCATTCCTTTATTTGGAAGGGAGGGGAGGAAGGGGAAATTTTGTGTATCCGCAGGAAGTAATATGTATCTGTTGAAAGGTTTTGTGCTCAGAACGCTCTTAAGTTCTCCAAATATTGATGTAGCCTTTTTGGTCACTCCTTAAATTGCACAGTAGGACACCCACCAGATGATAAAACCCCAGTGGTCCTGTATGAGTTCACATTCATAGTAAAATCACAAATCATAAGCCCCAATTAATGTGTTTATCTTTAATAGTTAGCTAGATAAAATAATTCAAAGCAGAGACATTTAATGAAATCACATTCTAAGAAAAGTAACAATAAAATATACCTGCTGTAAATCTCAGGTTAACTCTTCCAAAATACATAAACTCAGTAAGAAGAGGATAAGTGTCATGGAGGAAGGGACACACACATAGGGAACACATGTGGCCAAAGTACATGCATGGAAGAGTAACATATCCGCGATGCTGCAGGGCCATTGATGCCTCCTGGAAATGTTATGGGATGACTCCCACTAGGCCTATTTCCTGTTGTTGTCTCTTACATGCCACAGTGTCCATTGAATACTCTTCTGATGGATGTGGCAACCATACTGGACACTACTCTTCTAGACCAATAGTTTCTGCTCAATGTGTTCACCGATATTCCACTAGGGATGTGACTGTGGAGTTTCTTGTGCCTTTTAGCTTCTGGCACTAGGCATAGGAACATTTCTTCCTCATTAAGAAAAATTAAGTGGATTCTGTTGTGTTCTCTCAGTTCAAAGCTCTTTTAGAATGGCAACAGTCCCTGCCTCAGACACAGGACCAGCAAAAAATCCACTCTAAGAAAAACAACCTTTTTGTCATTTTTCCTTGGGGAGTGGTTGGTCATTTCTGTTACTCTTGGCTACGAGACTTGTCAGGTCCAACAAGAGAGATTCTTTGCCCCAGGAACTAAGCTATTTTAGGACAAAAAGCAGATAATGGTCTTAGATCTAGAAAGGACCTTAGAAACCATCTAGTCCAATCTTCACATTTTAC
>CM053622.1:553196496-553212830 GCA_028646595.1 Phalanger gymnotis
ATGAAGAGAGGGAGGGAGGAAGGAAGGAAGGAAGAGAGAGAGGAAGGATGGAAGAAAGGAAGGAGAGGGGAGGAAGGGAAAGAGGAAGGAAGGAAAAAGGGGATGCCAGTCAACCAAATTTTGGAACAAATTGAAGGGCAAATGAAAACAAGGGTATTACCTAGAGTATCTAGTTGCAAAAGACTTTCATTGTTGTACTTTGAATGAGTTGAAAGCCTCAGATAACTCAGCTATACTCTGTGGCTAAGAACAGCTTTGTACTGCTGCCTAACATTTTAACACTAAACTGTAACCTTCCCACTGAGAAATTTATGAGCTATCCTGGGGCCCAGGGATTTATGAGAGGACTCTGCTTGGCATTTTCCAGCAGCCTGAGGAGAGGGGTAGTTCATCCTGGAGATGGAGCATGACAAAGATCTTTCTGTCTAACGGTGCATGCACAAAGCAATGGTCATTGTTCACTGGGAATGTTTCCACAAGGAACATTGCACAGCCACTGTTTCTTTCCCCTGACTGAATTGATTTGAAGGATTGTAAATGTCCATAACCTGTGTTGCCTTTCCTCTCTATAATTATGGTGTCCATAGACAGAGGATCTGGTTTCTACCTCAAAAGTCTGTTGACCATTTTTATTTTTAATGATCTCCCTTCTTCTCTCTCCTTGTCACTTTCTCCAAGAGTTTTTTCTGACTACTAACTCTACCACTAAGTGCAGCTTTACTTTGTATTCCTTGAGTACTTGGGGGCTATATGGACTTCACCATGTCACTTTATTTTCTGTCTCTTTCTCATATGTATGGCTTGTTTCTCTAACTAGGTTGTAACTAGACTATCTTCTATAGACACAGGTACAATCAGCATCATTTTACAATAGTATCATATATATATATATATATATATATATATATACATATATATATATTACAGACCAAGCCCTCCATAATGCTGCAGAAGCTCACAATAACACTGATTGGCCTTTTGCCTGACATGTAAAGTATAAATCATATGGTTGGTGATGATACAAACTGGTTGTTGAAAATCAGTGACATTAACTCTGTTGAGTGGCAGTTATTCTGCTTCCCATCACCACATTGCTTCTCTATAGATTCAGCCCCTCTAAAACATTTTAACTGTCTTCTATGGCATTGTTTCACCTAGTTACATGATTTCGTAAGTGGGAGATGGGATACATCTGTGATTGGTTGCAAGTTGTTCTTAGTACAGGGCTAAAACGCAATAAATATTATTGAAAGAAATAGAGAAGAAAAGGATCAAACAAGGAGAACTATGTAATGTCTATTTAAACCTACACAAATTACAAAGGGAAACAAACTTCCCCTTAAAATTCTAGTTACGTGAGTCAAAGAACAATCTTGGTCATAGTTGGATCATTTTTAAGCTTAATTTAATGGAAAGAACATTGGATGAGAAATCAGAGTTTAGGTTCTAGATCTGAGTTCTTGGCTCTATTACTAAGTAGCTATGTGACCTAGAACAAGTCACCACTTGTCTCTTCAGGGCAGCATTTTCTGTCCTGTAAGATGAAAGAGTTGGACAAGATCAGAGGTGTCAAACATGTGGCCCATAATGCTGCAGAATGTGGCCTGAGATAGATTAAAATGGAATACAAAATAAAAAAAATACAACAAAATGTAGATAATATTAATATGAGGTTTTCTAAGTTAATATGTGGTCCACAGGGATCATTGTGTATGATTTAGTGGCCCGCATTTCTATTCGTATGATAAAACTGGACTAGAAACTGCTCTAACATTTTCTAATTCTCTAAATCCTCTTTAGAAAGGAAATACACAAACCCCAGGTTCTGTCAGAGGATAACACTATGCTTTTCCTATGCCTTGGGAATTTTTTGTCATTATGCATATTTTTTTCTCCTAACTTATCCCAGTTAATGGAAGATGAAATAGTGAGATATAGTTTTGAAGTAGTGCTACTGCTACTGGCTGCCATATTAAATAGGCCTCTTTTTTCTTCTTTAATGTCATCTTCTGATTACTCAATATATAAAAATCTGTCTTCCATTTTAAAGCTAGCTATCTACAAAATGAGAATCTGCAACTATAAATAAAATTTGTAAAAATATGTTTACATTGATATTTCCAACTTAAAATTTATTTTGCTTTTACTTTAATTTATTTATGGGACTGGAGATGCACTGATAGTAAGTCTGTTTCCCCACAAATCATACTAAAGGAGATTTAGATACATATCAGATAGATGCCCAGTATAATTTTTAATTATGAGTAAGATGACTTTTTATTATTTTCCCCAGAAGAGACATGAATTTTGTATTTGCATGAAATGTTAATTGAATGTACTTTCCACCCCTTAAATCTGATGTACCCTTTCATAAATAAATGTGATTCTTAAGGGGCAGTTGGCATTAGAGGGATGTTTACTGCTGTTGGCCTATCTGTACCCAGGAGTCTCCTCTCCAGACACAGGGTTTCATGAAAAAGCAATAGCAAGGACCTTATACATAGTAACTTTGGCCTGAGATCACAGAAACAAAGATTTCTCATCCTTCCTTTGTCAGGATCCCATACTTGTCTGGCCAAACCTGCTTCTTTCCCCTCCCCCCAAAAATAATTTACAGAATGAGAAACAAGGAGAAATTAACCAATTGAACTAAAAAGTTCCTGTTTTGATTATCTCCTCTTCTAACCAAGGAAGGTTCTGCTGGTGAAGATGTATCTCTGGGTTTTTCCTACACTGAATTTAAGACTTTTAAAGCCCCCTGTTATTGACTTTGGAAAATCGATCTGGCTATCAATTGGTTGAGGACTACCATAGTGCAGAGCATTAACTTGCCAACAAAAATTCAGGCTCTTAACTCTGTGACTGCTTTGGAAAGTCAATCGATGTGATCTGCAGTGATAGATAAATAGATAGATAGATAGATAGATAGATAGATAGATAGATAGATAGATAGATAGATAGAGATATGCATGTGTGTATACATATGTATGTATATGTAGACTATATATACATGCATATATTCATACATATCTCTTTCTATCTATCTATACAGATATGAAATGCAGGTGATACTTGGGAGACGAGGGGAGAAATGGGAGAAAAACAAAAGTTTTGGAGTAATATTTCACTTGCTGTGAGCTTGACTAGCACAGAAGATCATGTTTTATTTGAATAACCTTTACCATGAGCCAAAAATGTTATTAATGACTTTGTCTTTTCCCTAAAATCCCACCTATCTTTATTCCTAATGTCCTATTTTTGTTAGACACTACTGCCCTTCCATTCACCTAGGTTTGCAAGCTCAAAATTATACTTGACTCCTCCCTCTCTTTTCTTTCACATATCCGGTTGGTTGCCTGTAAAATATATCTTATATCCTTTCCTTCTGGTCCATGTCTGTGGCCATTATCCTAGTTCAAGATTTTCTTACCTTTCATGGTAGCCCTCACAATGACTCTCTGACTCCAAGCCTTTCCCCTCTTCAGCCTATCTAAATAAATATTCCTAAAGCACAGTTCTGGCCATGCCACTCCCCTGCTGGAGAAGCTCTGATGGCTTCCTTTTATCTCTGAGATAAAATACAAAATCCTCCACTTGACTTTTAAAACCCTTCATAATCTGACCCCATTCCCTTTCCAGGCTTATGGAATGTTACTTTCCTTTATACAGGCTGTATTCTGACCAAACCAGCCTGTTTGCTCTTCCCTGTACACAACATTGCATCTCCCGTCTCCATGCCTAGAATGTACTCCCTCCTCATTTACATCTCATAGAATCCTTAGATTCCTTCACAGTTCCTTTCAAGTGACATCCCCAATAGGAAGCTTTTCATGGTTACCCTTCCCAGTTGTTGGTGATTTCCTGTTTCACTCTGGAAATTGCTTAATTTATATATGCTTTGTATTTACTTATCTCTATATATGATGTCTCACTCAACAGAATCTAAGCCCTCTGAATGCAGATTGTTTTGTTTTCATCCTTTACATTCTCAGCAACCAGCACCCTGCTGGACACACAGTTGGTGCTTAATAAATGCTTGTTGAATTGAATTAAAAATCATGGCTTTCTTTGAATGCAAAACAAAAGTAAACACGTTTGTATTTCTAACTTACAATTTAATTAGGAGGCATGTTTTTTAAGGACTGTTTTCATTCCTAACAGTTATTTTTGCTTGATGCCAATATGAAAATAACTTTGCTGAGCAAACCTGCCTGGATGGTAAAGGGAAGCAGCTGGAAGATTGGTAGGTAGAGAAGACTAGCAATGCTGAAAAATTGATATCCAATAATTCGCTACCTGAATCACCTACAGGTGGTTATTTGAAAATTGATGCTTTAAATCTGTTTATTTGAAACCAGTCTTTGTTCATTAGGTTTGCACCAAGCAATTATTTTCTAAGTTGGCATGAGCAATAATCCTTTTGCTGTGCGAAATCCAATGGCCTTTTCTCAATCCTCATTCCTCTTGACCTCACAGCAGTTTTTGACACAAACAGCCTCCTCTCTCCTCCTGAACACTTCCTTTGAAGGTTCTGACAGTGTTCTCTCTTGATCAGAGATGCAACTGGCCATTTTTTTTACCTGAAGTAATAATAGTGGGAAGGGGAGTGATAACACAGAGTCATGGCAGAAGGCAGCTGAGAAGACAGTAGAAGCACATGTTTGACTGAATGAACCAAGAGGAGAGGGGGGGGTGAACCATTGCCTTCCCCTCCATCTTCTCCCAGAAGCCTTCTCCTCTGCTTTCATTTTCCCTCTCTCACAGGTTCACCCTAAACTCCTATAGGGGATAGGCTGGTGGACTGAGAAGCATAGGGAGGGTATTCTCCAGGCCATATCAATAAGGAAGCCTGCCCCACCCACTTCAGCCCTCCACTCCCAGTTATAACTGGAGTTCAGGGTCTCCTACTCATCTATTCACCTCTGCATGACAAAGCTATTCCTTCTTAATTGACTACGACACTCCCCAGAGAAAGAATTCCACCTCAACTTTTTTCAAGCCACCTAGGTCTACACTGCCTCCCTTTCAGCAGAGCACCTCACCTTATTCTTTCCCAAACAACAACAAACGCACTTGTACGTATAACTTAAAATATAATTTTGAGATGTGTTTTTAAACCGTGTTTTCATTCCTAGTGGTTATTGTTATTTGACTGATGTCATTTTGAAAATGAGCGAAATGGGCAAAACCAAGAGAACACTGTAAACAGTAACAGCACTATTGTTTTAAGAATGATTTTGAGTGGAAAAAGCCATTTTGACTTATACCCAAATTAACTATAAAAGACATATGAAGAAAGACACCATCTGCATCTAGAGAAAGAAGTGATAAATAGAAGAATGTATAGAATAATTTTACATATATACATATTTGTGTCTAATGGTAGCCATTTCTAGAATGGGGAGAGGGGAGAAAAAAAGAAATTTACATGATAGCTTTACTATATATTGAAAAGGAATAGCAAGTTATACATAATAAATTTGTGCATAGTGAATTGTGCAATCATCTTTTTAATTATATTATGTCACAGAAATGCTTGTTTTATTCCATATATTTTTTAAAATAACATTTTTTTAAAATTCAAAAAAAAGCAAAAGAAACAAAAGAAAATTACTTTGATGTGTAAGTACTGAGTGGTAAGGGAAATAGAGACTATCCATTATAAGTACACTCCCAATTCTGTGCCTTCAAAATCACTTGTCATCCTCCTCCCCCACTTCTCTCTTTCTTGGCTACTTAGTCATCTCTTCTATTTGCCTTTGATCTATGTCATCTTCTCCAGGAACCTTCCCTATTGATCTCTGTCTCTAGTCTTCAACCTGTCATTCCCTGGCTCTTTCCTTGCTTCCCACAAACATGCCCCAAACTTTCCATCCTTAGAAGAAGAACAAAAGACCATTTAATTTGAACCCTGCTCAAGCCATTGTCTCGTATTTTCCCCTTTCATAGCTATACTCCTAGAACAAGCCATCTATAGTCTCCTTTCTTTATTCACTTCTCAAGAATTTGTAATCTAACTTCTGACAGTAACGACACTTCTTGAACTTAATTGAATGAGGAAACTTTAAGTGACTCATAAACTTTAAGTGACTTACCTATGGCCACAAAGCTGTACAGTGTGGGAGATGTGATTTAAATCTATGTCCACTGGACTCTTGTCCACTGAAACTTCTCTTCCCAAGGTTGTCAGTGGTATCTTTGTTGCTCAGTATCTCTGCCTAAGGGCTTGCATTTATTGAAGGTTGCAGCTAAAGGAATGAAATTCTGATGGTGGAGTTCTAGGGAAGAGCAAGTATAACCAGTAGGGAAAATGTTTTTAAGTAAAGGATCTTGATGAGAACCCCCTGAAATTATTCCATGTAAGTTGTCTTCTTGTAAGTCTGGACCTCCTCATTCTAGTCATAGACTAGTGATATTCCCTCTTCATATAGATGCTTCCATATAACATATGGTGATGATGACAGATTACAGAGTATACCTAACTCTGGGATGTCCAATAGCCTCCATTATACCCTGTGGGAACCTAGTCTTCTCCAAGAAGACAAGTAAGAGAGGTGCTTACATTTCAATTGCACTGAAAGGTAATTATAAAGTATGGTTCCTACTAGCAGGAATTGGATTATAGCATCATAGATTTAATAGTAGAAAAGACCTTAGAGGTCATCTAGTGCAACTATCCTTATTTTATAGGTATGGAAACCGAGGCCCAAAGATTAATGAACTTAGTTGCTAATAAGTGGATTAGAACCTAGGTCCCTAACTCCATATCCAACTCTTTGCCACTGTGCCAGGTTGCCTTCCTTGACATTTAACAGGTAAAGGATGTTTAAGCTAAAGAATAGAGTTTTGACAGTAGAATATCAGGCTTAATCTATCAGATAGAGAATGTACTTGTGGGAACGTCAGGGCATTCCTAAATGAAATCCCATCATATCGGTAGCTACCTATATAGCTTCAACACAAGGCCCGTCCCTAGAATGACAGACAGAAAGAAATGAAATGCACAGTCTCTTTGTGAAAACCCTTAGCGTTGAACAGTTTACAGGAATACAGAATGAATACACATGCATAAACAAACATGAAACCAATAGTAAATACTCCCCAGTCAATTGCTTAATGTATTGCAGCTTGATATGGACTATGTACATAAAGTCTGAGAGAAAGCCACATATAAACGTGTTATGTTTTACTTTAAGCAAAAGCAAGCTTTGGGAAGTTTGATTTCCTCCAAGAATCCATTAAATCCATTTATTATGAGAGAATTCTTTGCATTAGTAAAGGAAGCGCAGTGTGATTCTTTTCAACATGATCTCCCCAGATAAATTCCATTTTACACAGTTGATATAAAGAACTATTAGGTGAGAGCCAAGACACCTGGGTTGTAATCCCATTTTCACCACTGATTCATCCCATGACCTTGGATAAATCACCTCACCTCTCTGTGCTTCTCTTTCCCTATTTGGAAATTGTGGGAGTTGGACTCTATGCTTTTTAAAGATCTGTTCTGGGTCTTAACATTCTATGCATCTATGATTCTGACATTTAGGAGCATAGAAATTGTATAAGAGAAGAAAACCGTGAAGAGAAAGATTACCTGGGAGTAGGGTGGATGGGGTGGAGTGGGGTCATGAGGGGGAAGGGTGGTATTTGATTCCTATACCCACTGGCCCATTCCCTGCTTCTAGAGCCTCCACATTCATCTTGACACCATGTCATGGAACACAGCCTCTTTCTTGTTTGGCAGAGACACCAGAAACCTGCATTTGCATTCTATACTGACTCTCATTACTCCATCTCATTACTCTAACGAATAGCTGCGACTAGGGAAAATGCCCAACTACCAAAGTTGTTCTGATTGTACAAACTGTTCCAGCTATAAATCTAAATCCAAATGGAGACAGATTTACTCAGGCAGATGTTATAGTTAAACAATTGGTTTGTAGCTCACTTGTGAACATGTCAGTGCAGAAAATGTGAGTTTTCTGATAAAGCAATACTTTGTTCTAAGAATTAGACTATGTAAGGCTGAAGAACTCAGCCCATAACTAAGCTGTGGGTCTGGTCATTGACAGATTATGGAATGTCCCTGAGGGTGAATTGCGATCCTCAGCTTCCCCATTTGTCAAATGGAACTATCAATGGCTAATATGTCTCTGCCCCCTCTAATCCATAGCAAGGGTCCTAACCTTCCTTGTGTAACAAACCCATTTTACAGTCTGGTGAAGCCGCTTTTCAGAATATTGTTTTTGTGTAAAAAAAGAAACCTCTAAATGTATATTTAGAACTGAAAAGTACCCTAGAGATCACCTAATCCAAGTCCTTATTTGTTCTCAATCCCCTCATTTTCAAACATGATGAAACTGATGGCCAGAAGAGTTAAGTGACTTGATTGAAATCTTACAAGTACTCTGTCTGAGACTAGGAATTCAAATTCAGGTTCCCTTACTCCAAATCAGAGTTCTTCCATTGGACCATGAAGTTATTGCTATGAGTCATAGGGCAACATCAAGATAGCTTAAAAGGACAGTAGTGTGATGAAATGATTTCAGAGAAACATAAAGGGAGAAAGTGGAGTTTAAAACAATGATTCAGGAGCTCTCCTTCTTTAAGTATAAATGCAAACATTTCTTAGCTTAGTGATGACCAAAAAAGAAAACCAAGGCTGGTGTCAGTTTATCAGTGTAGAATGACTCCTAGGTACTATGAGTTAATCAGTGTCACCTTGGGGATTAAAAGCCATGTCTTCTGGGAAGGTTCATCAAGGAAGTGGTGGGGGAGGGAAGAAAAAGATTACTAATAAAAATATTGAGTTGAGGAAGAAATATGCTGCCAATTACGACTTTTTTTTATCTTTGTCTTTGGATCCCTGGCAACCAGCATAGTAATTTGCACACGGTCAATATTTAATAAATGATTATTGAATGAATGAATAAGAAAGAGAAGATCTTTATTTTCTTCTATTTTCTCTTCATTCGAGTTTCTTCATTTTATTCCTGCTGTCATGGAAAGAGTATTAAACTAGGGATCAAGAAATCTGGGTTATTTTCTTGGCTTCATTGGGGAATCAAAAAAAATCAACTAATAAACATTTATTGTAAAGGAAGTATGATAGTGCAATGAAAAAAAAGCTATGTACATAGTGGAAAATGGGTTTAACTTTTAAGTAGCTGGAAGGAAACTTGGAGATCTTCTAATCCAGACCCAGTCCAGTCCCTTCATTTCATAAATGAGGAAACCAAGGTCACTAGGGGAGAAAATATTTGTCCAGAGTCACAAAGAGAGTGTCAGGATCAGGACTAACAAGGACTCAAATCTCCACAGCCTGGTGGATATAAAAAGGTTTTGAAATATGAATTTGTAGTTATCCTCAAATTTACAACATTATTACTTTATCATCCAACTGTTGACAGTCAAGAAAATCAGTCCTTTGACTTTTGAGAGACAGACTGAGGTGGGCACAGGCTGGGGAAAAGAGCTTTCAAACCCTCTAAAAGCTAAATTCTTCACTGTGCCCCCAGGCTCTCAAATTTGTCTTTGTTCCCAAAGGGAAATATATGTCAGAATTAGTATATTTCCTGGTTTCTCCAGCAAAGCCAGGTCAAGGACATTGCTTGCTTCAAGAAACACTAAAGTATCTGCTACTGATAATCATTCGTGAACTATGGCCTGGCAACAGAAAATCTAAAAATGGTCAGACTATCTGTCAGCATGCATTGGGAACATAAGTAGCACTCTAGAGCTATGCAGGCTCTCTAAGCCTGATTTCATAAGATGTGATGGAATAGCTGGAGAACAGTGCTAGAAGACGTATAAAAGTGTATGTTAGAGAGGTGTCCTAATAACTGTTTGGAACGCTTAATGAAATTGTTAATGTATTTCCAGTACTCTAATTCAGAAAGGCCCAATTGCTTAAGAAAACCCTTATTTTTAAAAATTCATCAGCATGATATGGGAGAAGGAGCAATGGAGTCAGAAGAACGAGGTTCAAATCTTGCTTTTGATGCTTACCACCTTGAGCAAGTCACTTCCTTGATCTTCTTGGGCCTCAGTTTCCTCACCCGTAAAATAAAGAAGTGGGATTAGATAATCTGAGTTCCCTTCTTGCTCTCTATAATCCTTAAATTACAGTTGAAAATCCAATTAACTTAGTAACTTTTCTTCTTTCTTGGGAGTGTGTTGAGATTACTTTTTCATACAACTTCCATAGCAGAGGGAGAAGAAAAATCTATTTCACTTACTTTTAGGATTCCAATTTACATAATTACTTGAACCCCAAATCCATTTCTCTGGAGTGATGTTAGAACTGCTATCCTTCCAATTACCTAAACCATAATTAGGAATTTCTTAGTCTTTTCTTACTTCAGAGAGAGACAACTCTTTGAGAAGACTGAGCTCATGATTTAATGGGCAAAGGGCCAGGGCTAATTAGGCCAAATGGGCACAGAAACCCAATCAGGGGAAAAAATCCCTCTTTAATTATTTTCTTCTTTAAACCTTGAAAGTAAAACAGAGAAAAATTCTGTTTTAATAATACAGTCTTCTGTAACATAAACTTTGTTTTCGACCTTAAATCTAAGCAAATTTTGTAGGGGGGTAAAATTGGTTTTTGACATAACCTTTATCAAATTCTGAAAATAGAACGAGAGACTCCAAAGGCCTTTGTTGTAGTCTCTGTCCCAAAGAGTGTTGTCCCCCACCTACCCCTAGTTATGGGTAACAGAATTGTGTCACAGTCTAAGCATGGCAGAAATGTATGGTTGACATCTGCTCAGGATTTGTATCAGTGCTGGGGGTTGTAACCATTGCATGATAAAAGAGTATAGGAACAGGCTTCCAGTGGCATCTGTTTTGTGTGGGTGTGTTTATACGGTGTATTATAGAATCAAAACTCTTTGACATCTTTTATTTGTTCTCACAACACCCGCTATGAGGTAAGCAGGGTAAGACTAACTATCCATAGTTAGTCAATGAGGTTCAGAGAAGTTGGCAGATTTCCAGACCTTTTTTTTCAATTAAATAAACATTTTTATGGTTTTTTAAAAAAAACTACTATTTATTTTAAATATTCTTTTCTTTTTAAATTTTGAGTTCCAGATTATCTTCTTTTTCTCACCCCTCCCCCACCCACTGAAAAGGCAAACATAATATCAATTACACGAAATCATATAAAACATATTTCTGTAGGAGTCATATTACAAACAAAAAAGCAAAGAGAAGTTAGAAAATTATACTTCAATTTCACTCAGAGATCATTAACTCTCTTTCTAGAGGTGGACAGCATTTTTTTCATCAAGAGTCCCTTGGAATGGTCTTGGATCATTGCATTGATCAGAGCAGCCAGGTTTTTCACAGTTGATCACCATTACAACATTCCTATTACTGTGTACCCTGTTTATCCTTCATTCTCTCTCTTTTTATCCTTTCTCTCCTCAAAAGTCTGCTTTGTTTCTGACCACTGCCTCCCTCAATCCACCCTCCCTTTTATCACCTCCCCCATATCTCTTATCCCCTTCCCCTCTTATTTCCCTTTCAAGTAAGGTCGACTTTTATATTTCTATACCCAACTGACTGTGCGTTTGTGTGTATTCTTCCCTCTTTGAACCAATTCCAATGACAGTGAAGCTCAAGGACTGTCTTCGACCCCGCCCCATTTTTCCCTCCACTATAGAAGCTCTTCTTCATGCACCACTTTTATGAGAAAATTTTCCCCATTCTACATCTCCTTTGACCCTTCTCCCAGTCTGCCTCTCTTTCTCACCCCTATCTTTTGGGGGAGAGAAGATCCTAACATAGTTGACTTACAGCCATGCTTCTATGTAGGCTCCCTTCTAACTGTCCTAATAATGATAAAGTTCTTAGGATTTACATGGAACATACTCCCCTACAGGAATGTAAACGATTTAACTTCATTGAGTCTCTTATGATTAATCGTTTTTATATATACTTTGCTTGAGTCTTATGTTCGAATGTCATATTTTCTATTCAGCTCTTGTCTTTTATATTAGGAAGCTTGGAAGTCGCCCAATTCACTAAATGTCTATTCCTGCCCCCACACTCTCTCTGAAAGATTATGCTCAATTTTGCTGGGTAGGTTATTCTTGGTTGTAATCCTAGCTCCTTTACCTTTTAGAATGTCTTATTCTAAGACCTATGCTCCTTTGACATGGAAGTTGCTAAATCTTGTGTGATCCTGACTGTAGCTTCATGATGTTTGGGCTACTTGAAAAATTTTCTTCTTGACATGGGAGTTCTGGAATTTGTCTATGATATTCCTGGGAATTTTCATTTTGGGATCGCTTTCAGGAGGTGATCAATGGATTCTTTCAATTTCTATTCCATCTTCTGAATATAAGCTAATGGGGCAGTTTTTCTTGATAATTTCTTGAAATATGATGTCTAGGCTTTTTCTTTTATCATACTTTCCAGTAGCCCAATCAATTATCTCTCCTTGATCTATTTTCCAGACCAATTATTTTTCCCATGAGTTATTTAACATTTTCATCTTTTTTATTATTTTGACTTTGTTTTGTAGTTTCTTAATGTTTCATGGAGTTATTGGCTTCCTGTTGCCCATTTCTAATTTTTAAGAAATTGTTTTCTTTGGTAAGATTTTGTACCTCCTTTTCCATTTGGCCAATTTTGCTTTTTAAGGAGTTCTTTTCTTCAGCATTTTTTGTGTCTATTTTACCAAGCTGTTAATTCTCTTTTCATAATTTTCTTACATCACACTCATTTCTTTTCCCCAATTTTTCCACTCTCACTCTTAATTGCTTTCTTTAACTCTTCTAGGAATTCTTATTGGATTTGGGTCCACCCACTTAGCATTTTTCTTAAAGGCTTTGTTTGTAGCTGCTTTCACATTGTCTTCTTCTGAGGTTATGACTTAGTCTTCTCTGCCACTATAGTAGCTTTTTATAGTCAAGTGCTTTGTTGTTGTTGTTGTTCGCAATTTTCTCTGCCTGTTTCTTCACTTTGAACTTTATGTAAAAGTTTGACTCTGCTCATCTGAAAGTGGGGAGGTACCATCCTAAGCTTCAGGATTTTTTGTGCTTCTGTTTTCAGAGCTAGTTCTGGGGGTCTGCAAATTGTAGTGCTTCCATAGTCCTGTAATCCAGGGAGAAGTGTGGTCATTGCTCTCCTGGTGTGTACTCTGGTCTTAACACAGAAAAGACCCCTGCTTTCCCATAGCCACAAACTCTATTACTCCTCTTTGCTTTGGAATTGTGACCAATGTTCTTGCTCTCTTGTGACCAATCCTCAGCACTCCTCTCCACCCTGGAACTGTGACCCAGGACTATGCATGAGCAATAGTGTTGCCAATCAGGGCCAGTTGTACCCAGTGTCAGCAAAGGGTTTCCTTCTGACCCGTTGTTCAACCCCCTTAATCTGCCTGGGCTGAGGTCTCCTGAAGCTGCTACTACCACTGCTGGATTTCCAGTCTTATTACATACTACTCCTTCCATAAACACCCCACTCTAGCTACGCTTTCATGGTAGTTGTCGTATGTTCATGACATTTTGTCTTCCACTTCCATGCCTTTGCATAGGTGGTCTCTCAAATTCCCTCCTTTTCTCTTCCTGGCTGAATCTCTAGCTTCTTTCAAAATACTAATTAGGCATCACCTCCTCCCTGATACTTTTCCTGATTCTCTCGATTTGCTGATATTCTGTACCTCTTGAAATTGCTTATTACTTCATGTATAATTTGCGCTTGCATGTCTGAGTGCTCAGGACCAGCCAGTTATTAAGGATCTGAGGCTGGATTTGAACTCACATATTCCCAATACCTGGTCCAGTGCTATATTCAACTGCATGACCTAGCTACTGCCCACTCAAGAACTACCCAACGCAAACTCAAAAACTTAAAAGGTTCGTGACTTTGGGTAAGTCACTTGATTGCTGTCTGCCTCAGCTGTCTCATCTGTAAATTGGGGCTAATCAAAGTTCTAGGGTTGTTGTAAAGATAAAGTGAGATATTGGTAAAGTGCTTTGCCAACATTAAAACATCATCATCATCACATTATTATTATTACGTAGGACTAGACATCACAGGCTGTGAGATCCAAATGAGACAAATAGCAAGAAACATTGCTTCTTTCTCAGTTCTATAGCAAATACTCCCTCGCCTCTGCTACGCAGAATAGAATGAGCTTTTTAAGTGCTGAATCATAACCATAATCATAACTCGGAAGGTCACCAAGCCAATCCCTATTACCTCCCCACCACCTCTTCCTCTTCAGAGAAGGAAACTAAGCCATAGATAAGTTAAGCAACTCATCCAAGGTCATGCAGCCAGTAAGAGCCATCTGCCTTGTCATTATGGTTTTGCATAGACCCCTTAAAAGCTTTTCCTCTAACCTTTCTTTTTTTTAATTTTTATTTAATATGTTTAGTTTTCAGCATTGCTTTTCACAGGAGTTTGAATTACAAATTTTCTCCCCATTTCTACCCCACCCCACTCCAAGATGGCGTATATTCTGATTGCCCTGTGCCCCAGTCAGCCCTCCCTTCTGTCACCCCACTCCCCTCCCATCCCCTTTTCCCTTCCTTTCTCGTATGGCGAGATAAATTTCTATGCCCCATTGCCTGTGTATCTTATTTTCTAGGTGCGTGAAAAAAAAACCTTTTTTACTTTTGAACATTTATTTTTTAAAAACTTTGAGTTCCAAATTCTCTCCCCTCTTTGCTTCCCACCCAGCCTCCCTAAGAATTCCAGCAATTCAACATGGGCTACACGCATATCATTATGTATAACCCTTCCACGATACTCATGTTGTGAAAAACTAACTATATTTTGCTTCTTCCTAATCTATCCCCCTTTATTGAATTTTCTCCCTTGACCCTGTCTCTTTTCAAAAGTGTTTGTTTTTGATTACCTTCATCCCATCTGCCCTCCCTTCCAACATCCCCCCTTTTTTATCTTCTTCCTCCTTCTTTCCTGTGGGGTAAGATACCCCATTGAGTACGCATGGTATTCCCTCTTCAGGTCAAATCTGATGAAGGCAAGATTCCCTCATTCCCCCTCACCTGCCTTCTCTTCTCTTCCTACAGAACTGCTTTTTCTTGCCACTTTTATGCGAGATAATGTACCCCATTCTATCTCTCCCTATCTCCCACTCTCAATATATTCCTCTCTCATCCCTTATTCATCTTCAACTCATCCTATGCCCACTCTCTCTCTCTCTGTATATATATATATATATATATATATATATATATGTATATATATATATACACATATATGCATATATATACATACACATACACATACATAAATATATACACATACATATACACACATGCATATTCCCTGGTAAATGCCACAGCTCACTGATTCAGGACACTAGGGCACACTCCTCTGGGTTCCTGGACTGGTCTGTCCATGGTCTGGTCGGTCTGCACTGCCCACACTGGGCTCTGCTCAGCTCAGCTCCGCTCCCCTCAGCTCCCAACTCCATGCAGGATTGGCCTTACTCCAAGACCATCCAGGCTGTCCTGGGCTGGACCTGCTTCCCTCTGCCACTTTGTGGGTTCTGTAGTTCTAGAATTGGTTCAGAGCCATTTTTTATAGGTTTTGGAGGGACTTGGTGGGGAGCTCACGGTAGTCCCTGCTTTCCAGCCGCCATCTTGGCTCGCCCCTCCCCCTAACCTTTCTAAGAAAGTATTGTGGGGGGGGCGGAGCTAAGATGACGGCTAGAAAGCAGTGACTGGTGTGAGCTCCACACGAAGTCCCTCCAAAAACCTATAAAAAATGGTTCTGAACCAATTCTAGACCTGCAGAACCCACAAAGTGGCAGAGGGAAGCAGGGCTCCAGCCCGGGACAGCCTGGATGGTCTCTGGGTAAGGTCTGTCCCACACGGAGCTCCCAGCTCCCAGCTGAGGGGAGCAGAGCTGAGCCCAGTAGAGCCCAGCGTGCACGCAGCGCGGACTGCAGACCAAGCAGACCACGAGCCGAGACCACGAGCCGAGCGGAGAGTGCCTTAGCATCCTGAATTGCTGAGCTGTGGCATTTACCAGACCTCACAACCCACAAACAGCAAAGACAACAGAGAAGGTTAGTGGGAAAACCTGCGGGACTGAGTTTGCGGTTTGGCCACTGCCCCTGGGGCAGCGGAGGTGGGGCAGCTTTAGAACTAGGGCTGCAGTTGCTTCTGGCCCCAGGCCCACCTGGTGGGAGGAATTAAGTGGCTGATCAGAGCAGGAGTGAAAAACCTGCTGAATATTTAAGCCCATTCCAGGTAGGGGGTTCTTGGGGAAGGAGGAGTGCTGGCGAGGCAGCGCATCTGCCCAAGCGTGGAACATAGAACGCGGTAGTCTACAAGCAGTTATACCCC
>CM053622.1:553213330-553249064 GCA_028646595.1 Phalanger gymnotis
AGGTGAGGGGGAATGAGTGAATCTTGCCCTCATCAGATTTGACCTGAAGACGGAATACCATGTGTACTCAATGGGGTATCTTACCCCACAGGAAAGAAGGAGGAAGAAGATAAAAAAGGGGGGATGATGGAAGGGAGGGCAGATGGGGATGAAGATAATCAAAAACAAACACTTTGAAAAAGGACAGGGTCAAGGGAGAAAATTCAATAAAGGGGGATAGGTTAGGAAGAAGTAAAACATAGTTAGTCTTTCACAACATGAGTATTGTGGAAGGGTTATACATAATGATGCGCATGTGGCCCATGTTGAATTGCTTGACTTCTTAGGGAGGGTGGATGGGAAGGGAAGAGGGGAGAGAATTTGGAACTCAAGGTTTTACAAAATAGATGTTCAAAAGCAAAAAAACAAAGAAAGAAAGTATTGTGATATTATGAAATTTGGGTGCTGATTGTTCCAAGATCATGGCTTGTCTAGCCCCATTTGTTTCTTTCAGGCCTGAATTGGGTTGCAAATCCTAAAATAATGCCAGTAAGGGAGCTGAGAGGACAGAACCCCACTGCCTCAGCCAACCACCCCACTTGACCTCGAAAGTTGCCAAGTCACTTAATTTAACATAGTGATGGGGGAAGGGGTGACTGGGGCTACTACCAGCAGCAATTTCCTTTCAGGACCCCTTGTCTTTGGTGTTAGGAGGCCAGATACCTTGCTGGTCTGGCAACAAATGGGTTTAACATTCTCTAATGAGTTTTCACAACAATTGCCATTTTTCTTTGTGATGTTCCATAATTAAGCTAGTATAATTGCTCTTTGATAACTTATTTTCAGAATTTCTAAAGTAAATGAGAAAGTATCATGGTGAAGATGAATGAAAATCCAAACCTCCCCACTTTTGTGGAAGCAGGATGTCTGGGACAGAAGGAAAAACTCAGAGAGAATGAAGTGCAGACAAGTCAATCAGCTGCATCTACACATAAATATCTGGATATTTGGGAAAATTCAGCTGCTAAAGACACATAGCCCTAGCATCCAGAAGACTGACTAAATCTTTATACTTCACCTTCACCTGTGTGACAGTCTCTGTGTCTCTGTCTCTTTCTTTCTGTGTGTGTATGTGTGTGTGTGTGTGTGTGTGTGTGTGTGTGTGTGTGTGTGTGTGTGTGTGTCTGGGTCTGGGTCTGGGTCTGTGTCTGTGTGTATGAGACTTACAAGTTTGAGGAATTTTGTATATTTGCAATTTTAGATATTTGAAATCTATTTCAAGCCAAGCTTTCTCTCACAAATTATTCTTTATTTTTCTAGACCTGGTAAGGTGTAGAACTGCTTACTTAAAATGGTGAGGAGGAGGATGGAGATGGATGGTGTGTGACTACAGGGCTGACTTAAGGCATTTTACACCTTGACAGGCTATTATAATAGAGGAGTAGTAATCTGGTGGATGTAGGGAGAGACAGAGTACTGGGAGGGCCCCTGCTTGAAAATCTCCCGGCTTTACTTTCTACCAATTAGAGATGTATTTGGGTTGAGAAGTTCCTTTTTTTAACAAATGAAGTCATGCCCTGGCCTGGGTTAATTCTTAGTCATACCTTCACGTGAATAAGCTTAAACAAACCAATAGCTAACTGTCTGAGATTACCCTGTACCCAGGGAAAAGAAACTTTTATTGAATAAAGGAAAGGGGAGTGAATATTTTAGAAGGCATTTATTGTAAAGCAAGCCAGGGTGGGTTGGAAGAATTTAAAAAGCAGGAGGCCATTGGGTGTCTCAGAGGTGGCATGTGGCAGGCAACAAACACGAAAAAAGAGGTAGGAAAAGAGTACAGAAAGGGAATGGGAGCCAACAAATAGGCAGCTACTTAGGTGGTACAATGAATAAAGAGCCTGAACTGGAGTCAGGAAGAACTAAGTTCAAATCTGACCTCAAACACAAGTGATCCTGGATAGGTCACTTAACTTCTCTACCGCCTTACTTTCCTCATCTGCAAAATGGGGATAATAATGTCAGGGTTCTTGTGAGGAACAAATGAGATAATAATTGTAAAGCACTTATCACAGTGCCTGGTATGTAGTAGACATTATATAAATGCTATCACCATCACCATCATCATCATCATCATCACCATCACCATCATCATCATCATGTCAGTTGTGGTTTTCTAAGTCTATATGTGAGGATGAAATGAGATAATACTTATAAAGCACTTTGCAAATCTTGAAGTGTTAGAAAATGCTAACTAGTATCATTATTTTTATTATTATTAGCTTTTCCTCTTTCATAGTTTTACCCAGTTCCCTCACAGCAACTTGATATACACTGGAATATCATTTATAAAGATTGTTTATGTCTGACTTAAGAAATCAGTGATGTACTTATTTGTAGACCTTAGTTTTCCCTAGTGTAGTTCTGTTTCCTCTCTCTACACTAGTAGAATTTCACCATTTCAAGTTAAGCCCAGTAATTAGCAGTCTTATTTCCTTCCCTTCCCTCCCCTCCCCCAAAGGAGGAAGAAGGATGGAAAGCGATTTATAAAGCAGTTGAGTGTTGTCCTTCTTCTAAGGCACAGAGCCACTGACTCTGCCCTTCTCTATTCTGTTCTTTGAAAAATGGCCTGTGGTAATTTTTATCAGCCATTTCAACTGCCCTAGAGGAAGATATAGGACAGAAAGCCATATTAAAAAAAAAAAAGAAGTGTCCCTCCAAACTTGAGGACTCACTTTGTAAGGCACAAATGGGAGGCACTTCACTTGAACTCTGGGAGACTGGGGAGATAAAATATTTATTATGACTTCACTCTGAAGTGGGAGGCAAAAATCCATTGGAGCTTCTAGGAAAGTATAGTCTCAAAGTAAACCTGTAGAAATGCTTTGCATGCATGCTGGGATTTTGAAAAATAACAGAAAATTCATATCACCCAGAAACATCCTAGTTTCTAAAGAATGAATTTGCTGTAACCCTATTAGTCTGGACTCCAGTGCAATCTCTCCTAAGTCCAGCAGTATAAAAGCTGGGACCATCTCCTATAGGAAAGAACCAAATAGCAGGGAATTGTTGTCCAGAGCAAACAATGAAGTCCATAACAAGAAGGATCCATGGAACCCACCCAGAGTAAGTACAATGACAACAAGGTAAGGTTCCTGCCCCAAATGGAAAGTATTTGCATTAGAATAATACTGCTTAAAGAGGAAAGAAGGTAGTGAAAGAGCAAGGATGACTAGGAAGGATAAAAAAGAAATTTATGTTAACAGGGAAAAAAATAAAAACAAGACTTGGGAAATACACACAGGACAAGCCAATGAAGATTAACAACACAAGGGAGAAAATCAATGAGGAGTGCTGTCAGGAAAAGAGTACTGTGTGGCAGATCATAAATATGAAAGAGAAAACCCAGACTTCATTCACCTCATTAAATCCCTACCTAGGGTAGTAACTGGTTCTCTACAGATCTCTAGAGGAAGAGTGGACTCTTCAAGGGGATTTCCCTTGACTCTCTAGAGGTCTGATGCAAATCTTTTCTAATACCTTTATTATGGAAGCAAAATTATCTTACATTTTAAGATTTTGTAAGCTAAATGCTTGTAAGGGGAACTGATGGTCATCTTTGGTGAAGTGGCAGATACTAAAGTCGCCAGGTTTTGCCTGTGTGTGATAAGAGAAAGGCCCTTCAAGTGTATTAGACCCTCAATATCAAAATGGAACCTTTGATATAAATTATAATAAGAATAACTCATTTATATAATACTAAGGTTTATAAAGTTACTTCCTCAAAATCTTAGCACAAATGTTACTATTTGTGTCTAACATATAAGAAAACAAAGGCCCTGAGAAGTTTTGTGATGTCTGTGGTTATGTAGCTAATAATTTAGGGTTTGGACCTGGATTTCTGAAGAGGATAAGACATATATACCTCATCTGCTCCTTGTCTCTTTACATTGAAAATAGTATGATATTGTAAAATGTCCTCCCACCCAACCCATAGACACCTTTACAATGTAATTCCTACACCGATAGCATTATTGAGGGCTTGTTAGATCTGATTTATTTTTCCTTCTTCTTGTTCTTATTTTAAAGTACAAAACAACAGATGACAGATCTGAATTTACAATGCTGAGTATAATTTTCCTAGCTTCTTTTGCTTCTGGTTACCTCGTTCTAGGGTCTGGCTGACCGTATTTAAGAATACTTCTGACTGTTAGTAATTTCAGGTTCACCAAATGATATTCAAGGCAAATGATAAAAGGGTCTAAATGCAGGCCAAATGTAAGACATCAACAGGCTCCTTGTCCAGAGCTTTCTAATTCTTAAGAAGTGTTTGGCTTCTTATTTGATGGTTGGATGCTTTTCCCATCAATCGATCAAGTAATTGTAGCATTGCATTTTCCAGAGGCATAGTAGCATAGTCAATAGACTGCTGGACTTGGGAGTCAGGAAACCTGAGTGAAGGTCCTGCTTCTGACATTTGTTAGCTGAGTGGTACCTGATAGTGTTACTTCAATTCTCAGGTCACTTATCTGGGAGAGAGTTCCCACACCTACAGTTTCCAAGATGATGAAATCACAAACCTTTGAAACATCGACTGTGTGTTCAGCCCTGTGCCAGGCGCTGTGGAGACTGTAAAAGAAAAACATACTCTCTGCTTTGGAATATCAATGCATATGTACCAGAAAATAAGACAATCAGTAAGTCAGTCGATAATTTGTTATCAACAGTTATTAAGTGTTTACTATGTGCCAGGCACTGTGCTAACCACTGGTGATACAAAAAAACTACTCTCCTCCACCCTGCCCCCAAAAAAGACCTTGCAGACCTTTAGGGAGAAACCATGTAAATAAGGTTAATACAATATGTTTTCAGAGTAGATGGAAAATAATTTAAAAAGGAAAGTGACAAGCAGCTGGGAAATTTGGGAAAGAACTTCTGCCTAAGGTGAGGTTTGTGCTGAGTCTTGAGAGAAGAAGCCAGGAGATTTGAAAGACACTAAGGGAAGTAAGAGGCAGAGAGGAGGAGAAAGCATTCCAGAGAAGCACGCCATTATTGCAAAGGCATGGAGACGGGAGATAAAGTATGTTTGAGCATCAACAAGTAGACCAGCATAGGTAGATCTTAGAGTGCAAGGAGGGCATTAAAGTGTAAGAAGACTTGACAGATTGTAGAGGACAAGGTTAGGAAGAGCTTTAAATACCAAACAGAGGAGTTAATAAAATAAAAGCCTGTGTTGTCTTATACAATAAGAAACAACTGGGTATGTTCACCACATGATAAAAATGCTCTAAGTCATGAGAAGGATGAATGAGCAACATAGGCTGGAGGTACAGGGGAAGACTGCATGGAGGGGTGTGATTTAAGCCAGATCTTGACAGACATTTGGATGGTAGGAGGAGAACGGAGATTATTGCGAGGGCGGTCTCTACACACACAGTGATAACTCTCTTTGAATCATTGGCATGGGAGGTAGAGTGAATTTGAGTAAGACTCTCCTTCAGAGAAACCCAAACTGTCAAAGATATCTGAATCAGCTTCATGGGAGATAATGCTTCTCCAGCGTATGTCTGGCCTGGACCAGTCGGATCATACTGATAAACTACATTGGGAGAAGAGCAGATGGCAGTGACAGGCCATCTTCCCAGGCTATTAGCAAATGCTCAGCAACATGACTCAGTTTTGGTCAGAGAGAAACTGAAATCAGACATAAGTATTTTGAATATATGGTGTTGCAGATGATTGGTATTTCTGTGTTTGTCTAAAGCCTGTTTCTAGGAGTGTTCTTTGTTTTAATGAGCCAAGTAAGGTGGAGAATTACTTATCATGGTTAGGAAAGGGACACAGGTGGTTGGTGTGAGGTTTGCCGGGCTCGTTTACATTCCCTATTACAGAAAATATAATCAAACATTTCCTCTGCTTATGATGGTTTTGGAATAGCAGGCTATATTGAACTTAAAATCAGAAGATCTGGGTTCAAATCCTTGCTCTGCCACTGATTAACTGTGTGATAATAAAAGTGAGAGAGATGGGGAGAGGGGAAGGACAAAACATTTATTAAATATCTTCTATGTGCCAGGCACTGTGTTAAGTACTTTACAGATATTCTTTCATTTGATCATGGGTAAATCTCTTAACCTTTCTGAGGCCCAGTATCTTCATCTGTAAAATGGGCATAAGAACACACATACTATTTACCTCAAAGAGTTTATTGTCACATTCCAAAGAATTTGTGTGTGTCAAACAGCTTGGAAACTAAATCCTCTGGAGATGGCAACTGTGATTATTCATTTCATGTGCTCGCATCATGCTCTGGGACAGATGGGGAAAAAACAGTGGCATGACAAAGTTAAAAGAATCTTAATTTTTTTCTCCAGGAAATTAATCTTTATATTATTCCTGTCCCTGCCATTTTTTATTTCCAGTTGTTGATAGCAGCTATGTTTATGAATTCAGCGTCCAGAGGTGGGTAAGCTAATATAGGCCATCTTCTTTTTAACCTAATAGTTATTTTATTTTAATGGTGGCTTTTTTCCGCAAATAAAGACTCAAACCTATGACAACAGTATTTCTTGAGGCTGACGAAGCTTTCTAAAATGTTTGTGCTTTCGCCTCTCCTTTCCAAACAGGGGCTCTTTCGTTGCCCTTTTCATTTCAGCTCCCATTTTGATTCTTTCTTCTTTACTTTGAACTTAACAATCAGCAATCTTTTAATATTCTAACAGTCCCCGAAGAGAACAGTTACATAAACAGGCCATGAGGTTAAGAACAGATGTTATGGAATGGAATCATGAAGTCTCAGGATTGGAAGGAACCTAGCTTGCCCAGTGTTCTGAAACTCAAAGTTCATGTTTGTTTTAGCTTTATAAAATAGAACTCATGTATTTGCAGGGCTGCTGTCTAAATCTTTGCTTCTCTGTCACAGACTTATTAATCATGTTATATATTTGAGGGAACAAAGGGACAGGGAAAAGGACTGTGTGGTATGACTTGGGGGTTTTCAAAGGAATCACATGGGATATCCCTGATCTAGTTCAATCCCCTGCCTGAAGAGTCAATGTGGAGAGGTGCAATTCATTTGCTCTAACTGATCGGAGATACAAATCTCCACACAGAAGGAAAATTGCCTCAATCACAACAATATGGTGTTCATAAGTCAAATATGCATCATTTGTGTTTCTTTAACTGCCGATCTTTGGTTCATCCCTTGGGAGATAGGACTTCAAATATTTGGCCTGAGATAATGAATAAGTCATTTCCAATTCATTTAGCCTTTTTCCTTTTCTTTCTTTTTTTTCTTCTTCTAGCAGTCTTTAGTCAGATCCTGGGAAATGCTGTAAATGCTTCATGAGGAGAATGAGAAGACAGTTTGCAATAGGAGTTTTGTCATTTCCCATTTGTGAGTGTGATATGTGTTCTGTTCAGAGTTGAAGCTAGGATGAATTTTCCACTCAGAGTTAAATTCCATTACTCCTTCCCCTATTCATCTTTTTTTTGCTTTCTTTAATGTCCTTTGTAAAACTTTCCATCTCAAGATCTTTGAACTGTTTTCACTGTAGATGTAAGAGCTCTTTAGGTTTCAGGAATGTGCTGAAAACTGTTCTCATATTGCTACTTTCTAGATGATCACTGAAAGTTGGGAACTCTCCTCTGACTGATGCTACTGATGAAGGGTCTTGTGAATAATCATTTCAACACTCCGAGAATCTGTGATTTCCTCAATGTAAGAGTGTTACAACCTTCTGCTCTAAAATTCAATTCAGCCCAACAAACACTTATTAAGGGCCTGCTATGTTCTGGGCTCCATACTTGGTGCTAAGATACAAGGCAAAAACAAATAGTTCCTACCCTCATGGAGCTCATGAGGGGAAGGGGAAGAGGATGTATGTAGATAAGCAAATAAGTATAAGCGAAATTTAAAGGGGAAGAGTACTACCAACTGGGCATATCAGGAATGGCCTTGTGTAGGAGTGACCTTGAAACGAGCCTTGGTAGGGATTCTACAAGGTGGAGGTGAGGAAGAAAACTATGCTGGGCATGGGGAACAACTGATCCCATAGTGGACACAGATGCAGGAAATAGAACAAAAGAATCATGCTGGCAAAAAAGTCAGTATGGTTGTACCATATAGAGCATGACAGGAGGTAGTAATCAGTTAGCTTAGAAAGATAGGTTTGAATCAGATTTTGAAAACTTTAAAATGCCAAACAAAGCAGTTTGTATTTTATCCTAGAAATGGTAGAGAGCTGCTAAAGCTTCCAGAACAGGAAGATTGTCATGGTGGGACCTACTGAATGGTCTTTGGCAGCTGTTATGGCAAAAAAATTAATCACACTACGACCAACTTGGTGATGAATGTCAGTGATTATAGTTACACTGTCCTTAGATGATAGTCACAGAGTGAATTACTAAGTGCATATTCTAAGCCTTTTCAGGTTGATATGACCTTGAAGGGAAATCTATATTAGCTATCCCACAGTCTGTTGAACCCAGGTTGAGGAGTGAGAGCATTCCAGGAATGCAGAACATCCAGTAAAAAAAGATCAGGAATCAGAAGACAGAGTATTTTGTGGATAGAATAATAAAGAAGCCAGAGTTATTGGATCTTGCAGTATGTGAGCAGGAGGAATCTAGAAGGTAGGAAGGGACCAGGCTTTAGAGACCTTCATGAGCCAAAAAGAGGATTTTGTATTTGATCATGGAGGCAATAGAGAGCCATTGAATGAGGTAGGGGCTGGGAGGGATGATTTGGTCAAACCTGTACTTTAGGAAGATCCATTTGACAGCTGAGTAGAGGCTGGACTAGATTTATGAGAAACTTGAGGCTGAGAGAACAACCAGGAGGCTATTGCTGTATGACCCTGGGCAGGTCATTTCAACTCTCCATGCTCTAGGCAACTGAATAAGACTCTAAGCTGCAATGACCTACTTTGGCGGAAGAAATTTCCTTGCCTGGAAGTCCCCTATCCCAAAGAAGTCACAGGGCCAGTCTCTATTCTATTCAAGTAAAACCATGGTTGTAGCTCCTACCTACATAGAAGCAATCGAATTGTATTCCAGGTGTTCTGCTTGCAATTTTTTCACATATCCTTGTGTAAAATAAAAATGGCTTATATTTGTTTAATGCCTTATGGTTTTCAAAACACTTGACTCACAAATATCCTATGAGGCAAAGTAAATGGATTATAAGGACTTCAGAGGCCATGGACCCTTCATTCAACAGATGGGGAAACTGAGCCCAAAGGTAGTCAAATGATGTGGCTAATGTGATAAGGATTAGCATACAAGGCAGGATTTTAACCAAGGTCCTCTGATTCCATGGTCAATGGCATTTCCCACATACCATACTTCCTTCCCACAGGTATGAGTATGATCATCTTCATGGTAAAGGTGAGGGGCCCAGAGAGGCAAACTCACTTGGCCATAATCACATAACTGATAAACTCCTGAGCTGAATCAGACCCAGACCTTCTGACTCCAAGTCTAACATTTCCTACTGTCAGCTATTATTCTTTTATCCAGGAATCCCTGATGGTCTCATGGCAGCTTCAGGTTTTCGTCCTAGTTGCCTAAACATAGACAAGACATAACTAACACATAGAGGCCATGGAACATAATCTTACAGACTTTCCTTTTTTTCTAACAAGATATAGTGTTAGAATAACCAAGTATTAATGATAACTATTCATTGATTACTATGTTTATTATAATTATGTGCATACACATTATAAACTCATTAACAATGTTATTTACAGGAAAAAAAATGCTTTTGTGGTTAGACTTCAATAGACTAAGAACATTTGACTCTCCAGCCCCCTTGCTGCAGAGCTTAGGCATTTAACTTATGTGCCATACTAAGTGCTATGCTTATGTAATGTGTATTTATATAGTCATCAGTTCCTGTTCTAAAATGATACCCTGGTGGGCTTTTCATTTACATTGTATTGGTCATTCACTACTAAGCACTAGCCAATCAGGTAGCAAACTGAGGAATCTCAGGCCTGAGCAGTTGGAGATTACTTGAGAAGATAACTCTTCAACTTGCTTTGAATTTCTTAATCAAATTCAGTAAACATTTATCAAACACATACTATGTGCTAAACATTTGATATTTACTGGAGTAATCAACAAAATTTAGATTAAACCAATGTCCCTGGCTTTCCAGAGGGTAACCTGGCTAAAATGTGGCTAGTATAGAGCATCTAACCAGTTAACTCCCCACTTTTTTTCAGTTTAAAACAAACAAACTAGGGGCTTGATGGTTAGAGTTTAATTCAGAATGATGAAAGAGGGAGTATGGTTTGAATTAGTGAAATTTAAATTACGGTATGCTTTAAAAGAAATATATTTATGCCCAGTAATTCACCATTACCCTATATTGGGACATAATGTACCATAAACAGAAAGTTCTATGATATAAATTGCTATACTCCTTAATTTTCTAAGCTCATGATTTGACAAAGCTTTTGAATGTATACTAGGGTCCCCTTAATTCCTGAGTAAGACTCTGAAAATTCACAGAGGAAGAAAACGTTTCAGACTTTTTTTTTAATTTGATCAAAATAACATCCATCATGTCCGGATATAGAGCCAATTCTAAACCACTGAGGTCTAAGTTAATGAGCTTTTACTGTACCTCAGATTCCAAATGAGTTCATTTAAGAAGAAAAACATATTATGGGGTATTTGGAGCCCAGAAGCGGCTTGCAGAATAATAGACATTAATTTGGGGACTGTAAACTAAGTGTTGCTATTATCCATTTCATGTCACAGTGCACTTTCCAAAAAACACATTAAATTAAGTTCAGTCACTGCAGTTCTGACTCAGAAATGGCCCAGAGGAGACTCCAAACTCTTGCTCATTGCCCTCAAGACTATCTCATCAAATCCAGCAGCTTTGCCTACCTTTATTCTCATCCTTTAGTCTGATTGGCTTCCTTGGGCAGCTCCTTCTTTGAGGAAGTGACTTGACCCTCTTTGTATTGTTTGTTTCAATTCAGTTTCCTAGAAGAAAAGTAGCATTTCTGCTTCAAATTTGCTTGAGAAATAGAAGCAGGGAGACTTGATTGATTCTTGAGGCATGAATGCCATCCTGAAGCCAGCCACAGAACTGTTTTTCTTCACCAGCCTGTCCCCACACCAACTGCTTTTTTCTTAGATAGAATCGTAACAGCCACTTGGAGTGAAGCTAGCTGACCTACCTAACACAAATGCCATGCCCCACCCCACCTTCATCCTCCCTGATCCCCCAAAGCAACAGATTAATCCTCCTAAAATCAATTTTCTTTGCTCTTCTTCCATATTCAATAATCATTCTCATTCAGTTTATAAAATCTTTATGTAAATTAGGTAAAGATATCGAGTCTTTCTGGACCTCAGTTTCTTTATGTGTAAAATGAGGGCGTTAAATTAGAAGATCTCTAAGATCTCTTCCATTTCAAAAAACTAGGAACCTATGGCCTTATGATATTTATTTTTACAAATAAGGAAATTAAGTTGATATTCAGTGGTTTTCCCATTGTCACAAAGCTAACATTACCTCATAGAAATAGCTAAGCACACATGTAATTTATTTTTTAAAAATGTATTTAGGGCATTACAATGAGGCTCCTGTTCAAACTTTTTCTTCAGTTGGGTCAAAGAATGTTCTCAAGGTCATTTCCAGATTTTGGGCAAGGTGGGAGGAATCAGCATAATGTGTTTCTGTTAGTGATAACTAGGTTAGAGTGCCTTGTCTCTTGTTTACTCTGTCTATTTAACTCATTATTGTTCACGGGTGAATGGAGAGAAGAATGCAAGGGACACAGCTAGAATCCCAATGCATATGGCAAGCAATACTGTTTCTGAGTCTAATTGAAGTAGCTTTGTGATTTAGGATGAGATGCTGGCTTCTTTCCCATTGTAGCTCTGCAATGGTAACTGAAGAAGCACTTTAGTTCTTGGTGAAATGACTAATTTAGAAGTAGGATACTGATTCTCCTCCTCCTCCCCTCCCCCTACCATACCTCTCATACCCTCCCATCCTACCATATCTCTGTAATAATGCACTTTTGGGTAAAGTGTGCTATTTAAATTATCAGAGGGTAATGTACTCAAATATATGTAAAATTCTATTTCACAGAATCAAAGGTTTCCAAGATGAGATACACTTTATAACAGATCCAGTCCGTCAGATGATTATCCTCTCTCTCAGGAATCTTCCAGTTCATTATCTTGCCCAGGCTAGATATCTAGGGAGGAAAAAGAAAACTCCTAATCTAACGAACTAATTGTTAAAACCTTAGCTATTGGACTCTGGGGCTAAAGCTTGCTGGGATTCTCACTTCACCGGCTGAGTACAGAAAGGAAACTGAGAAAGACACATCATTTCCCAGTGCTAACTGAACTCAGATTCATTGATACTTTTCCTTTGTTCTCTCAGAAGCTTGCCTCAGATTCCCAGCTCTAGGGTAGCAATTTTGCCTGGGCACTTGTCTGAAAGAGTTAGCACTCTCACTTGTAATATTATATCCTTTGGGGAGGATCTTTTCTAATCTGAAAAAAAGAAGGATATGTTATCTGTCTCCTTTCCCAGACTCTGGTTTTCAAAGACCACCACCACTGAATCATCCCACTCAGATAAAACCTAGGTTATTTTTAAAAGATTCTAAAGGAAGAATTCTTTCCTTAACAACACTTATAATGGTATAGTCTTTGGAGAGATTAATTCTAGTTTGGAAAAAGATGAGTTTGCCAATACTTGGCTCCAGGATTACCATCCCCAAGCAGAGCCATAATTAGGAACTGGTGTGCCTGGGCAACTGTGTCTGTGACAAAGCAGTTTGAAGCTCTCCATCAGTTGAAGGGAATGAGTGAGAGCCACAGATCTCAGAGCATTGGCTACTGTTGAGGATGGTATTGGGTGGCTTCCCACTTAAATAGATATTTCTGCTAACTAAAGGACTAAAAATATTATCTGTGTTCTCTAAATATGGTAACTTGCAGCAAAACCCTGATCATTTCACTCTGGTTCAAGTTTATTGGTCATTGAAAACCAATCAGTATTCACCATATTCTGAAATCTTGAAATCTTTATATGCACATATCACAGAAATGGACTAATATATCAAAGCTCTATCTCATAATCACAGAGAAGCCCTTGTCACAGAAAGCTAACAGAATGGAATTGTTTTTCATCCTTCATTCTCAAAGAGATCCAATGACATCAAGAGGAGAATGCTTTCATACTGAAAGATACTGGAGTGGTTTGCCATTTCCTTCTCCATCTCATTTTACAGATGAGGAAACTGAGGCAAGCAAGGTTAAATGACTTGCCCAGGGTCACATAGCTAGTAAATGTCTGAGACCAGATTTGAAGTCAGGTCTTCCTGACTCTAGGCCCAGTGTTTTATCCACCATGCCACTTAGCTGCCCCTGAAAGTTGCCATCAAAGAAAAAATAGAGACTCCTGAGTGATTTTGGATTATAAAGATGATAAGAGTGCTCAAATATAATCTTGTCCATCCTCTTACTTTCAGGAAATGAATCATCCTTGAAGGATAAGTGCTATATTATTTTTAAAACCTTCAAGAAAGACTATAGAATCACAGATTTAATGCTTAAAGGGATTTTAAAGGTCATAGAACCCCACACCTTCATTTTGCAGATGAAGAAACTGAAGCACAGAGACTTTCCCAAGGGACCTTCCCAAAGTCACACAAATTGTTAAGTAGAAGAACTGGCTTACAGAACCAGGTCCTCTGACTCCACATCCTAGACTCTTTCCCACAATAGGACACTTTTCTTCCCTCAGTACGTACTTACAATGTTTCCTAAAATTCGGTTCCTTAACCTTTGTGTTTGACTTGTCCCTGTTCATCTCTTCACAAAGGCAAATCATCATGGCATTATTCCATTCAATGAGCAATATCAGGTTTGGAGTAGAAACAGTTCTTCTTGCCAGAAATGTCCTTACCCTTTTCTTCTATTTATCTAAATTTTCTATCCATCAGCTAGAATTTCTCATCTCCCATGAAGACTTCTCTGACATCTCTTGATCATAGTGTTTTATCCTGCTATTATATAACATTTAATTGTTTATGTCATGCACCTTAGAAATAATTATATTTGATTTATGGATTTACTCTACATCGTCTCTATATTATTTCCAAATAGTAGCTTATATATGTAATGCTTTTTACTCACAACAGCCCTGTGCAGTAGGTAGTGTATGCAATATTATTCTCATTTTACAGATGCAGAAACTGAGGCTCTAAGGGATTTGAGACATATCTCATCACACAGTTACCAATTGTCCAAGGCAGGGTTTGAACCCAAATCTCCTATTTCCAAATGCAGCCTGGACTATACTATGCTGCCTTTCACAGTGCTTAATTGTTACCTTAAGTTTTTCTAAGTTTGTGAATTTGGGGGGAACAGAAACTGTATTTCCTGCTTTGCATTGTCCTCATCACCCAGAATAGTGTTCTGAATCTGGCAGTCACTTAGTCACATCTTAATGAACTGAACTGAACAAGCTAGGTAGGATTTAGACCTGGGATAACATAGGTTCAAAATAGCAGCATGCTATGCATTGGAGCTTTGAATGAGCAGTTTTCCACTCTTACCTTCCTAAAAAGCTGCAAAGTTGGCTCTCTTCAACACAAAGAAGCTCCTTCAATACTTAATTACTTCAATGAGTACATGACATCATTGATGCGGGCTCTTCTACAATGAGGATTGCAGCCCATGTATACTTTCTTATCCTGGATCATTCTCGTACTTGCCCTCTCATAAATCATCCATAAAGGAGACCTTTCCGTAGGTCTAATATTCTGAGGGTATCAGTGCAGTGCTAGGAATTTCCATCGATGATTATCCCTTGCTCTAATCTACTCCTTTTGTAATTGCATATTTCCAGAGGGTCAGCTAGGTGGCTGAATAGAGGGCAGAACTTGGAGTCAGGATGACCTGAGTTCTAATCCTGCCACAGACATTTACTAGCTTTGTAACCCTGGGCAAATTAGTTAGCTTCTTTGTGTTATCTATGAAATGGGGACAATAACAACACCTATGTATTAGAGGTTGTCATGAGGATCAAATAATTTAAATTATACAGTGTTATACAAATCTAGAAGAGTTATATAGCTATTACCAATTATGATGATGATGATGGTGGTGATGATGTTTATGTACTTGTGCATGTTATTATGGTATGATAATATAGTGCACACAATTTAGACCTACCATGCATCTTTCTGTTGTTTTTGGTTTGCTGGCAATTTTGGACCTCTGGAGAGTGCAGTGTTCCATAATTCACAGTCATATGTTTCTCAGGTCCTAAAAATTCTTAAGAGTACAGAAAGGTGGATCAGTGGAACAAAGCAGACATATAGCATGCAATAGTAAATTATTGTAGTGACCTTGTGTTTTTTCAAATGTGAAGATATAAACTTTTAGGATAATAATAACTATTTGGTCAAAATAATGTTAGGAAAACTGGAAAGCATTCTGTCAGAGATTGACTATAGACCAATATCTTACACCATCTACTAAGATAAGGTCAAAATAGAACATAACCTAGATATAAAAGGAGATATAAGAAAATTAGAAGAACATGGAACATGTTACTTATCAGATTTATGGATAGAACTTGCGAATAAGCAAGAGATAGAGAACGTTGTGAGAGGTAAAATGGATAATTTTGATTATGTTAAATTAAAAAGCTTTTGTACAAATAAAACCAATGTAGCTGAGATTAGAAGGAAAACAGAAAATTGGAGGGGGGTAGGACTTTGTAGACAGTTTCTTGGATAAAGGTCTCATATCTCAAATATATAAAGAGCTTTGTCAAGTTTATAAGAATATGAGTTATTCCCCAATCGATAAATGGTTGAAAGATGTGAATAGGCAGTTTTTCATTGAAGAAATCAAAACTATACATAATCATATAAAAATGCTCTAAGTCATTATTGGTTGGAGAAATGCAAATTAAAACAGCTTTGAGATATCATCTCACATCTACCAGATTGGCTAAAATGATAGATGGGGAAAATGACAAATGTTGGAGAGGATGCTGAAAAATTTGGACACTACCACATTGTTGGTGGAATTGTGAACTGATTCAACCATTTTGGAGAACAAATGCAGAATTATTCTCAAAGAGTTATAAAAATTGTGTATACCCTTTGACCCAGCAATGCCACTAGTAGGTCTGCTTCCCGAGGTGATCATAGAACATTTATAGCAACTCTCTTTGTGGTGTCAAAGGATTGGAAGTTAAGGGGATGCCTATCAGTTGGGGAATGGCTAAACAAGTTATAGTATATGATTGTGATGCAATACTACCATGCTAGAAGAAATGATGAGCTGGTTGATTTTAGAAAACCATGAAAAGATTTGTATGAAATAATGAAAAGTGAAATGAGCAGAACCAAGAGAACACTATATACAGTAACAGCAATATTGTTCAAAGAATAAATATGAATGACAAGTCATTTGGGGTATTATAAATACTCAAATCAACTACAAAGGACTTATGAAGAATGATGCTTTCTACCTCCAGAGGAAAAAAAAACAGAACAATAGATGTACGCATAGTATGATTTTGTACATATTTATAAGTTTGTGATATAGTAGTCTTCTCTACTGCAGGGTGGGGAAGAAGGGAGGAAGACAGTTTAATACGTAATATGTAACAAAAAATAAATACAATTAATTTTTTAAAAAGTACACATGCTACAGAAGGACTATAGACCAAAAACACAGTTTTATGCCCTGTCAAAAAGGAAAACTGGAGGATCCATATCTCAGGGTTCTGTTTATGTTGTTGTTGTTTAGGCAGTTTCAGTGGTTTCTGACTCTCTGTGTGACCCCCACTAGAGTGGTTTGCTATTTTCTTCTCCAGTTTATTTTACAGTTGAGAAAACTGAGGCAAATAGGGTTAAATGACTTGCCCAAGGTCACACATCTAATAAGTGTCTGAGGCTGGATTTGAACTCAAGAGAGATGAGTCTTCCTGACTCTTGGACTGGCACTCTATCCATTGTGCAACCCAACTGCCCTGTTTATATATTTATATCTGTTTATATATTTAATATAGAAGACCACCAGTTCTTAATCCAAGTGAGGCTCTATAAATTGATAATTGGTGATAGAACACGAAAAGTGTGACACATATACAGTCACTGAAGTAAAATATAAGTTGTATGAGTATAAAACTATTCGCATACATCCACACACATTTTCATTTACTTGTAAGCAGTAATGACTTTAATCAAGGTAAAGCATTTTACTTGAAGCAAATGACAGGCTTTGAGAAATAAAAGTGTAAGAAGAAAAATAAGTGATAAATTTGCTGATTGGTTTTCTGTACTCTTGCTGTGACACAAGTTTGTGGTCTTGAATCATGTCCCATGCTTAGGCTCGGGCTTTGAAGCAGCCTCAATAATGTAGCTTCTTAAATTGAAGTAGAAAAGGAAGGACAAGGTAATGATGGTTTCAGCTTCTGTGGGACCAAAACAGTACTTAGCCATCATTTCATAGCCTAAATGCATGTGAATTACACATTTTCCTATTTCCTATCATGATTCTCAGTATTCCTTTATCAATTTCCAATTTTACTTTACTGCCAATCATCTCTTTTTCCTCATTGCTTCTATGATTTATAATGCTCTAAATTTATAAATTTGCTCTAAGGGCCATTTTTTTTCTCCATGCATTTGTCTGCTCCCTCTGGCAAATCTAGCGGAGGAGTCAAAGAACAAGATATTTCAACCTCACAATGAGTGTCTAAGAGATGTTCAGACCATAGGGTAATGGAAGAAGTCACCCTTAGTGATATGCTCACTCTAGTCCTTGTGTTTATTTATTGAAGTGTGTTAAATGTGGTACTGTAAGGTTTTGTTACAAATACTGCCAAATTATATCTAATGTCTCCACACCTAAACAAAGAGGGTTAAAGCAGTCTTGTATCTCTGCCTCCTGAGAACACTTAGAGCAGAGCAACAGGGACTCAAGTTTTTATTTTTGAGGAGTTTGGGGCATTAGTGGAGATGGACTTTGCAAATGTAATGGCATTAATTATGTTAATAGGATATAGAGAGACAAAGGTATTTCTATCAACCAGATATCCCAGTTCAGATTTTCTCTGAAAAATCTCTTTGATGCAAGAAGTTCCCACCAACTTAGAAAGGAATTTCCCTTCTGGTAGATATGTATGAAAGTGTGAAGAATGACGAAAATCTACCCCTCATCCCTGAGAAAACTGAAAATATTACTTATTCTCCACCTCACTCCTTGGAATGATCTGCTTTCATTTCTTATCTGAAGAAAAATGTAACTTTTAAAAGTCAAAAAATGACTGGAAATCAAGAACAATCACTTGTACAAAATGACTAAAGGCTATTCTGAATTAATGACAAATCTGGGTAGCTGGCTTTCTTTAGAGAAATCTATTTTCAGAAGTTTGTCTTATACGAACCTCTAGGGTACCTTCTAGCATGAAAGTGTGGTCCAATGGAAAGACCATTGGATTTATGTAAAAAAAAAACCCCTGTATTTAAATCCCAGCCATATGCCTTGCCGCCTGTGTAATGTTGGGTAAATAACTTAACCCTTCTATAGCCTTCTTTTTTCTCTTCTGGAAAATAGAGGGCTGGGACTAGAAGACATCTGAGTTCCCCACCATCTCTAATCCAGTGAAAGGTTCAGAGATGAATACACTTATTTATATATAACACCCTGTACTATACATATACAGAAACACACAGTCATGTATACATATATATATATATATATATACATGCATACATATACATATATATATACAAATACATACACACATGCATGCACACACACACACATACATATATTTGTGTCAGTATTTGGCAATGTGCCTCAGCCATCATAGTCTACTGATCTAGGAAAAATCCTGACTGTTGTTGCTAACCTTCTCTTAGCTACTAAGCTTAGCAACGTTCCTTATATGCTCCCGCTCCCATCCCTGGCCAGTCAGCTATGTACCTGCATGCCACTGTGATAAGGACTCCCTGATTCAACCCACCTCATCAAGCCTTTAACTCCAGTCTTTTACTAGGTTATATTTATATAATCCTTTAAGTTTTACAAAGCACTTTTCCGATAGCCCTGTGAGAGAGTGCAGGTATTGTTTGGTCCATTTTATAGATGAGGCACCTGAGATTTTAAGAAGTAGAATGACTTGTTTACAGTCTCATAGCTAATCAGGATCAGAGGATCATATATTTAAGGCTATAAAAGGGACTTTAGGGGTCATTTTATCCAAACCCCTAATATTACACATGAGGAAACTAAAACCCAGAGAAGTTAAGTGACTCGTTCATGGTCGCATATGCAGTAATAACAAAACGATGATTTGAACTTGGATCTTCTCATGTCAATTGCCATGCACTTTCTACTTTACTGCTTCACTACAATTTGAATCCAGGTCTCTTGACTCCCAGGTCTACCACTCTTCCATCACACCATATCTCAAGTCCTAGCTAGCTTGATCAAGCTTCATTCTAGTCCATAGCAAAAAGGGTCCTGATTTCTCTCACTGAACTTCTAGCCTTGCCCTCTGTTACTGAATATTTTTTCAGGGACCTGCTGGCTGACCGATTCTACTCCCAACCCAGGGCACACTTCTGGGTTTATGCCAGGCATACTGAAGCAAATACACAAAAGTCATCCACAAAAATCATCCACAGTTTGGTTCTATTCAACCGCTATTGAGTTGGTTTTGCACAAGTCCCCGTCATGTTTACCCATTCTTATGAGGTGGATTTCTTCACTGACCCACTACACACTATTTATTCTCTCCTCAGTGCCTCTAATCATTCAATTCCAATTCAATTCAGTTGAACAAATATTCTTTGAGGACCTGCTTTCATCAAAATGTTGGTATAGATCAAAAGTTCATCACATTTTTCGTGTGTCACAAATCCCTTCTCAGAATAATATTTTTAAATATGAAGGAAATGCTAGGTTTCAGTTGTTTGTTGTTGTTCAGTAATTTTTCAGTTGTTTCTGACTGTTCATGACCTCATTTGGGGTTTTCTTGGCAAAGATGCCAGAACAATTTGTCATTTCTTTCTCCAGCTCATTTTACAGATAAGGAAACCGAGGCAGTCAGGGTTAAATGACTTGCCCAGGGTCACACAGCTAGTGAGTGTCTGAGGCCAGATTTGAACTCAGGAAGAGGAGTCTTCCTGACTCCAGGCTTATAACTCTATCCACTGTGCCATCTAGCTGCCCATCTTTAAACCCTCAGCTTGTCCTAGGCTGCTTTGACTAATCTAGCCCACACTTCTGTATCTCTTCTCTAAATCCTACATTGCTCCTGAGATGCAACCTACAAGTTAGCACTTGTTTAATGACATACTGCTTTTTAATAATGTGCTATTATTTCTCATGTGGTTAGTCTATTTCTTCCCAAGAAGATTAAAAGCTCTTTGAGAGAAGGGCATTGATGTCTTATATGATGTCCTCACTACATTAAGTTCTTAGTAAAGACTTATGGAATGACAGAATTTAGAGCTTGAGATGGAGCTTAGAAATGACCTTGTCACAGGATCATAGATTTAGAAGTGGGAAGGGGACATTCAAGGCCATTTCATCTCTGCCCCCTCACTTTATAGATGACAAATTGAAGCTTAGACAGTTGAAGTTTCTTGCCCAAGATTACACACGTAGTAACTAACAAAGTAGTTTTCAAAACCAGGTATTCTTACCCTAAATCCATTGCCCTTCATACTATACCACTTGTTGACAACTTAAGCAAGCATTTATTAGGCAATTACTATATACCATTCCCTGCTCTCATGATGAATACAGAGTATTAATTACTAGATGAATGTGGAGTAAAAGATGATAACCTGAAAGGAGAAGGCATTCAGTGAAGTACAGGAAATCTTTTATGTTAACCATATTTTCCAAACCAAAAATCAGGACACATGGTCTAACAAAAGAGATTAATCTTGTAAACCTTTGATAAAAGTACCAAAAAGTATCATCCCTCCCCCTTAAAACTAGGATTCTCTTGGAAAATCTAGATAATTTGATCACTGTAGTCATATTATCTTACCTCTTCCTCTCTGACTCCTTTTACCTTTTCTTCTCCCTATTCATTACCATTTCCTTCTTTTTTCCTCTCTCTTCCTTTTGCCCTCTATTTTTCACTCATTCTTGCTACTTCCTTCCCAAGTAATAGGACTGTGGATGTAGAGCTAGCAATAACCTTTGAGGTCACCAAGTTTTCCTAGCCCCTTTAGCCAAATACTATGCATTTTTATTCATACTAATCTAGAACTTGAGGTTGGAGTAAAAATGCAGATTAGTTCCTTTTAGGACAGACCCTGCTTGAAGGTCAATTACTTCACTGCAAAAAGAAATTTTAAAAAGAAAGGAAATCAAATAAACAGTCAAGAAGTGTTTGTACCCAGCAGCTTTATTGGAAAGCATTATTGGACCAAATGAACCAAGTCGAACATTTACATTAATTAAATTGACCATAAACCCAGTTTAATGTTTCATTTTGCATTTTTACAGACATTTCTATGCCTAAGTATTTGGAAGCTCAAACATATTCCCACTGGCAAAGAGGGCGGAGAGGTATCAATGACAATGTTTATTATTAAAAAGATTAAATTTGGTATTAATTAAAGGAAACTGAGTGGTCAAAACTGAAGTGCAATAATGTGACATAGTCTTGTAGCAAATTAGGACAAACATAGGTAATTAAATCACATTCATTCTGGAAGGAAAACCCTTTACTGGTCATTTTGGCAGGCCACATTTGTTCTTAAAGATTCTCTGGTTTTACTTAACCAGTGAAGGCACCAGGCATTTTCTCAGCTTCTGACCATGTGTCTTGTAATTTCTGAGTTAGGTATTCATTTATCACTCTTAAACTGAACAAAATCATCTAGTCCAACCCCTCCATTTTCAGGAAACTGAGGGCCAGAAAGGCTAATCAATGTATTCAAGGTAAAGCTTAGCAGAGGGTATTTGAAACCAGGTACTTTGACACTAATCCAGGAGTGTTTCATTGTGTCATTCTGTCCTTCCTTCTCCCTTTCTAACAGACTGAAAATTTCTAACTCTAATGACTTCGAATAAGCTCTAAATTGTCCTCTGGCTCTAAATCCTACAATGCTACAATCTGGAAACAATCATAGAACATTATGACTGGAAAAAATTTTAGAGATCATTTACTTTAGTCCAATCATGTGTCCCACTTCCATTATTGGATTATCCAATAGCACACAGCTCAGTGGTAGTGAAATAATTAGTAAATGGAGGCCAAATTGGCTTCTACTGGTAAAGCCTCTTTGTTCTTCTGCAACCAAACATTGTAGTTCCATACTCTGGACCTTGAACCTGCAACACCTAAGAGCCAAAGAGACTTTCTAGTTGGCAAGCCTCTTCAAAACCAGGGCCTCCTACACCTCCCCCCCCCCACACACACACAGACACACACCAATTTCAAACTTGAACCCAATTCCATTTGCACTGGCCCGAGGCCTGGGCTCCACAGTGAGTGCTGCTTCTGCCCTCCTCAGCACCATTCCCCTGTGCAGTGTACTCCTGTAGGAAATTTTCTGCTATCATAGGTAGTATATAGGAATATCATTCTATTATTTGAAGAGGAGGGATTTCATCTTCTCAATACATTTACTTCATTTAATAATTGTCACCTTTTCTTAAATTCCTTTGTTTCATTTTTATTAGAAATATAAGATACTCAATTTACCGTTGATATGATTCTTGTACTTCCTGAATCTACTTTTTCATTCACAGTTTTACAAGTCTTTGTTATATTTTGAAAATGAAAAAATAGAGCAGTATTCATTGCTTAATTTTATGTTTCAGTTTTAAAATAAAAACTAAAATGTTGAAAATGACTTGCCAATGAAATAATGAATGCCATTTTCTATTTTAAATGATGTCATTTAAAAAAATTCTTCAGCATATTTTATTTTTAAGAGACTTATAGCATTAAAAACCCTGAAAAAAGAACACTGAGGTCCTGGTACATAAGGGCTCCAGAAGGCCTCAGTCTGGACATGTAAAACTATAATTTTGGTGATGATGAAACTAAGACCCAGAGGTAGGAAAGGAAATAAAGCAACTTGCTTAAATTCACCCAGACAGTCAGGCATCCACTGCCTACAAGATCTCTTTAGTTGACAATGGGCTGGACTAAGGTGTTTGACTCTGGTGATGAATTGTTTACTCTACCCAAAAGTGGCCACACGCTGACAAGTTCTATAATTTCCTGCCATAGGTACAAAGGTCAAACAAGCAAAATTATGACATTTTTGAAGCCCGTATTCACTCTGCCCTTCCCCCCTCTCCTTTCCCTTTGGTCATTCTTAACACCTCCTGCTTTAGTGTCTATCCTCTCCCACCAAAGCTTACCTAACCTGTGCCTCTTTCTTTCCCCATAGGATCATAGATTCAGAACTAGATGAGACTTTAGAAGCTATTTAGTGAAATCTATTTTATAGATGAGGAAACTAAGACCTAGGGAAATGAAAAAAATTGCCCAAGATTATACAAATAGTGAATGGAAGTGCCAAGATTTGAACCCTAGTTCTCTGACTCCAAGTACATGGATTTTCTTCCCACCATGATACTACATTGAACCCAAGGATATGGCTATTTATTTCTATGATATTATGGACTAGATAATTCAAAATCCCTTAAATCTTACACTCCTCTGACTCAATGCTTCATAGACTTGTTGAAAGCTACCTCCTGATATGCCTTTCTGGATTTCCCCAGTTGTTAGAATCACAGCCACATTCCCATTAGATTCCAGGTCTAGGATCGAAAGAGGCCATAAAGGTTATGTAGGACAATGTCCTTCACTTACAAGTAGAGAAACTGAAGCTCAGAAGGTTAATAATATTACATACAAGGAGGCCATATAAGCAATAAGATGACCAGGGTGGGATTCAAACTCAAGTACTCCAAGTCCAACTCTCTTTCTGTACCATGTATACCATGTACCATACCACTGTACCATGCTATTTCCCAAATTACTTTGCATTTAGTTTGTGTTTATCTTGTATCTTTGTGTGCATGTTGTATTCTCTACTCCTACCAACCACAGGAAGAATATAAGATCCTTGAGGACAGAAGGTTTCTTGGTTTTTTCCTTTGTATTTCCAGCCTTCAGCATGGTGCTTAATAAATGTTTATTGACTGACATTAAATTGACATTGAATATTTGCTCCCTCATCTTATCCCAGTGCCTTATGTGTAGTTGGTCAGTTAGTTGATAAGTACTTATTAAGTATGTGCCAGACACTGGGAGTACAAAAAGAGGCAAAAAAGTGTTCCTGCCCTCAAAGAAGTCAATACCTAATGAAGCAGACAACAAATAAATATAGATAAACAAGTGCTAAATAAATGAAGAGGAAATAATTAAAAAAGGAAAGGCACTATGATTAAGAAGAGTTGGGAAAGGTTTCCTGGAGAAGATGGGATTTGAGTTAGGGCTTTAAGCCAGAGAAGCCAGGAGGTGGAGATAAGGAGGAGAGTATTCCAGGCCTGGAGGACAATCAGGGAAAGTAGAGGTCTCTATAAGCAGGTCACATAAGCAATAAGATGACTAGGGTGGGATTCTGGGAGATGGAGTATCTTATTCCTGTAACAGCAAGGAGGCCACTGTCATTGCATCAAAGAGTATGTAGCAAGGAATGATGTATAAGAAGGCTGGAAAGGTGAGGTGGGTGGAGGCTAGATTTTTAAGGTCTTTGAATGCCAAACAAAGAATTTTGTATTTGATCCTGGACATAATAGGGAGCCATTGGCATTTATTGAGTAGGGAGGTGACATGGTTAGACCTGCACTTTAGGAAAGTCAGTTTGGTGCCTGAATGGAAGGTGGATCAGAGTGGGAGAGTCTGGAGTCGGGGAGCAAGCAGACCAACCAAGAGGCTTACTGAAGCAGTCCAAACATGAAGGGATGAGGGTGTGACAGAATTATGTTGAACAGTTTCACCAAAATTCTGAAGACTTATCAACTCATTTGCTATGATAACAAGGATATCATTGCATTTTTTTGATGATCCATACAGGAATTACCTGGAGGTCATTTTATCTTAGCAGAGACCCCAAATATATGTTAGGAATAAAAATTAAATGCAGACTGATGTTCACAACATGGCAGAGCCATTAGTAAGTCTACTTCTGTTTTCTCTTCTTTCATCAAAACTGGTTCTTTATTTAATTAAAACCTTCAGGTGCTGGTTCAGTACACGAAAGCATTTCTTAATCTAGCTGCTTGCAATAAAATGAAAACCTAATGAAATTCAGACAAACAACATGTTTGGGTAATATAAACATATGTTTATTTACTAATGGCAAACCGAGGAGGAAGTTCTCTAAGTCAATTAGTTTGAACAATAGAAGAGTAATTAGAAATAATGCTCATGGAGCTGTGGAAACCAAAGTGCAAGACAGGCTGGGAGAAAGCTGGGGCCCCTAAACCAGCAGAGATCCCCTGGCCACCCAGCACAAGACAGCAGTCTATGGAAGCGACGAGAGGCAACAGCACAATGCCACCAGCCGTGAGACATCAAAGGTCTGAAACTCATCTTCTTGACCTTCCAGGAGACATAATGGCCAGGTAAACGGCTCTAATCCCCCCCCCCCCCCCGCCGCCGCCCCCGAGAATTCCTCCGGAAAAAACCGCTGAAATAGAAGAGACGGAAGTGGGGCTTCAGAGGCCAAGCAGTCGGAGTTCCTGAGTCCCAGAGAGGCAGACCCAGCAGGGGTCAACACCAGGAGCCCAGATGTACCCTGGCACCCCCCAGGGGAAGTTCCAGATACCAGCACAAACAACAAACAGCTGAGACCATTGCTGAAGAGCAACAGTGCTGGAGAGCAGTCCCAGGGGAAGAGGAGACTTCAGGCAGCCAGACCACTCTCTCACACCTCTGAAACTGAAGGCTATAATACACAAAGCCAGTAACTAGACTCACAATTCCCAGAATAAGAAACTTGGGACAGAGAGCCCTGAGCCCCCAAAGCAGAAATTCATTGTAAAGCCAGGAAAAAGCTAACCAACAAGAACAAAAAAAAAAACCGAGGACCATTGATTCTTTTTATGGAGACAGGCATGCTCAAAATACCAATTCGGAAGAGGATAGCAATGACACTATATCCACATCTGATAACTCAAAATGGAATGTGTACTAGTCTCAAGCCCAAAAAGCATTACTGGAAGAGCTAAAGGAGGATTTTAAAAACCAAATTAGGGAGGTAAAAGAAAAAAATGGAAAAAATAGAAAAAAACACTGACAAAATCAAGTCCTTAAAAATAAGATTGACGAAATGGCTATGGAGATTCAGAATCTAAATAGAGAAAATGACACCATGATAGGTAAAATCAACCAATTGGAAAAGGAGATTCAAAAGCAAAATGAAGACAGCAAGTCATTAAAAATTAGAATTGAGCAAATGGAAGTTAATGACTCTATGAGGCATCAAGAAGCAGTAAAACAAAATGTAAAGAATGAAAAAATAGAAAAAAAAATGTGAAATATCTGATTGGAAAAACAACTGACCTGGAAAACTGATCCAGGAGAGACAATTTAAGAGTTATTGGTCTACCGGAAATCCACGATGGAAAAAAGAGCCTTGACAGTATCTTCAAAGAAATTATCAAAGATAACTGCCCAGAGTTCCTAGAACCAGAGGGTAAAATAGTCATTGAAAGAATCCACCAATCACTCCCTGAAAGAGATCCCAAATTGCAAACACCAAGAAATATTATAGCCAAATTTCGGGATCAGAAAGTCAAGGAGAAAGTACTGCAAGCATTCAAAATGAAACAATTCAAATATCATGGAACTATAGTAAGGATCACGTAAGATCTTTCAGCTTCTACATTAAATGAGAGAAGAAATTGGAATATGATATTCTGAAAGGCAAAGGAGCTGGGACTACAACCAAGGATCAACTACCCCTCAAAATTAAGCATAATATTTCAGGCAAGGAGATGGACATTCAATGAAATAAGGGAATTCCAGACCTTCCTGATGAAAAGGTCAGAACTCAATGGAAAATTTGATCTCCAAATACAAAACTCAAGAGAGATATAAAAAGGTAAACAGGGGGAAAAACCTCCCACAAACCTTATTAATCAATAAGGGCAAATTATTTACATCTTTATATAAGATTATATCATCTTATGTATGTTTTATATATATATATGTATTATATATGTCAATCTTGAGAATATTACAGCTATTAGGACAATTGAAAGGATACACCTAGACTTTGGATGTCTGTATAAAATAACTGATATAAGGATAAAAAACATAATTAAGAGATGTAAAGGGAAGGTTATGGGAGAAGAGGTAAGGAGGTAGTAGAAAAGGGTAAATTACATCAAATGAATAGGCACAAAACACATTTTAATAGAGGGGAAGAAAGGAGAGAGGAGAGCAGTATTTGATCTTTACTGTCATCGGATCTGGTTCAAGAAGGAAATAACATACCCTGATAAATATAGAAATCTAACTTGTCCTACAGGCAATAGGAGGGGAAAGAGGGAAAAAGGGAGGAGTCAGAAGGGAGGTAAGAAGTAGCAAGTGGAAAATGGTAAGATAAGGGAGGATAATCAAGAGGGAGGGTAAACTGAGGAAGGTGGTGGTCAAAACAAAACATTGTGGAGGAGTGGATCAGGGGTGAAACAAGGATGTCCATTATCACCCCTACTATTCAATTTGGTACCAGATATGTTAGCTGTAGCAAGAAGAGAAGAAAAAGAAATTGAAGGAATTAGAATAGGCAAAGAAGAAACTAAATTATCACTTTTTGCAGATGATATGATGGTTTACTTAGAGAATCCTAGAGAATCAAGTAAAAAACAACTTGAAGTAATAAACAACTTTAGCAAAGTTTCAGGATATAAAATAAACTCACATAAATCCTCAGCATTCCTATATATTACTAACAAAGCCCAACAGCAAGAGATAGAAAGAGAAATTCCATTCAAAGTTACTGTAGATACTACAAAATATTTGGGAGTCTCTCTGCCAAGACAAACCCAGGGACTACATGAACATAATTATGAAACAGTGTTCACGTGAATAAAGTCAGATCTAAATAAATGGAAAAATATCAGTTGCTCATGGTTAGGCTGAGCTAATATAATAAAAATGACAATTTTACCTGAATTAATCTATCTATTCAGTGCCATACCTATCAAACTACCAAAAATTATTTTACAGAGCTGAAAAAATAATAACAAAATTCATCTGGAAGAACAAGAGGTCTAGAATATCTAGGGCATTAATGAAAAGAAATGCTAGTGAAGGTGGCCTAGCCATACCAGATATTAAGCTGTACTATAAAGCAGCAGTTATCAAAACTATGTGGTACTGGCTAAGAAACAGAGTTGTGGATCAGTGGAATAGGATAGGTACACAAGATGGAGAAGTCAATGACTATAGCAATCTATTCTTTGATAAACCCAAAGAATCCAGTTTCTGGGCTAAGAATTCACTATTTCACAAAAACTGCTGGAAAAATTGGAAAATGGTAGGGCAGAAACTGGGCATAGAGCAATATCTTACACCATATACCAAAATAAAGTCAAAATGGGTTCATGATTTAGGAATAAAGGCTGATACTATAAGCAATTTGGGAGAGCAAGGAATAGTTTACCTATCAGATTTATGGAAAAGAAAAGAATTCATGATATAACAAGATATAGAGAGGATTACAAAATGCAAAATGGATAATTTTGATTATATTAAATTAAAATGTTTTTGTATTTAAAAAGCCAATGCAAGAAAGATTAGGTGGCAAGCAGAAAATTGAGAGAAAATCTTTATAGCCAGTGTCTCTGATAAAGGCCTCATCTCTAAAACATAGAGGAAACTGAGCCAAATTTATAGGAATACAAGTCATTCCCCAATTAAGAAATGGTCAAAGGATATGAACAGGCAGTTTTCAGAGGAAGAAATTAAAAATATCTATAGGCATATGAAAAAATGCTCAAAATCACTACTGATTAGAGAAACGCAAATCAAAACAACTCTTAGGTACCATATCTCTCCTATCAGAGGAAAATGATAAATGCTGGAGAAGATGTGGGAAAATTGTAACATTGTTACATTGCTAGTAGAGTTGTAAGCTGATCCAGCCATTCTGGAGAGCAATTTAGAACTACGCCAAAGGGATATAGAAATGTTCATACCCTTTGACCCAGCAATACCACTCCTAGAGTTGTATCCCAAAGAGATCACACAAGTGGGTAAAGGACCCATATGTACAAAAATATTTATAGCAGCTCTTTTTGTAGTAGCTAAGAATTGGAAATCAAGGGGATGCCCATCAATTGGGAAATGGCTGAACAAGCTGTGGTATATGAAGGTAATGGAATACTATTGTGCTATATGAAATGGGGATGATATGGACTTCATAACAACCTGGAAAAACCTACACGATATAATGCTGAGTGAGCAGAGCAGAACTAGGAGAACATTATACACAACTATAGATATATGGATTCTATGAGAACTAACCCTGATAGACTTTGCTCTCCTCAGCAACACAAGGTGCAAAGACAACTCCAAAGGACTCACGATGGAGAATGCTATCTACATCCAGAGAAAGAACTGTGAAGTATGAATGCAGATTGAGGCACACTTTATGCTCACCTTTTTTCCCTTTTTTTCTCTCTTTTGTTTTTGTTTTTTGGGTTTTTTTGGTTCTGTTTCTTATATCTCATGATTCATTCTATTGGTCATAATTCTTCTTCACAACTTGACTAGAGAGTAAATAAGTTCAATGCGAAGTTATATGCAGAAGATATATCAGATTCCATGTCGTCTTCGGGACGGAGGGCGGCAGTGGGGGAAAAAAATCTGGAACTCAAAATTATGTAGAATCGAGTGCTGTAAACTAAAAATAAAAAAATTTAAAAAAAGAAATAATGCTCATGACTTGTCTAATTTTTTCCTCCCTCCTGCGGTCATTAGTTGTTGTTCATCTTTTAACTGTGACAATATGTGGAGCCAAAATGAGATCTGCTTGATGGAGGAATAATTTTTAAAGTGAAAGTGAGCTTTCAGGAGCCGAAGGAGAAGCTGATAGTTGAAAGGTGAGAGAGCCTTTTGACTTTTGAGGTAGGGGGAAGAAGGGACACATCCAGGTTCACTTTCTTCACTTAAAACTAAATTTGTGCCATTCTTCATTTTTTTCCTGTTAATCAGTAGATATGAAGTTTATAAAAATGATGAGGAAATTTATGCTTTATGGGATTCATTTCATTCTTTACTTCATTCTAAGAAGCTTGAGGAGGCCAACTACCCATTTTACAGAACGACTCCATTTCCCTGAACTTGATGTTTCCAGGTATCATTATTCCAGGTGTCATATATTTCCAGGCACTTATTCCCACCAGGAGTCAGGGTGGAAGAATGCAAAGGGCAATCTTGGGATGAGTCCTGCCTCCTTCTACTTAGTAGTTATGGAACTCTAGGAAAATTACTTAGGCCTTTAGTCAGAATCTACAAAATGAAAGCAATGTTAATTTTACTACCTCACAGGGATATCGAAAGTGCTTTTTAAACCTCGGAACAATATATAAATGTCATTATTCTCTTTGGACCATCATTCTCTATTTTCTTGAAGATTTTTATATATTCCTCTCTTTTTCGTGATGTTCCATCTTATCTCCCCCATCACATCTCAGTGTAATCTCATTTAGGTCATCTATTTTGTTTCTTTTGTCTTTCAATGTCCCTCATCCCTTTCCCTAACACTTATCACCCACAGACTGATTCTATGTACTGTTTCAGTCATAGGGGAAGACAACTGGTAGTTGTCAGTACTATTAACAGTCTGTGGTCAATGGTAGAGCTTTTTCATGGCCTAAAAAAATGAACAAGCAATTCTTCATTATTCATAGTAACAGGGGAAGGCTTTGGCATAGATTAACTGAAGTCAGAAATAAACAAGGAGAGTTGACAATTGAGCACCAATTCCCAGAACTTATTAAGGTCTCCACGAAAGTAACCACTAATACTGTTTGCATGTGAAAATGCAAAAAATGGCGCTTATCTAATTTATTTTAAAAAATGGACCACCTGGCAGTAATAACTTAGTTGTAGAAATGTGACAAAGACAAAAACAAACATGCTTCTCTCAGGCTTAAGAAAAAAATCCCCTATCTGAATGGCTAGTCATAGGGGATGGTATCTACAGCAGTCAAAACTGTACTTCATCCAATTCAAAGCCAGTAGCCATCAAAAAAATCAGGAAGTTTTGAGTAAGCACCTATCATATGTCTACAAGGGGCTGTAATAAGAGCTGTAATAACAGCATATCCCTACTTTCAAGGAATTGAAAGTATAATTATGTTGATATGCTCAACCCACATAGAAATGAAAACTATGCAAGATGAAATATGACAAAGTAATAAATTATATGGTAAAAACAAATTAAAGTTTTTTTATAGGGAAGAGAGACTAGTATAGGCAAGACAGTCTATGAAAATTTTAATGGACGTAGTAGGACTTGGACTTAGCATTGAAGGAAAGATGGGTATCATAGGATTTCAGAGGAATGAGGGAAAGCATTCTAAGACTGGGAAACACCATGAAGAGAGGTATGTTGGTTGAAACAGTCACAACTTGGAATCCTAGTATTTGGGCCAAATTCACTTGGGATGGGAAATACATAGAATAATCCAATGGCAGTCACATTTTGATAGGGGTGGCTTGTTATGTGCCTGGCATCTCCAGGGATTAGCAAAGAAGAAGGCAAACCTGCAAGAGATGTTTGGGAAGATGGTAGCCCCAGGGAAGTTTCATTATATGGCAGCACCAACCATCTAAGAATCACAACTTGAGATGCACAGATGGTGATTGCCATAGGAACGAAGCACATCCCCTCCCCTTGGATATTGACATTGTAGGGCAAAGCCTCAGGCTTTCTTTGCTAGCTATAGCTGTGGGTAGAAATGTGCATTTCATATGCAACTGAATGTGGGAGGCTATGGCATAGGGTCCATTTGAGTAATTTGTAAGAGAAAAGGTTGGTGAGATGGGGTGGGAAGAATCAAAGTATGAAGACTGCATATAACATATATTCTTGGTTCAGTTCTTTCTGAAAGTGTTGAATCTGAATTTCTCTTTTTCATGCCTACCATTTGGTAGAAGTACTAACGAGCAGAGAAGTACCTAAAAGTGGGTAATGTCAAAGGACAGAGCCATAACTAACAATTCTCCAACATTTAGGATAGGTACCACAAAATATGTCTTGGGCAAGCAGCATTAAATGTGTCCTTAAATCAACTTTTAGACAGTTTAGTTGGCATGAGGGAGGGGTGCCCCAGATGCTGGAATTCCTGTTCAGTAAAGCCCTCAAATACCCTTACCACTGGGAGCCTACCGTTAGACAGACCACCACTGTGAATGAAGGGTAATGGCAGGGCCAAAATGGAAATGTCATCACCTGTGATGCAGCTTTGTGAGGAGGCAGTGGGCTATCTGATAGCTTCTTAATTTAGCTAATTATTCTTGCCACTAAATACTAAGGTCAAATGTTTCTGCCTGCATAAAAGATACAAGTGGTGTTTTCACTCTCTGAATTTTACCACACTGGGGCAAAACCTATCCTAGTCCTGCCCTAATTATGGTTCTAACCAAAAGGAGATGGAAAATTCCCAAAGAATACATAAACCATCAAATGTATGACATCTCTTCTAAAAAAAACAGAATGGGCCACAATATACCATCTCTGAATCCCACTAATGGAATTCCTGGAAGCTTTCTATAACATGCTCTGCCACCAAAAACACTTTACCATTGTCATTTTTATTCCCATTCCTATCTCTTTTCCATTTTCTTTTCCGAGCCTGCCATTCTCAATAAACCAATTATCTCCAGCTAAGTCTGGACTTGAAAAGTTTCTCTCTGAACCATTCTGCAGACTGCTACTACAAAGAGAGACTATTGAAAGATATTTTGGAGTTGAGTTAGTAATAGCTCACCTTGAAAAATAATAACAAGGTTAAAACAGAAGAATGTTCTATTCAATTCCTTTGTAATTAAGAGAACTTTTCAACATCTCAGTAGTCTGCATAATTGAATTACACTGTTGATTAATTTTTTTCTTAAATTATTTTCCTCTACCCATACACATTGTTTTTTCATAATACACTTCAGTACTTAATAAAGTAGATAGATGCTGAGGGGAGACAGGAGAAGAGATATTGTTTATGTAGAAAAGCTCCATCATTACTATTGATTGTAATGCCTTATTATTCTCCTCACAGACACTAGACCTAATAGAAATGGAAACGAAGAAACTTCCATGTTCCAAAAGGCTTTATATGAAGAGAAAATAAACAAATATACAGAGACAAGCAATAATTCTTGGTTGGCCATGACAACATTGCTTTCAGAGGAATGATTAACCTGCATTTTAAATAGGCAGCCCATGCTTTGCTGGCACTGGGAGTTATTAGATAGAAGCCGTACATAATATATATTCGGGCACTCAACCGCAAAGCCTCCCGTGGGCTCAATGGCCTGTCTGTGACATATTTAAATGAGGTTGAAAACAGGTTCATAATGGCTGAAGCTGACCCTTCTTTGGGCTTTGTAGTCCACTTATTATTCAAGGCTGATTGATCTAAATTGGATTATGCAAAGCCGTTCTGTCCCCTCCTGTAGGCACAATGCCAATATACTGATGTATAGGGAGCTACAAGCGTATAGGAAACATGTTGGAGTGGAGCAGGTCCTGTACAGAGAGTTAAAAAAGACTTTCATTCATGTCTTCTTTCTGCCACTAATAAATTCAATTGCCTTGGGCAAGTCATATAAGTTCTCTGAAACTTAGTTTCCTTAACATATAAAATGGTGGTCATGCTTGTACTGTCTATCTTACATACTACAAACGATATAAATATAAGGTATTTACAGGCTATGTAAATATAAATTGTGACTAATTATAATATGTATATAATACAAATTCAACACATATTTATTAAATATCAGCCATATACAAGACACCAACTTTTGCTTTCACCTGTCAATAAACATTAAGTGCCTACTTCTTGCAGAGTACTGTAATTGGTGGGGAGAAAAGGATCAATACAGTTTAGATAAAACATGGTCCCTACTCTCCTAGACCTTTCAGCTTCTTACTTGTGAATGATTTAATAACAGACCATAAACATTCTACTGTGCTCCAAGGCACAATGCTTACTTCAGACAGTTAATAAATATTTATTGATTATGGAGGGGAAGCCTTGTAGAGTGGATAGAGCTGGGCTTGGAATCAGAAAGCCCTGGGTCAAATCTTCTCTTTGACATATATACTGTTTGCGTGAAACTAGGCAACTCGCTTAACCTTACAACACTCTGAGTAACTCTTTGTGTCTATAAGTTGCAGGGAAGACACTGACCAGCACAGTACTCATCAGAGGTTTTCTATATAGGTCCAGACACTATCACTATTGCTTATTACACTTGTAACAACCTTTCACAAGACTTTGGCTGACCATGAAGACTGGGACTTATAGGTCTTCCAAACTGTGGAGGAGAGGAAGTTAATGTGAAATCAGGACTGGAGGATATAGAAAGGGAGTTTTGAGAGGAAGGAGAAAGAGGGAAGGAGAGCAAAAGATGTGGGAGGAGGAGTGAAAGGAAGAAGGAAGAGTGAGAGAGGGAACAAGAGAAGGAGGGAGGAAAGAAGAAAGGGGGAAGGAGTGGAAGGAGAGAGTGTTGGTTGAGATTTTCTGAAGGTTGGAGCTCTCCAAAACTCCCTCTAAATATGAACCTCACCCCTTTTCAGTCCTAATCTTGTGATAGCTTCCTCTCTTCTTAATTTGGGAAGAACTACAAGTCCCAGGGTCTTCTTTGCTCATAGGAAATATTTACTGTACTACATTCTGTGAAGGTGAAAAGGGAAAAAGAAGACACATAAGCACCAGATGGCACTAATAGCCACTCATCTGAACTTTCTCATCAAAATAGATCTAGGTCTTAGAAGTCCCTGGCTTACCCTGGCAGTTATGGGCATGTACTCCACTGGCCAGAAGTGCTGAGAAAGTACAGCCTTTCTTATGATTCTCAGAGATCCAGGGACTTTGGAATGGTACTAATTCATTACCTGGGTATGTGGATTTATCTAATCAAAGTTGTTCTTGAGCTCCCATCCTGATAAGAAAAGCACATCTGATTCTTGAGCTTTCTCATTTCCAGTGAGTCTTATCCACACGACCTGGGCATAATGAAGTTGATTCTCCTCTGAAGCACACAAGCATGCTTGTAAAAAAAAAAGTATGCACGTAGAAAGTTTTCTCTTGGGGGCGGAGCCAAGATGGCAGCTGGGAAGCAGTGACTGGCGTGAGCTCCCCACCAAGTCCCTCCAAAAACCTATAAAACAATGGCTCTGAACCAATTCTAGACCTGCAGAACCCACAAAGTGGCAGAGGGAAGCAGGGCCCCAGCCCAGGACAGCCTGGATGGTCTCTGGGTAAGGTCTGTCCCACACAGAGCTCCCAGCCCCCAGCTGAGGGGAGCAGAGCTAAACCCAGCACGCCAACAGACCAGACGCGGACCTACCAGACCAGGAGACGAGCGGAGAGTGCCCCGGCATTCTGAAGTACTGAGCTGTGGCATCTACCAGACCTCTCAACCCACAAAGAGCAAAGACATCAGAGAAGGTTAGTGGGAAAAGCTGCGTGACTGAGTTTGCGGTTTGGCCACTGCCCTTGGGGCAGC
>CM053622.1:553249564-553273561 GCA_028646595.1 Phalanger gymnotis
AACCAGAGTGTACGCCATCTTGGAGTGGTGGGGGGAGGAAATGGGGAGAAAATTTTTCCAGTGCTTTGGAGTAGGGAAGTGAAGAGGGGAAGGACCAAACATCTCAAAAGGCCTTGCTTTCAAATCTACAATCTCGCTTACAATCTAGCAAACCATGTATTTTGCCCAGGTTCCCATCCTCTTTGTCAGTCTTGACTCTTCCTTCTTCCCTCTCCTTCACCCCTACATGCAGACAATTGCCAAGACTTGACTATATGACCTCTATAGCATCTCTTTCATCTTTCTTCTTTGTACTCACAAGATGACTAGCCAGTTAAGATCCTTATCACTACCCCCTTGGACTATTTCATTAGCCTCTTAATTGATGACTTTTCTTCCAGTCTCTCCCTTCTTTATCTGTCTTCCATACAGAAGCCAAATTAATATTCCTAAAATACAAATCTGATTGTGTCACTTTCCTATTCAAAAATCTCCAGTCAGCCCCTTATTGCCATTAGCATAAAACAAAATACAAATGCCTTAGCCTGACATTTACAATTCTCTATATCTTTGTAGATTTATTTCATATTATTCCCCTTTGCATACTCCAAGTTTCAGCTCTTCTGGCCTGCTAGCTGCTTCCTGAAGTCAGCATTTCATCTTCCTTCCTATGCTTGCACAGACTGTCTGGGATATGCTTCTTGGCCTCTTAGAATCCCAGGTTCTGGTGCCGTCTCCTTTGTGAAGCCCGTCTTGATTCCTGTAATTACTAGTGCTCTCTCCCTCCTCAAAAGATCTTATTTTCATTTATCTTTGTATATTTGCTATCCAGACAGTAGAATGTAAGCTCCTTGAGGGGAGGTATCATTTTGCTTCTTTGTTCTTATGTTCCCATGGCCCAGAACTTGGATCCTTTACACAAAGGATGTGCTTAATAAATATTCATTAGTTTTGTTGTGGTCGTTGTAGTTATTGAGTTGGTAAAAGTAATGGGAAGCCAAATAATGATATAACCAACTGATGCTAATACAAAACAAACGATATATGCCCGTCACCTGGCAGAATGAAATAAATGGTGGGAAAAGGTACAGAAAGTAAGTACTGTGAATGCAGAGAAGTTAAAAGATACTGACTTAACTTTAAACAATGATCATTGTCCCTGACAAGATCTATGGTATAGTGATTGTATAGGCTAGAAGACTTCTATTTTATCTTAGTTTCCTCACCTGTGAAATGGAAATAATAATGCTTGTACTGCCTACTTCTCAGGATTACTATAATAAAAAACATTTAGAAAGCACTGTATGAATGTGAGCTGTGATTATATAATATGATGATGAGGTAATACCATCGAGGTCAATGTATCCTTGTGACAAGGAAGACTGGAAGCTTTTGTGCTTAAACACTCTTGCACTTACTGAGTCAGAGATAGTCTTAGGGCACAGGATATCAGCAATGATGTGTATAGATGAAACTCTGCTTAGCCTCATCCTGGTACTTGAGGTCCCATTTAAACAACCCATAGCATGTTAAATGGCTCACTCCTGTGTCTAATGGCTGTGTAAAACATAGCCATTATTTGTTCTTGAGGACTTCAAGCAAAGAGAAGGTAGCTGACATTTTATGTGAGGAATGGAGTGAGCAAAGACACGGAGTCAGGATGGAACAGGTTGTGTTCAAAGGCTAGATCAGACAATGGGTAATATGAGAAAAAGCTCACAGGGGAGATTTGCACCAGACCATAGAGGACATTGAATCAGGCAAAGAACTTGAACCTTATTTAGTGGGTAATAGGAAACTGTGGAAATCTTTTAGTGAACCAGAGATATGAACAGATCTATTCAAAGGGAGACTATTCTGGAAACTGTACAAAGGATGAGTTGGCAGGGAAAAGCGAATAGAGGCAGGAAGACCTGTTAGGAGACTATTGCAATAATCTAAGCAGGCGACAAAGATGATTCTAAGAGAGTGGCAGTGGGAATAGAGATAAGGGGATAAAGGTAGCAGATTACAAGAAAAAGGGCATTTGCTTTGTAGAGTCACCTCTGAAGCTTATTAACTGGGTGACAACGGGCAACATAACCTCCCCAGGCCTTAATTTCCTCGTATCTAAAGTGAGGAAATTAGAGAAGATGACCTCTCAAATCCCTCCCAAAGGGCTGCTTGCTTTTGTCTTTTTATCCCCAGTGCTTAGCATAAAATAAGCACTTAATAAATTTTAATTCATTTGTTCATTCCATTCATTCTGTGATCCCATAAATGTGAGAGATGTAGAGGTGGAATTGTCAAGGCTTATTGATTGATTAAATATGAACAGTAAGAGTGAAGAAGAGTCAAAGATAACAGTGGGATATTGAAAAATGACAGAGGAGGGGCTACTGATAGGAAAAATAATGAAGTGAAGTGAGAAGCAGAAGAAGGTTTAGGATGAAACTTCTCAGACTGGAGACATGGGTCTGGAGCTCAAAACAGCTTAAAAGAAAGGGGGACCTCAGACAAGCATACAGAAAGACAGGTAGATGATAGAGGGAGATAATAGAGATCTATAGAGAAATAAATGACAGAGATGATAGAGAGAGTATCTAGATAGATACCTTGATACATAGATATTGATTATATGTGTATATGTGTGTAATCTCAATAGGTTCTAGTTTCTCCTTCATGCTCGAAGGGACCATAATGTCAGGGAGATAATGACATGACTTGCAATTGACTTTGATTTGAGTAAGGAAGGGCTGTGCAAAGTCACCAGCCTCACTTTCTCCTCTAGAGCCATCCTGATCCAGTGGCCAGATATCAATCAAGATGACTGGAGATGACTCAGGATTCAGTGGAAGACCATGGCTCTTTTAAGCTAAGGTCTTTTCAAGTTCTCACTTTGAGTGAGGCAATATCCATTCAGTGAATAGGCCTCTTTAAGAAGTGAGTCAAAGGATGGCCCCTTTAATTAAAAAAAATCAAACTAGGAGGGGAAAACCCTCAGAGTTGCTGGCCAAAAGAGAAACAGTTACTATTTACATTTGCTCTGAGTCAGGAGGGCCCCAAAATAACCATGAAGTGGTGCTTAGGCAGGGACCCGATATCAGGCCATTGGACCCAGATGTTTCTGGAGGAGAAAGTGAGACTAGTGACTCCCTCACTCAAACCAAAGTCAGTTGCAAGTCATGTCATCAACTCCCTGGTGTCATGGTCCTCTTCAAGAAAGAAGGACAGACCACAACCTATGAGTAGTCCAAGCTGCCTGAATGAGGACCCAACTGGCCAGTTCCGCTTGGGCAACTCAGCTTGTCCTCTCCTCTTCTCTCCTCTCCTGTCCCCTTCTATCTCCTTACCAGAGGGTGTTCTGCCCAAAGGAAGGGAAATTTTGATGTCTGAAAGCTACTCAGGGTTTACTGGCTAGATTTCTTTCTCAACGACCAAGCCTTAAACCCAATTCACTCTGGAATCTCAATAGAGCTAGAAGTTGAAGTGTTTTGGAATTGTAGTTTGTCCTTTGTTCTCAAAGAGGACCATGACACCAGGAAGATGATGCCATGACTTGCAAGTGAATTGGATTTAAGTGAGGGAGGGCTGTGCAAAGTCACCAGCCTCACTCTCTCATCCAGAGCCATCTGGGTCTAGTGGCCAGATATAAATCAGGACAACTGGAGATGGCCCAGTGTCATGGAACTGAATGAGTTTGCCAAGGGGGAGAGTATATAAAGAGGGGAGAACCAGCCCTGAAGAACACTTACCTTAGGTAGTCAGAAAGATAAGAAGTTAGTGAAGGATAAACTGTAGAGAGAGAAGAGGAGATTAGGAAAGTAGAGTGCCTCTGACTCCAAGAAAGTAGCTAGGAGAAGGTAGGCAAAAGTATCAAATGCTTTAGTGAGGTTAAGGAGATTGAGGACTGAGGAAAGGCCATTTAATGATTAAGACCCATTAGTCAATTAGTAAGCATTTATTATTTGAGATTGAGTTTCAGTTTGAGTTACAGAATCAATCAGAGGTGTAAACTCGGCATAAATGATTCCTTTTTGTTATTGTTTTTCAGTTACTGTGTCTGACCCTTTGTAACCCCATTTAGGGTTTTCTTGACAAAGATACCGGAGTGGTTTGCCATTTCCTTCTGCAGCTCATTTTACAGATGAGGAAATTGAGGCAAACAGAGTTAAGTGACTTGCCCAGGGTCACACAGCTAGGCCAGATATGAACTCAGGTCTTCTTGACTCCAGGGCTGGCATTCTATCCAGTGTGCCACCTAGCTGCCCCTAAACAATTCCTAGACACCTCTATAGAATCGAAGGTGTATAAATTAGGTACAAATTTAATGAAAGTACATGACACTGTACAACAAATGCCTTGTGGTTAGTTGAAGAGAGTTAGCTACTTCCAGTGGGCCATGGACAAAACAACAAGCAAGTTTGGAGTCCAGAATTAAAATAGCAGGCAGATGGGGAGAATCTCTTCCTTCTATCCCAGACCTGACCAGAGGGTGCCCTTCTGAATTTTGAAAAGTTGAAAGATTTGGACTTCCTATTTGCACCAGGATCAAGAGCCTAGGGCAAACTAAACACACTGAAGAAAGCATTAAGTTAAGCATTTTACAAAGGCACCAACTGTCAAAGCCTAGCAAAGAGAAACTCACACCAAAGGGTAACTCATGAGGACTCCACAAAGACAAAAAAAGGACACAAGAGAGAATAGGATCAAAGTCAGAGGTAGAGAAATTAGGCCCATGGAAAATTAGTGAAGATCTCTTCTTCTGTTGGTAGAAGGAAGGAAAATTCCCACATTTGGTGATGGTACTGAGAAGTTTTGAGAAATGGAGAAAGGATGGTGAGGAAGCTTCCACCAGACAGTCTCAATCTCCCCAGTGAAGTAAAATGCAAAGGCATCAGCTTTAGGTGAGATGTGATTGGGAATGTATACACCATAGGTTTGGAACTGGAAGGAACCTTAAATGCCGTCAAGTCCAACCCCTTCCTTTTGCCGATTAGGAAACCATAGCATAGAAAGAGAGACTGAATTAAAATGAACCCAGTCTTCCTAACTCCAATCCTATCTACTTCCCAACTCCAAATCATATCTGCTTCCTAACTCTATGTCCTATCCTTTCTAACTCTTAGTCCTATCCACTACACCATGGAGAAAAAGTGATGCTAAAGGATGCAGGTAGCATTCCTATTGCTTCTTAAATGCTAAGCTAGTTCTCTGTCATTTGAGACAAGACTGGAAATGCTTTGGAACAGTTTTAATAGAGAATAAGTTGGGCGAAGGGAGCTATAAGACAAAAGTAGAAGAACTGAATAGAGTAGGTATTAATTGTGGGGGGCAGTAAGTAGAGGGGTCAGCTAGTTTTTAGTAAGATCCATGTATGTGAATGTTACTTTAGGTTTCCAGGGACTACTTAGTTTTGCCATTTCCTGTAGAATGTAGTCTTTAGCAGAGCTAAAGACTAGTTCCTCACTGCAAAGTGGACTGTGCCACTGTTTTCAGGTGAAAAAGCTATTATCAGTTCTCAAAATGGTTTTCTATGCTAAAAATGAGCACTCAAATCTCAAAGTGGTGAAATAAATACTGTACTTGTCTTCAAAGTTCATGAATTTCAAGGGAGGACTAGTTTGACAGTTCTGACAGTAAAAGTTAGCCACTTGAGTCAGTGGCTGGAGCTCATGTTCTTGCACTGTTCACAGGCTTCATCCTTCCAAAAAAAACCCCAAAACCAGTCAGTATGTTCCATTAGGTTGTTTTTTATTTTTATTTAATTTTTAATTTATGGGATGAAACAAGCATTTCCAAATCATGGTACAATAAAAAGATCACACATGGAACTGCAAATCTATTATGCACAACATACTATTCCTTTTAAATATATAATAAAGATATCATATAAATTTCTTTTTTTTTAATTTCTATTTTTGTCTCATTAGTTTTGTCCTGAGCAATAGTAGGAGATTCTTCTTTCTGGAAACATTAGTGGTACTGTAAGCTGACCTCAGGGTACAATCAATTGGGATACTCAAGGTGTTCAACCTTTCTGCTTAGAGTAGAATGTGAATTATATATGATTTGAAAGGTACTAAGGAAGTCCCTCCTCTCCCACTTCTAAAATATCTCCCTCTCATTAGTAGAAATTCTACTAAAGCTTTAGAGATATGTTTCTTTGCATTGAGCCATTGTCCCTGTTAAAATATGAATTCCAACTTTGCCACTAAATAACTTTTTGATCTAAGACTTAAGATCTCAGGCTTCAATTTTCTTGTCTGTCAAATAAAGATAATAGCTGCCTCTGTCTAACTTACATATTTGTGATTTAAATCAAGTGAAAAAAAAGTCAACACAAATGCTCAGGACAGTTAAAAGCGCTATCCTATGTGCAGTTATTATTCCACCCAGGAGAAAAATCAAACCGTAAGTCCTCTCTCTAGGATCAAGAAAGGAAGCCTCAATTTCATCCTATTTTGTTTTCCTCTCTAAATTCTCCAGTTGACTCACAGGTTCTTAGCCCTTATGGGGCAGGCTACTGGTAGAACTGAGAAGATCCAAGTTAACCAGTCAAGATTTTGAGAGCAGAGAAGCTATGACTCAGAATGGGGTTAGTTTGAATTAACTCTGCTTCCAGGTAGGCTAATTTGGAACCCAGTTGTGTGTGCCCTTTGGGTAATAGGGATATAAATCAGCTCTTGGGACTCTGATATGAACTCTCAAGACCCTAGAAAACTTCCTTGTTCCTTGCTTTTAACTTCCCTGCCAGTTACTTTTACCTGATTTTACCTTCCAGTTCACTGCTTTTTAAGTATCTTGGGACTGCTTTTACCTAGAGGAATTTGAATGTCTTTCTTAAAAGAAAAAATGTTTATCTGAGTCAGCCTCTGGGTGATTCCTCAGATATGGCGCCCCAACTAGAATGTTATCTAACAGGCACAGAAAAGAATTATGATATTAATTTTCATTTTTGTTACATATGTTTCTGTCTCAAGGATCTGTGATTTCATCTCAGTGTGAACTACTTGAATTGGGACATATCCTAACCCAATTATAACCTATACTTCTAGAAAGTTGCCTGAGGCACAGAAACCGCTAAGTGATATGTCAGTGGTCATGTAACTAGTAAATTTCCAAGGCAGAATTTAAAGCCAAGTATTCCTGACCACCAATTCAGAACTTTACTCGTAATTCCAAATTACATGATTTAGTCATATTTGTCAAATCATTGAATTCTGTGCTCTCAAAGAGCTCATTGTGGAGAAGCAAATGAGTACAAACCAGGCTAGTCTCTCCTTCTAGGAGTATCAGATTTCACTGGTAGTAACAGAAATTCCATAGAGACATTAGAGTTCAAAGAATTACAAAGATAGGGAAAAAGAGATCATAGAGACCATCTAGTCCAACCCTTTTATAGAAAAGAAAACTAAGACCCCGAGAGCTTAAGTAATTTTCCAAGGTCACACAAGTAGCAAACATTAAAAGACGCAGGATTTGAAACCAGGTTCTCTTATGCTGCAGCCAGTGCCGATGTCACAGTTCTAAACCGTCTTGCCTCCTTTGGTTCTCGCGAGGTCTCTTTGGCAGTTCAGAAATAGCTAATCTACCTCAGCCATTTTTGTTTGTTTGTTTTTTTAAACTTTTCTCATTATTGTTAAAATCTCCAGCCTAATCATTTCTTTTGATCTTTTTTTTATTATTAAAGCTATGGGACAGAAATGGTACACTTGCCATTTAAATTACAGCATGTTTAGGAAATGAATAGTAATGTCTCATTTGATTGTCACAACAGCACTGTGAGGTAGGTGCTATCATTATCCCCATTGTATAGCTGAGGAAACTGAGGCAAATAGAGGTTAAGTGACTTGCCCAGGGTCACACAGTTTATTGAGTTTCTGAGTCCAAATTTGAACTCAACTCTTCCTGACTCCAGGTCCAGCACTCCAACCGCTGCACCACCTAGCTGTCATTTGTTTTTCTTCACTGAGTTGCTTTGCTTTTTCTAATTCTCTGGTAGAAATTCTAATAGTACAGAAGATACCATCCAATTAAAAACATAGAACCTGGTAGATTTCACCTCAAGCAAATGCTTTGGGGCTTGGGGCTATATTTAATATGCCCTATTCATCAAATAAAATTAAACTCCAAAAAGAAGAGCACCCTATTTTCAATTTTTAAGCTGTTTAGTAGTTACAGATATATACCTGTGTGGTAGAGTGGGGGGAGGAGAGAGAATCCTAGATTTAGAAGTAGAAGATCTAAGTCAAGTCTTGATTCTTCCACTTTCATTTCATGTCTCCAGCTTCTTTCCTCATCTGGAGTCCACAAGAGTGGACTAATTGGTTTTTGAGGTTCCTTCCAGTTCTAGATACAGTCTATGATCCTTCATTCTTTTTCCCCTCATCTGTAAAACAAGGAAGTTGAACTAGATGCTTTCCCTGATTCTTTACAGAATTAATATTATGTGATATTCTTTACGTATCAGACTGGTAGGGTCATTGAAAAACTAAGTGCTTCATTTAACAAAAAGGCAGAGTGGGGAAAGCTGTCAAACAGTCATTCCCCCTCCCCCCACGTGAATAAATCACATGTTTTCTAATTTATTACTAGTCTCAAAGGCGCAGGGCTAGGCACAACTCTTATTGCATTGAGCTGTATTGAAAAGATATCCAGAGGCAGTCAATCTTAACCATACTTCAAGGTAAAACAGCCAATTGGTTCACTGTTTAACATCTGTGATATTGACAGATTCCTAAAGAAAACAGAGTTGTTCTGTTTGTTTTGCAAGAAAATCACAAACAGCAGGGGCATTGTTGGATTGAGTTTTCAAAATGCAGTTGTATGAAGTCATTCTTATATTTTCAAACTAAGAGTCATTTCATCAGGATTTACTTTTCCATTAAGTGAAAATGACATGCACAGAAAGCCATCTCTCAGTGTCAGAGTTGCTTCTAGATGTTTTTTACCTCCCAGCTTTCTTCTCAGATAATCTTTAGGTTATATTTCTCAACATAAGAACTCCTGTGTCAACAGCATACATGGGGCAGGGGATTAACAACAGGAGAGCTTTTGTGTACTCTTTCTTTTCACAAGACTCCCATAGATTGGGTCACTTTTATGTCTGGAAACACAGAAGAATCACTAGTGTAGAGAGCAGTCTAAAGGACGAACAATCACTAGATCTGGGTTGAAGGTTCAGCTCTGCCACAAATTTACTATGCAATTTTGATAAAGTCCCTTTACCTTTAAAAGCCTTAGTTTTCTCATCTGCCAAATGGAGATTTTACTGCTTACCTTGCAGAGATTTCTGGAAGATCATTTGAGAAAAATGTGTGAATGTTCTATACAAATGTGAAAGCTTATTATTAAATTATTATTTTCAATATTAATTCAATATTAATATTATTATCAATATTAATATTAATATCAATATTAAATTATTAAATTCAGCCCACATTTAAGCTAATTTGCCAGGTAGCAGGGATATATATATGTATGTGTGTGTGTATGTGTATGTATGTATATGTATATACACATGTGAATATATATACACATATATGATTATCTGTGTGTGAAAAAAACACAATCTCTGCCTTCAAGGAAGATACAGTCCATTAAGAGAATGAGACATACACAAATATTTCTAATACAAATCAGAACATGGTAAGTATATAAAAATGTCAGGTTGAAAAAGATGAGGGACTGAAAAGTGAGGTATTAATTACTTCTAGCAAAGGAAGGCTGCATAAAAGAGCTTTTTCAGGTGTTCAGGTGTTCATTTTCTAGGCAAGGTAAATGCCCTCTAAAATTGCAAAGAGGTCTCTGGGTCCTGCAGAAAATCAGAGGAGAGATAATATTCCAGTTTTTCTAGAACATAGAGTGTGTAAATCATTAGGAGTTTGTAACTTATCTTGCAAGTGATGGTGAGATATCTAAAGCTTTTGAGTAAGGGATTAATATAATGAGATTTGTACATTAGGAAGATTACTCCAAATGCTAAGCTTGGGTGCTTGGGAGAATGGTGTTGCCATCAAAAGAGATACAGAAATTAGAAGGAAGGGCAAGTTTTAGGGAGAAAGAAGATGACAGTTCTGACCCTTCGAGTTTGAGATGCCCATGGGACATGTGAATGCCAGATGGAAGTGTGAGATTGGAACTCAGAAGAGAGGTCCCAGGGTGGAAGTAAAGATTAGGGAGTTACCTCCATAGAGATGATAATTAAACTAATGTAGTAAATGCGAACACAAAGGGAGAGAGTATAGAGAGTGTAGGAAGAAATAAGAGAGGCAAAGGAAAGGACATTGGGGAATAACCACACTTAGGTGAAAGGAAAAGAAAGAGGCCTTTGACCTCCTTGGAGTATTGTGCAGTAATGGGATCTCTGGGTCAAAGGATTTAAATGCCTTAGTAAATTTCCTCCCCTGGTTCCAAACTGTTTACCAGAATAATCATTGGCTCCATCAGCAATGCATCAGTAAGATGGAAATCACCTTTAATTATTACTATCATATTCTGCAAGGTCATTTGCTGGAGGTAAGAAGAGGGGAGCAAAAGGATATGGTATCCTCAAGGGAAATCCACATTTCAATTGATGACCCCCAATAAGAGGAAAAGATTACAGATGAAAACAAGCCTGTTAATGGAGGCGGACAAAAAGTTGTTAAATTGTAGCTAACTGGTGACCCAACAGTATCACCACTAGGTCCATTCCGCACACAAATCAAAGAAAGAGGAAAAGGACTCATGTGTACAAAAATATTGTCTATAGTAGCTTTTTTGAGATGGCAAAGAACCAAGAACTTAGAGGATACCCAACACTTGGGGAGTAATTTAACAAGTTATGGCATAAGACTGGGATGGAATACTATTGTACTGTAAGAGATAATTAAAAGGATAGTTTCAGAGAACCCTGGGAAGATTTATGAACCAATACAATGTTAAAGTGAGCAGAACTAGGGAAAATAATTACATGATAGCAATAACGTGATACAGACAACTTTCAAGAGTTCTGGTTAATGCAATGAACAACTCTGATTCCAGAGGTCTTATGATAAAATATACCACCCATATCCTAGGAGACAGGTGATGGCCTGAGAAAAAAGTAAGAATTATTTTTTTTGGACATGGCCGCTGTGGGAGTTTGTTTTGCTTGATTATATTTGTCTCAAGTTTTGTTTTACTTTTTCATTAGGGGTGAGTGAAGTGGGAGAGAAAGAAGGTGGATTTTCATTAATTATAAAATGTAAGTTAAATTTTAGAATAAAAAGAGAGGAAGAGTTCTAAAGGTCACAATGAAACATTAAAGGAAAGGAAGGTGGGAATTAGGGAGTCAGCCACGGAACTAACGTGGCTAGGGATGTTAGAGGGTGGGAAGACTGGCTTGGAAAGGGATATAGGGCTGGGTAGTTAATAAATGTGGATAAAAGAGTGAAGGAGAACAGGATTGAGGAAAATAGAAGGTTGATGTAGAAACTGGAGAGATTTTCCAGACATAAAATAGAAAGAGTACAAGTAGATAGAGGTATGTAGAATTGATCCACCTCAAGGTTGTAATTAGAGTATTGGTGTGTATCAGGGCATTCCAGATTCCAAAACTCCCCATGGACTATAAAAGGCAGCAAAATGTTTGTTACATTGTGTATTTAACAGTCAGAAGGCCTGTGTTCTCAAGGGAACAACGAGGCCTTCTCCAGATCTGAGCTGTGGTTTTTTTCCTTGGCCTCCTTGAACCAAGAGACATAGAATGATTCTGTTGGTGAGCAGAAGAGCAGTAGTCAATCAAATATTTCATTTTACTGCTCTGTCCCTTTTCTAAACATATACAAGGCAGTGCAAGCTCACAACCGCTATGGAAACTCCAGTTGGTTTGTTATTTGTTTTCTGTTGTTTACATACATGTTAATGGAGGGACCAAGTTTTCACTTTTTTTGGTCTCTTTCTCTTGGAGAAATCAAATAATAATCAATCATTCAAATACTTATTGAATATATCCTTGAGCTCAGCTTTGGACTATTTCTCTATAATGGATAAAAAAGGATAAGATGTGGTTGTTGACTTCAAAAAGTGGCATTCTGATTGGGGAATTGATATAAAAATAGTGAAATATGCAAAATGGCATGTGTTAACTTACATTATACACTCTAAATGTTATAGAGTTTCAGAGGAGATGAGATAAGTGAGCCCTGGGCTAGAGCCATAACTCAGGCAAACCAATTAGGATTTTGCCTCATGGCACGAAAATTCATAGGGAACTAATAGTATTTATATTTTTTCATCAGGGCAGTCACTGATCATAATGCATGGTTAACAAGAATAACTAGTTACAATAGGAAAGCTCCTTGATGGTAGATTTCATTCTGTGGATAGGCATGTCCCAGGTGAACTCCTTTCTGGGCTGGCATTTTACTGTTTCCCTCCTATTCCTCACTGTAATCTTCCCAGTAATGGTCTCACAGTAGAACTCTGTTACCCACAGAAAGATGTCCTGGGTCCTCTCTCTTCGACTAAATTTGTCTTAAAATGTGGTTTGAAGATATTGTTACACTCCTGGGAATTTCTGAAGTTTACCCTGAGCACCACAGTTTATAGTTATACCTGTGGCTAGAAGAGTGAGGGGATGACTTCACAGAGGAGGTGAGCTCTGAAAGCTGGCCAGACTTTGACTGACCCTCTAGCTTAATATCTCTGAGTTCCTAGACAGGGAATGTTTCTCTCTAGACATCAGTTTCCTTCTTTGTAAAATGAAGGAATTGTACTAAAAGATCTCTAAGGTCTCTTCCAACTCCAAGCCCTAAGAACCTCCAATGTTCTTGATTAAATGAGATATTTTGCAAAAACAAAACAAAACAAAAATCCAAAAAACCACAGCACAGCATCTGGCACATAGTAACTGCTTAATAAATGCTTATTCCCTTAAAATCAAACAAACTTCCAATGTGTTGTCAAAGAGCTCAAAATTCCCAAAATGACTACTTGTAAGGGTGTGTGTGTGTGTGTGTGTCTGTTTCCATGCACATGTGTGCACATTAAAAGGGAATGGGAAAGCGAGGGGAAACTGAGTGTATTATTAGCAAGGCAATAAACACAACATAGATGGTAATTGTCAATATGCCTATGTGGTTCTGTATCACAAAATATGAGACTCTCCATATAGAGATTTATTTATTATGTAGACATTTATTCAGATACCAAAGAACCAGATCCCAAAACCAATAAGCCCAATCCATCACGGTAGCAAAGAGTTCAATACACTGTGTCACAACAGAGAACCACTCCATCTCAAAACCATCTGCCCTCCTGCTGGGGCCTTGCCACCAACAATCACTCACAGCCACCACACATCTGCTCTTTCCCTTAACTCTAAGGGCTCTCTCAGCAAATCCTGTGACACACTTTCCTTTTCCTCTCAGCAAGCTCCTCCTACCACATGTGACTTAGGCTTCCTGTGATGTAAACAGATCACATGGCCTGTTAATGGGTGGGAAAGATCTTCGAATCTAAATTGTTATTGCACTGAGTGAAAAAAATAGGCAATAATGGACCTGGCATGTGAATCAGGGAGTGAGAATGCTAGGTTGACTAAAGCAGAGGGTTCATATTGGGTAATAATAGCAAGTGAAGTTGGGTAGTAGATAGGGCAAGGTTCAATTTTTGGAAGCCCTTGAAAACAAAGTAAAGCAATTTAGGCTTGATACAAAGGGGAAGGAAGAATCCCAGGTCTCTGAAAAAGAGAAATCCTTTATTAAAAATAAATATTTTTAAAAATATTTCATTTCTTTTTGCTTCCTGACCAATGAGACACTGTGAAGATTGTCAACAAGTGTCTTCAAAGTGCGTTGGTTTGCATAAAGAAGTACTATTGTGTGGTTTGTATAAGGATATAAACAGGATTTGAAGTGAAGGTTACTCACCAATATAGCTTGCTTTGTATCTATTTGTTTGCATGTTGTCTCTCTCCTTAGATTGTGAGCTCCTTGAGGACATGGATCGTCTTTCACCTCTTTTTGTATCCCCAGAACTTAACACAGTGCCTGGCACATAGTAGGTGATTAATAAATGTTTATTGAATGAAAGTATGAATGAATAAACCTCTTTACTTTTTGTAGCCTTTATTTTCTCACCTGTGAAATGACAATAAATTCCTATACTACCTACTTCCCAGAATTGTTGTTAGAAAAACACTTTAGCAAACTTAAAGGTATGATAGAATGTGAGTTATCTCTGGCAGAAGCACCAACAGTGATTTTTAGTTCTTACCAGAGGGATTTGGTTTCCAAAGCTTTGAAAATGCCAAAAAAAGCCTTCCTTACTTCTGTGCAGAGTTGGGGCAATATGCTGAATATAATGACAGACGTTTTTTAATATCCTTGTTAGTTTTGTGAAACAATCTCTCCGCCCTTCTCTCTCTGTCTCTCTGTCTCTCTCTCTCCATCTCTCTCTCTGTCTCTCTCTCCCACACATACACACACACACACACACACACACACACACACACTTTTTTCTTTTACTTTATTATAAAGAATGGTTCCCTGGGAGGGAGATGGGGGAGATATTGAGAAATATTGGTAATATAAAAACAAAAGATATTAATTAAAAATTTATTTCAAAAAATGAAAAGTGCCAGTTTAGTACTCAAACCGGGGTGTTGAAATTTCAACATGCTGAAGTAAACAGGAGCCAACCAATTGAGATAATCAATTAAGCTGTCTTAAAAAGTAGTAGAGAAAGGGCAGATTAGAGTAGTGGATAGAGAGGATGGCCCTGGAGACAGGACTGTCGTTCAAGTCCTACCCCTGGCACATACTGACTATGTGATCATGGGAAAGGTATCAATGTCCCAGGCAGTTAAATCCACAAATTACAGATAAGATGCTATTCTGCATCGGTGAAGAAGAATTTCCAAATGGCCACACTCTGATGAAGTAACATGTCCAGTCCAAAGTAACAATAGCAAACCACAGTAACAATACCTGCCTGCCTCCTGACATCCTATGAGATTCTTAGTCAGCAAACAGATTCAGTAATGGTCACTGAACTGAGTGAGGCACAAAAGAGACCCAGACATTTTAGAAATATTTTCAACAAAGAAGTGAAACAAAAAAAAGGAGTTTCTGATAAACCCTCAGCCTTCCAGGAAACTAAACCAGCTGGAACACCTTCATCCTTCCTCTCCCCAAGTATCCTGGCAAATCTAGGCTTTTCTATAATTCTGACCAACTTCAAAGCTCTAGTCTCTGAAGGTCTCGAATGTGATTTGAGAAGCTCAGATCAATTATTATGATTTTCCTTCATCTAATTACCTCTCCCTAGTTAGGATCCCTATGGCTTCTCATCAATGCCACTGACTAATTAGCTCTTGCATTCAATGAATGATTGTCTTAGAAGACACACATTAATACACCTTCTGAGGGATTTATACGGAAATGACTATGCAACTTTCCTGGAAACTGATGAATTATGTGATCAGGGCCAAATAGCAGAGGAAAGTTATTCCATACCCACTATTAACTTCTGCACAATTCCTTTCATGAAGTATTTTATTAAGCACCTGGAGAAATCCTCCACTGAGTTGATTCAGGGAATCTGTACTTACTACTGAGTCTGGTTAAGTATTGGAAAAACTCATATAGCACACTAGCAAACAGGAGAGGGCTACCTTGCTGTGCCTTCATTCAGGATAGTTGGTTTTCTGATCTGTCTTCATGCCAACTCAATAATGACCTTAAAGACAAATTCCTATATATTCTGTAGCCTACCAGTACTATTGCAGAAGAGAAAGACATGGATTTATTTGAATAGTTTAGTTGGATCTATGATTTCATCATGTGGGAACTCCCTCTGTGAAGGCCAACATTTAGGGCTTTGTGGTGGTTGGTGAAGATGATTGGAACCCTAGCTGGGTCTACAATATGTTCTCAAGCCTAACCAGAAAAATTACTTTCTGGGTGGCTTCACAGTATAAGTGTAGCTATGAGAGGGGTTCCTGAAAGGAAAACTGTGGCCTTCAAGAGAAAGCAGTAAGAAACTAGCTTGGCTCATTTTTCCTTTCCTTTTTTTTTCTTCCCTTCTCCTCTTGGTGGATGTCATCTCCAGTTAATTTACCTTAGGAATCATCTTCGGTGATAGAAACTAATTAAGGTTTTATGGAACAAGTGGGTTTTGAAAGAGGTACTTGAAGGTAGTTTATTAGGTTGATAGAAAAGGAAGTATTTCAAAATGAGAGTTCAGAATGCAATAGAAAAAATTGGAGTAGGTAAATTAATAATCAGAGGAAGGGAAAAATAATTGGGGGGAGAAGACTAACCCCAAACTTTTTACTACTTGCACCCTCTCCTACCCACCCACCACGTTATGCACATTATTTCTCCTACTCCTTTGGTCAAATTGCTCCTCCAGAACTGGAATACTTTGTCCCTTTCTCTCCAAATCTTACCTATTCGTTAAGACCAATTTTACGTCCCTCCCCTATGAGGCCTTTTTGCTCTCAGTGATCTTCCTAATTCCTGATATCCTGCAGCACCTAGCATCTTTGCTACATAATCTAGCACCTGATTGTATGGACCTCGTCAAGGTCTCTGGTTCAGGTATGTAAATGTTACCATCCCACTTGGATCATAGGCTCCATGAGCCCAGGGTCTATATTTTCCACCATTGCTGGGTTTAGCAAAGGACCCTGCAGATGACCAGTAAAGATTTGTTGAACTGAAATGTGGTATGGAACAAGGCTGATTGGGGTAATCTCTAGATGGTTATATAGTGTAGCCAACATCTACACCCATGGCAAATTCCACTGTGTTCCTTAGGTTCTTCAGGAAATCCACAGCGCAGTCCAGAGATTGTATGGGACATCGTTATGCCTAGAAACATATTGAAGTTCAGATTCTCAAACCATTTTTAGAATGGAATTGCATTCTATGCCTACAGCACAGCAGAAACCCTGGTCAAAGACCCCTAAAGATGAAGAAATGAAAATGTACTAACGGGCTGCATTCAGTTTGTATATGTATGTGGTACACACAAAGTGGGACCTCTTTACGAAACAGATTTTAGGGAACCAAACTAATAACAAACCTAGCTATATTTTATCAGACATATAAACTGTGATTTGTGGGGTAATGTGATTCTACTCATGGTATAAATAAACTCTTACAATATTGAATGGTTACAATGGTGCTTAACACAACCCAACAAGATAGTTAAAGTAGGCTATAATCTACATGATATGATTTGCGAGGCACTAGGAAAAACCACTTTGACCCCAAATATCTTCATCACTGCTGCCTGAGGTACTACCAGGTTCTATAGGTTCATGCTTTAACTTTCAGTATTGCCCTCTTTTGTCCCCTCAGTTTTGTGAAGGATAATATAATAAATCCTTAACACCTCAGTTTGAGATGGCTTGTCTCGGTGATAAGAAAGCTGGTTGTTGTCATTGTTGAGTTGTTTTCAGTTGTGTCCAACTCTTAATGACTTCATTCAGGGCTTTCTTGGGAAAGATAGTGGAGAGATTTGCCATTTCCTTCTCCAGCTCATTTTACATATGAGGAAACTGAGGCAAACAGGGTTAAGGGCCTTGCCCAGGCTCACACAGCTAGTAAGTGTCTGAGGCCAGATTTGAACTCAAGAGGGCGAGTCTTCCTGACTCCAGGCTTGGCATTGTATCCACTGTACCACCTCGATGCCTCCAATAAGAAACTTGGGATGCAATAAAAGTACTGGACACCTGGGGGTGGGGTAGGGTACCAAAAGTAGGGGAAAGGGTACAGAAAGGTAAGGTTGGGGGAATATAAAATAAAAAAAATAAAAAATCTAAAATAAAAAATCACAAGTTTCTTTAAGGGTCGTCCTGGCAGGGTCCTATGGCATTTGTTGGAAGAGAATTACCTATCTTCATTGAGGCTGAACAAAGCTTTTAATTCTTGTTGGTTTCCGTGATGTGCGGTCTCTATCTCCTACTGACTCTGGCTCTGCTTCACTATACCAGCTGTCACAAAGGGGTGGCAAGGTGGGGGTGGACTGACCTGAAGCCATTTTGACTGACTGTGCATTAATAGCTGCAGCTGCAATTTAGAAACACTTTTCTCACAAAAAACCGGACTGACAATTGCTCTCTCACTGAGCTGGGAATGAGTCAGGGTGGGCTGAAAGATAAATCCCTCAGAGCTTGGTAGTGAATAGCAAGCTAACAGCACATTTATTACAAGGTGTGAATCACTTTCTTGACTTCTTTTTCTGTTCTTGGAACTTTGCCATTTTCCCCAAAACATATTCGAAAAATAGGGAACTTCAAGCCCAGTGAATGCGAAAAATATATATAAATGCACATGCTTTTGTATATTGTGATAAATAAGGAGAGAGAGGAATATAAAATCAGCACACAATGATAAATAGACATTATTGTTAGACTATGCCTGTATCAGGCAAACATGTTTACCTATCAGGCTCCTTATTTATGTTCCAGACTATTCAAAGGATCACAGATTTGGAGTGGGAAGAGACCTCAAAGGTCATCAAATCCATCCCCCTAGAAACTAAAACCCCCAAGAGTTGAGTGACTTTAGTGACCTTCCCAAAGCCCAATCAGTAGTAAGTATGAGAGCGCAGGATTTGAACCCATGGTCTCTAAAACCAAGTCCAGTGGTTTTTTTCCTTGTACCTCATTGCCTTCTGTCAAGCAGACGAAACTGGCCTCTAACCCGTGGATGGCTGGAGCTAAACAGAGCAGGTTAGAAATAAGAGAGTTAGGAATCAAACAGAGGTTTAATTTCCAAATGAGGGAAACAGCTTACACACAAGCAAGGACATATGTGCCAGGGCTTTACCCCACCAATGGTTGCGCAGTGAGCTGTAGCCCTGACAATGAGGACCTACAGCAACAATGTGACAAGTTTGCTTCATGGCAGGGTTTCATGACCAGAACTTGTCTAAGCTTGTCTGGTGCTTGTCCAAACTCGGAGAATACCTGGTGCCAGTCAAACCAATACAATAGTTATGCGATTTTGTCAGAAGGTGAGATCATCCAGAGGGTAGATGCAAAGGACTGTGGTTATGTGAAGCTCAGGGCAAAACTTGCTTGCTGGGCCTTAGCTGTGGAAAACAAGGTGTCTCCCAATATCTTGACATTTCTCCCTTTTGGCTAGAGGGAGGGGATCTAAGAGAACCTCTACCCTTCTGGCCGATAAAGGCAGTTATAAGCCAAGATGCCATGAAAGGACAGTTGGACCAGGATGAGATGTTGTCCAAGGGGTTAGATCCTTGAGGCGACCAATCAGGGAAGTGTGTCTCAGGTATCATTGCTAGCCATGGTTTGTTTGCAAGCAGAAAAGAGAAGGGTCCAAAAATGTAGAGGGAGAAAATGCCAACACATGCTTGAATCAGGGACTTGGTAGTAGGGCGCATAGGAAAAGGGAGAAAGAAAAAAACTAGGACAGTATACTCAGTCCTCATCCAGAATCTTGGGACAGTGGTCTCATCTCGATATTGGCTGCTTCTGGGTCCGTGCTAGATACACCTTGAGGTCCCTGCAAGGGTCTGCAGTCTACTTAGGAGCTGAGGCTTTTTTCAGACAATCCAAGAGTCCACACCTGCAAGTTTGGCAGCTGTGGGAGTAGTCAGAAGGACCTCATAGGGGCTCTCAGAAGACATATGGTTGATAATTTTGAGAAAATTCCTTGTATCAATCTTTGGATCTGAGTTTCTGGAGATTATAACATAGATCCTTAGCTAAAAGTACAGAGAGATGGTCCAGTTTCCCAGCCATATAGGGCTAGGTTCAAACAATACAATAAAGTTTTTCATAAATTCATAATCATGATTATGTCATCAGGTCACATCAGTGTCACATTACAGATCAAGCTACTTAGAGGGCTTACGATGGACTAATTTTGAGAAGAGAGATTTACATGTCACCTAGGTAACCAAGAAAACTTAAACTATTCAGAGCGATACAATAGTTATTACCAATATTAATTAACATCCCCTCTCCTTGTATTCTAAGAATTCACTTAAACCACACATTTTGAGTCCTAGATGTTTCATGTAGTTATCTGGACCCTAGATATCTTTCCTTGACAATATGCTTTATTCTCAGAACAGTTCTAAAAGGTTTTCTGCTCCTCTGATTTCCAAATCTAGAGGTTCCTAGATAATTCTGACTTAATATAATTTAGTAAATTTGGTTCTTCAATTTTGGAATTTCAGAGAATTTCAGTTTATATATCATTCATGGTTTCTATCCTTACTTAAATACTGTACCTTATATAAGTAGGCTATAATCTACATGAAATGATTTGCAAGGCACTAGGAAAACCACTCTGACCCCAAATATCTTCATCACTGCTGCCTGAGGTACTACCAGGTTCTATAGGTTCATGCTTTAACTTTCAGTATTGCCCTCTTTTGTTATTATTAATATTAAATTAATATTAATATTAAATAATAATAATAATATTTTTAAAAATTATGAGGTTCCAACCATAAAATGAGCTCTTCTGCCTTTTAAAATTATCAGACAGGTACTTTAAATTAATTTTACTTTCTTTACCATTATCCATACAATTTATGTGTATTTGAGAACTTATTACTAAAACATATTCGAAAACTGAATTTCCATGATAGATAAATTGGGAAGCCAATCATATAATCCTCTTGCTTTCTCAAAATTTACTATTCCATTTATTTAAAAAAAAACTTTTGCATTACATTCTTTGTCTTATTACTTTGTCTAGTCATCTCCCCCTTAGGAGGATACCATCCCTATATTATAATTTGACCACAAATACAGGTTAGAGTTGTTAAGATATTCATATTTACATCCTATTATAGTAACTCAGAGATATTCCAATATCAATCTATTATTTAACAGATTTGGTATTGTACTTATAAAACCTCTTGAGTACAGAAATTTGCTATAATAAAGGGAAATAGTTATATAATGTCACACATCATAACAGAAGGAAAAACTCCCTTAGCTCTGTTTGATTCCAAGCATGACTCATGTCTGACAGCCAATCATGTAGTCACAGGGCATCAAAAACAAGGCTCAGGATTAACCAGGTGGGGAAATTTCCTTTTCAGAAAGGAAATAACACAAAGGGGAAATAGAGTCAGGAGGATTCTACCGTGGGCCATGCCAAAGTCATCCCCAAAACTTTTCCTAGGTACAGACATCCTTTAGCAGTTCCCAGACTGCAACACATGCCATTTTCTACTTTTGGCTTCATGACAATTCAGACAACTATCCTGTAATCAAATACTACAACCCCAGGAAGTTTTACCTTAAATAGCAAAATTCCACTAACCACAGCTTAGGGCATGGATGTCTTTCCTGATGTTTCCCTAACAGTTAACATCTCATTTTGCCTTTACTTATAAATTAAAACCACCCATATTCTGGGGCTTCAAATATACAGTAAATACCTAATGGTTGACTCATCATTGACATGTTAAAACTATACCTTTAAACCATCCTATACACTTTCATAATAGCCAAGATTTTCACATGAAAATTTGCTATTATAGTAAAATTATTATTATCCTTATTATCTACTTTATTACAAAATATGCCTCATTAAATATTTAACAGTTTTCAAATATCTATTTTTATCACATCCTTTTAAAAGCCTAATTCATGGGTAACAGTATCCAGATTAAAATGTTGTTTTGTCTGACAACATTTCTGTTATAATGATCTCTCAAATTTCACGATGTAAGAGAATTTAGAAACACAATAATAACATAAAAATATTATGTATTTAAAACATGAAACAAAACTTCAGATTACATCACTTGCATTTCCAAATTATCACATATAAAAATCATTAATCTTATTATCTTTGACATTGTAAACCCATTTTAAAGTTATCTAATATGAAACAATTACATTCAATTACATGAATAATAATAATGTAGTGCTTAGCATATGCCAGTCGCTGTGTTAAATACTTCAGAATCATATTATTTTGAGCTGCACAACAATCCCAGGAGGTGGATACCACTATTATTTTTCACTTTACAGATCAGGAAACTGGGGCAAACAGAGATAAGATATCCTGCCTAAGATTATACAGCTAATAAATTTCTGCAACCAGAATATAATTTAAGTTTCCTTATGTTTTTCCAGAATTTTTTTTAAACACTTGTATTTGGGAATCTGATCTGAGATAGAGAGGTTAACAGAATAAGAGAGATGGGGTTTCTCAACTGGGGTGATCACAGAACATCTTAGGCTCCAGGGGTAAGGAACCTTTGGCCTAGAGGACACATATGGCCTTCTAGGTTTTTGGTTACACCCTTTTGACTGAGTCCAAGTTTTGCAGAACAAATCCTTTTATTAAGGGAATTTGTTCTGTGAAGTTTGGATTCAATCAGTTTGGATTCAGGGCCACATGTGGCCTTGAACCTGCAGGTTCCCCACACCTGGTTTAAGCAATCATTTCTCTTTTCATAGTCAAAGAAGGGTTAACAAGAGGTGGCTATAAGGTATAATTTACCTTCTTTTTTTCTTCACTCTGAGAGCACTTTCAAACTAGCTGCCTTCCTTCATTGTCCTAAAACAATGAGGCCGTTGATCTTACCATTAACTTTTAACTTTTATAAAATTTAATCCTTATTTTTCCTTAAAAATTTTTCCTTAAAAAATTCTACAGAGTGGCACCCTAAAAGTTACTAAGATAATTCAGAAAGGAGTGAGTTCCTGGAATTGCTCAAAGTCTCACAAGTTCCCCCTTGCAATCTTAAAATGATTCATCTTCAAACTCCTTAACTGCTAAAATGTTTTTAGTAGTTCCACAAACTTTGATTATCTGACTTTATTTCTGTAATTCCAACATAGCCAAAGCTGAAATGACAGGAAAAAAAAGTGTCTTATTGATTTTTTTTTTCTTTTTCTCTCTTCTTATAACCTAATCTCACAGAGAAAGCCTAAATTGAGAATTAATCCTGCTTACTGGGATAATTGATTTAAGTATGAAAGTTCATTAATCTTCCCCACTGTTCTTTGGCTACAGTTCTTGGAAGTTTTTCTGGCTGGCTGCATTTAAAATCTTTCAAGGTAATAGAATCTACATAGACATTTTACATATTACAAAGACACATAGACAAAACAACAAGAGAGATACAAACAGACACAATTTTAACAAAGCACACAATTACAATCCATAGCCAGGCATGCATTTACCAATTTAACAGAAGCATAGAGCTAACCAAGCGCTATCCTAGCCCGTGGGGAGCGGGGCAGGTGGAGTGGAGATAAGGCAAAGCTGCAACAGAGAAGGTATGAACCTCCTGGTCTGAGGAGGCCAGAGCCAAACAGAGCAGGCAGGAGCAGTTGGTTATGGCGACAGAATGTGCAGAAAGGATATCCTTACCAGAGTGTTCCAGCACAAATCAGGTCAGGAGGACCCCGGAGTTTTTGTAAGAGATTAATTTCATTATAAATACTGGATTCCTGAAATATTAAAAGCATCCCTTTGTGTCATTGAGAAATGTTAGCAGTTTTTGTAGCCAAGAAGCTAAAACATTCACAAAGCTAAACTTGATTCATCTTCCTAAACTAAAATGTGAATCTTGTCTCTCTCCTATCCAAAAACTTCCAGTCTATCAAGTCCAGGTTCTTTAATCTGCCATTCAAGGATTTTTGATACTATAGCCTTAATCTATCAAGCTATGTTACTTATTCGCTGAACACTTTCCCCATTTTTGCATCCTTGCTTGTTTTTTTTCTATCCAAAAAGTTCTTTCCTTAAATATCACTTGGTAAAAACCTTACGAGTCCTGTAAGTCCATCTTTTTTTTTTAATTTTTAATTTTATTTTTATTTAATGTGTTGCTTTTCACAGGAGTTTGAATGACAAATTTTCTCCCCATTTCTACCCCCTCCCATTCCAAGATGGCATATATTCTGGTTGCCCTGTTCCCCAGTCAGCCCTCCCTTCTGTCACCCCACTCCTCTCCCATCCCCTTTTCCCTTCCTTTCTTGTAGGGCAAGATAAATTTCTACACACCATTGCCTGTGTATCTTATTTTCTAGTTGCATGAAAAAAAAACTTTTTT
>CM053622.1:553274061-553307248 GCA_028646595.1 Phalanger gymnotis
GCCAACTCACTTGACCCTTGAGTTTTTCAGCAGGGTATGACTGCTTGTAGACTAAAGAGTTCTATGTTCCACCCTTGGGTGGATGCACTGCCACACCAGCACTCCTCCTTCCCCAAGAACCCCCTACCTGGATTGGGCTTAGATCTTCAGCAGGTTCTTCACTCCTGCTCTGATCAGCCACTTAATTCCTCCCACCAGGTGGGCCTGGGGCCAGAAGCAACTGCAGCTGTAGTTCTGCAGCTGCCCCACCTCTGCTGCCCCAGGGGCGGTAGCCAAACCACAAACTCCCTGTCCCTGCAGCTTTTCCCACTAACCTTCTCTGTTGTCTTTGCTGTTTGTGGGTTGAGAGGTCTGGTAAATGCCACAGCTCACTGATTCAGGGTGCTAGGGCACACTCTGCCCGGTTCCCGGTCTGGTCAGTCCATGGTCTGGTCGGTCCACGCTGCCCACGCTGGGCTCTGCTCAGCTCAGCTCTGCTCCCCTCAGCTCCCAGCTCTGTGCGGGATAGACCTTACCCAGATACCATCCAGCCTGTCCTCGGCTGGAACCCTGCTTCCCTCTTCCACTTTGTGGGTTCTGCAGTTCTAGAATTGGTTCAGAGCCATTTCTATCGGTTTTTGGAGGGACTTGGTGGGGAGCTCACGGTAGTCCCTGCTTTCCAGCCGCCATCTTGGCTCCACCCCCCCCCCCGTAAGTCCATCTTAAATGTCTTTTTTACCACGAAACGTTCCCTGATTCCCTCTACCCTAACCAGAAGTAAACATCCCCTCCTCTGATCTTCCTTGGGACTTTATACCTCCTAACACTCACAACAGTTTGGTTGTGTTATGGTCACTGGTGTGCATGCTATATCTTATATTAGACTATAAGCTCTATAATGTAAATAAGTCTTTTTCATCTTTGCAGTTCCCCACTGCCACTCAAGAAGGCCTTATACACGGTAAGCACTTAATAAATGAGGCTAATTGAAACTGTAGAACTGGAGTCAAAAAATAAAATAACTATAGTGCATGGACTTTGTTATCCATCATGGTTCTCTTTGGAATATAGAACAGGAACGATATTTATTTAATTAGAAGTCTACTTAATCCATGTCGCATTTGGAACATTTGGATAATTTTAGGTACATATGTATATGTACATATATAGTTGTGTATATGCTTATATGTACATACATATATATACACACATATTATATATACACATATATAATTACAGAACAAGTATTGTGGCTCCCAGTCATTGTCCAAGTATGTGAGTAGCTATTGGAGATGAATTGTCAGCTCTGCTGTCACTGGAACCAGCTTTATTAGGTAAGTAATTGAATAAAAATGGGGTTAGAGACACAAAACAAAGGGAAGAAAGAGAAAACAGTGAATAACCATTCATTGGATTCCCTCCGGAATGAGCTTGTTTCCTGCTTCCTTGCTATTAATAAAAAGAAATCCAATTTGTTCTACATGGCAAAGTTTGTAATTTATATGCTTATTAATTCTTAGCTCTGGTTGGAGCTTTTGGAGAAATATGCTCTTTAAAGCATTTATTCTCCAAGTCAATCAAACTTCAATTGTGAACAGAGCAGGTCTACCCTAAAATGTTCCTACAAAATTCCTCTCTTTGAGTAAAATGGGTCTTGAACCATAGAAATGATGAGGTCAAAAATTCAAGTAGAAAGAGCAATGGGCTTGGACTTGATTTGAGTCCAGGCTCTGCCCTGGGTAGTCATTTAGCTATAATGGGTCTTATTTTCCTCATCTGAAGTATGGGAATGGGAAAAGTAAGGCAGACACTACCTAACTTATAGGATCATTGTAAGTAAAAGCACTTTGTAAATGACAAATCGTATACAGAGGTGACTTAGCATCATCATTCTTGTTCTTATTATCATTAAACACAGCACCTTGGTACAAGATAGCTCAATTTGGACTCAGGTGCCCTGGGTTTGAATCTTACTCAAGCTATTGAGCTTCTCCGGGCCTTGATTTCCTCAACAATTATCTTGGATTCTATGGCCTTTCAAGTCCCATCCATCTCTAAACCAGTGAGCCTATTACATGTATGATTCTGACAATTCAGCATGAGTCACAAGCATTTTATGGTACAGTGTAACTGGAACTCAAATCTGAGCTGAAATGCGTCACCATACCCAGCTAACAGACATCTATCTACGTATAAGGGTAAGTGAGTTAGTTGTAAAGACTTTTCTTCTTGACTCACCAGCGCTTAATGGAAAGTCTCCAGCTCTCACTCCTCTTTGAGTGAGGATAAATGAGACCCTTTACCCTTCATTCTTGCCACCAAAATAAAGCCTCCCACTCCATCTCTCACCCAACCCCTCCTACATGGGCATGGAAGATAACACTTCCCAATGCTGGCATTTTCTATCCTCTGAGAAGAAATGTGTCCACTCTTAATGAAAGTCAATAATTATGAGTAAACGGTGGCAAGTGGAAATCCCAGCTGTGTTCCTATATACACACATGAATCATTTATTTTGAGGAATACCAGTTAAGCCTTCCTATATTCCTGACCTTTACCCCATTAGATCATCCATCTTAAAAAATTGTGTTTTAAGTTCCTTATATTGACTCCATTTAGCACCTCAGTGTAAATGTGTATATCAAATAATTTTCTGTCCTGACCAGTGAATTTCAGAAACCTGGGGAAATGTGAGTGATGATGTAAAGGGGCAGGAGAATACTGGAACCTAGGGAAACTGATGGGAGGAGGATTTATACAATTTTGCACCTTGGGCATCCAAGGAACAATCTATAAACACTAGATTCCTAGGTGTGAGAGGAATCAGCAAGAGGAAGAGGGACATGGAGGGAGAAGTTGGGAGGATGCAAAAGTCACAGATTATTCACGATGGTGAGTCCTGTGGGAACCTAATTGCCTATAGCTCTTTCAAATTGAACTGGTTGCCCTTTTTAAATGCCTCACATCTCACTTCTTACCTCAGATTTTCTTCAGGTCACATTTCAAGTAGTTAAGCATGGACTGTTAGAGAAGCTGATTTGTGAAATTTATGGGGAAGAAGAGAGCTATCTCTTCACAAGCTGCACAGCTTTGATCATCCTAGAAAGTTTGCATTGCTAGCTAAACCTCTGTGAAACAAAATGACCAAAACCAGGAAATAATCAATCATAAGGATCATAAGATTTAGAGTTTGAAGGGACCTGAGTCCTACTCCCCCACTCAACCAATATATATATTCCTCCATTATCTATGATATGCAAGGCATTTTGTGAGGTGTTTAGGAAGTACATAGAAGGATGAGCCTAATAAAAGGTCTTACTCTCTGTCTTCTCCAAACCATATTTCACACTATTGTAATACTAATCTTATTAAGTCACACCTTTCCTCAAAAATCATCAGTTTTCGCTAACTGCCCACTGAAGAAAGTTGAAATTCCTTTGTCCTTCATTCAAGACCTTCCATAATTGGGCACTACCCTCCCTTTTCTGTCTTCTCTCATAGACTCCCCTCCCTATATATTATTAATTCCCACAACACAGAGGTGATTGCCACATAGCTTGTGCCCTCTCCTTTCCTGCTTCTGTGATCAAATTCCCTCCTTCCTTTTCACCTTTTGAAATCTTTTCCATCCTTTAGAATCTAGCTTAAAAGTTCATTTGATTTTTTTCCCCTCTGACCTCTCAAAATACTTTATTTTCCATCTCTCAGGATTTCTCTAATGCACTAAGAGCAGTAACTGTAGTGTAATGGATAGAAAGCTAGGAAGGCATGAGTTCAGATTCTGCCCATGATACATACAGGCTGTATAACCCTGGGCAAGTCACTTAATATCACAATGCCCCCAGGCTATTTTCTAATACTAAGTTACAGAATAAGTGCCTCTCTGTAGCCGTAGATGGAGTTTCTTCACCAGGAATTCCCTATGCTGATGAAATCATAGGTCATACTCTTATCGTGTGTTATTGTGTGTTATAATTATCTTTGTATGTGTTCTATATTTAATTGTAATTGAATAAGGCATTTTCTGTCCTCGAGGAACTTACAATTTAATGGTAGAGACAACATATTTATCTTAGGAATTCCACATGATATGTATGAAAACCTACTTAATAAGACAGTTTACCTATAGAAGAACGGAGAAGGGAAGGATTGCTTTATAAGGACACTGACCATAGAGTCCTCTCTAGGGAATTTTAATTTCAACTGGGCCTCAAACAAGGGCATCATGAAATTTGAACTTGTAATCAGAAACACCTGGATTCAAATCTTATCTCTGACATTAAGCAGCAATGTGGCCATGTGTGGCCAATAACTATGTTATTTAATCTTTCTTAGACTTAGTTTCCCCACCTGTAAAATAGGGCTAGTAATACCTACCTCACAGTGTTTTCATGAGGCTTAAATGAGATGATGTATGTAAAGCACTTGGGAAACCTTAAAAAGTTATGTAAATGTCAGTGATCATTACTAGGCTAGAAGAATGATGAAAGATATGGGCATTCTTTTTTTGGTCAATATAACATTTCTTTATTTTCACTACAAGCAAAACACTAAGTAAGACATGGGCATTCTGCTGAGGAAGGTGGTACCCTACAGGTGAAGAAAAATGTAACAAATGTTTGTGGGGTGGGGAAGAGATCATTTTAGTGAGAATAAAAGACCCAGATAATAAATATTTTTTAATCGAACTAAATGTAGCATAGTGAGAGAGAAAGTTCAAGGGATAGAATGGTGCCAGATTATAGAAGATTTTGAATGCCAAGTTAAAGAATCTCCCATTAAATGCCTCTTAATGTAGTGGGCATGATGAAGAATTCCTCCTGCTATATGTTGGTAGGAAGGAGAGACCAAGGGACATACAGAATCTTGTGGAATCTTTAGGAATCAGAGAAGTTTTAAAATGATCATTCCAGGAAAGAGTCCTGGAAAAAATTATGTGGACATGTGTTGAAACTAGCCAATCTTGTGTTTGCCTTCTGAGAACCCAATTTCCTTGAGCTTTTGTCTAACATTAGTTAGTTCCGCCATGTTTATCAATTAGCTTATGTTTGTGTGTGAAACAAGAATTACAATTATTACCTTTTGGTTATTACTTCTTATTACTGAAAATCTACTTAAAACTTGTTTCAGTCAATTATCCTCTTTGGTCAAACTATAGGTGGCAAAGAGCCAGAGGGGTTGAGAAGCGGTGACACAGAAACTTCTGGGATCAGGGCAAGAAACACATTTACTAGACTAATAGTTTTGTGGACTGCATGGCTCCCAGTGTCTTTAGTGTCCCAGGGGCAGTACACGAGACAACTGGGTGTGCAATGAATGGGCTTATACTCTGAAGGAGAGCGCCAGGTTTCTGGGAAAGGCACTTATATGAGGCTGCAGTTACTTGGCAAAATATGTAGATTCACCAGTAAGCCCATCAATCAGGTAGCAAGGGGAACGAAAAACAGGTTTGAGGAACAAGGCATTGGGATGTGGTTTTGGGAAGCTCGTGCTAGGGAAATAGTCCATTTGCGAAAGTACGTGTTTGGGAAAGAAAGCCTATTTGGGAAAGAGCCCACTTAGCACAAGGTGTTGCCTTGAAGACATGGAACAAACGTTGCTTCAGGGTAGTCAGGGGTCAATTTTGCTCCTGCTAATAGCTGGGCCCCTAGACCTAGTCTGCAAACTATAATGAGTCTTATTTTTACTAGTTGAAAATCTCACTAGTAAAATGACCTCTGGGTCACCATTTATCATCATTAGAAAATAACAAATATACTTGTTATCATCATAATCATCATCACCTTCTCTATAACCAAAGCAGAATCTGAATTCTTATTTCAGATCTAGGCTATTTCATCTATACCAGGACATGTCATTTAAAGGAATGGTGATGATGTCGCTGTTGTTGTTGTCATTGTCATCATCATCATTATCAATACTCTTCAACCTTAGCATGAATAGAGAAATAAGAATCATCTTATTTGAAGATTTTGTGCTATGGAGAAGCCAAGGCTGCAGTATAGAGACAAAAGAATTGAAGAGGCTATTCCACTTTCACCCAATCTCTGACCGTAATCCTCTGAGTCTACTTTCCAGTCCCCTAGTCTGGTCATAGCCTTGTTAACCTGTTACTTTAAACTTCCCTAAGTGCCCAACCTGTGGTAGAGTCTTTTGAGCTCCTTCCTATTGGTCTGATAAGCCACAGTTAGACACACTGTACCTCGACCCCGACACAGTGAGGTCATTTTGGTCCTCTTCAAGAATGAAAGACGACAACCGAGAGACCTGAGGACAAGAGAGGTAGAAAGGAAAGAAAGGGAGGGCAGAATGAGAGGAATTCCTTAGGGAGGCGATCAACTGCTTACCAATACAGGAATGCAGTGGAAGCCACTCAAAGAATCAGAGGCAAACTTCTACTCTATCCCTTAATTCCCTGTCCCCCCTTCTTTCATCTCTTAAGTTACTGTTCATTTTAAGATGCTTATCTGAACTGATGATTATATCCACGGTTCATACTGTCATAATTGCCTCAGAAGTCATAGGGTACTCAATTTGTGTTTTTAATAGTACTTTGGTAATACTTGGTAGCCACATCCTTAGCATGGAGCTGAATCAGAAATATCATCTCTTAATATTCAGAAGCCTAAGGGATCTCACTTTATACTCCATTTTCTCAGTTGAAATCCTGCTAAAACCCTAAATATGTAATTTTAAAAGGCAAAGGAAAGTCTGGCAATTTATTACTATGAAACAAAATTGTTCTAACACTCAGTTTCCCTTTATCCACCAAATCACTGCTTAGGTAAAGTGGACCAGATTCAAGGATGGAACTATGGTCGCTATAAGAAGTCCAGATAGAACTGCCATAGAAAGTACAATGAAAAATTGAAAGAAAGTATCCCCCTATACAAGGCAGCTAGGTGGCACAGTGGATGGAATGCCAGGCCTGGAGTCAGGAACAACGAAGTTCAAATCTAGCCTCAGACACTTACTAGCTATGTGACCCTGGGCAAGTCACTTAACCCTGTTTACCTCAGTTTCCTCATCTGCAAAATGAGTTATAAAAGGAAATGGCAGTATCTTTGCCAGCCCCAAACGGGGTCATGAAGAGTCAGACACAACTGAAACAACTCAACAACATTGCCCTACACATGCACCTGCAGGCAAACCACCCAAGGTCTTTGTTTTCCAACCTCTGATTTTCCTTGAACAGTCAGTCTCTTTTTAAAAAAATAATGAGTTAATTTTTAGCTTTCAACATTCACTTCTATAAGAGTTTGAGTTTTAAATTTTCTCCCCCTCTCTCTTCCCCTCCCTCCCCAAGATGGCACACAGTCTGATATAGGCTCTACTTATACATTCACATTAAACATATTTTCACATTAGTCACTTTGTAAAGAAGAATTAGAACTAATGAGAGGAGCCATCAGAAAGAAGAAACAAAACAAAACAACAAAAGAAAAGGAGAGCAAATGGTATGCTTCCATCTGTACTCAGACTCCAGGAATCTTTCTCTGGATGTAGATAGCATTTTCCATAGTGAGTCTTCTGGAGTTATCTTAAATCCTTGCATTGCTGAGAAGAGCTACGTCTATCAGAGTCAGTCATCGCACAATGTCGCTGTTACTCTGTACAATGTTCTCCCAGTTCTGCTCATTTCACTCAGCATCAGTTCACACAAGTCTTTCCAGGTTTTTCTGAATTCCTTCTCATCATTTCTTATAGCACAGTAGTATTCCATTAAATTCATTTTCCACAATTTGTTCAGCCATTCCCCAATTGATGGGCATCCCCTCAATTTCCAATTTTTGGCCATCATAAAAAGCACCACTTTAAATATTTTTGTACATATGAGTCCTTTTCCCATTTTTATGATCCCTTTGGCATACAGAACCTAGAAGTGGTCTGGATCAAAGGGTATGCACAGTTTTATATCTCTTTGTGCATAGTTTCAAATTGCTCTCCAGAATGGTTGGATCAGTTGAATTGTCAGTCTTAAGGAAACCTTACAGATCTATATTTTCTGTTTTCAATAGGCCACTGTTTAACTGTCACTGATATTCCAAGTTAGTTGCTATCCCTGAACCTTTCTTTATGTAGTGTACCTTTCCTACAGTCTGCATGTCTAAATTCTACCTATCCTTCAAGGTTCAGCTCATTATACTCCTTTTTGAAACTTTACCAAAGATAAACTCAGTGTGGTTCAGTAGAAAATGTACTGATTTGGAGTTAGAGGACCTGGGTTTATGTACCAACACTTTCTGTAAACTCAGTTAAGACACTTAATCTCTCTGGGCCCCAGTTCTTCATCTGAAGAGGGGATTAGATTATATGGCCCCTGAAGTCCCTTGTAACTCAATGTGGATGATCCCATGGTCTTACTACAATTCACATTAATCTTTCTTGCTCTAAGGTCCTACAGAATTTATTTTCTTCACAACTCATCTTGGCATTTCAGCATATACCACTCTAGCACCTAGCAAAGTATCCTGCATACAGATTTTGTTGTTCAGTTGTAACAGCTGTGTCTGACTCTTTCTGACCCCATTTGGGATTTTCTTGGTAAAGTTACTGGAATGATTTACCAGTTTTTCCTCCAGCTCATTTTACAGGTGAAGAAAATGAGGCAAACAGGGTTAAGCAACTTGCCCAGGGTCACACAGCTAGTAAGTGTCTGAGGCCAAATGTAAACTCAGGTCTTCCTGACTCAAGGCCCAGCTCTATCTACTGTACCACCTGGCTGCCTCCTGCATATAGATGGCATTTCATAAATGCTTATTCATTATTTTCTCCCCTAGTGGATTGATCCCCTGCTCCTTAAGTGCTGGGACTCTCTTTTGCCTCTTTGTATGTGGGCACTTAAAAAAATGAGGATTTAGGACTAGATGACCTAGAGGTCACTTTTGGCTCTAGACCTTTATTCCTAGGAACATTACCTTGGTCCAACCTCCTCATTTTACAGATGTGGAAAGTTAACCTGTAGACCTTAAGTGACTTGACTAAGAACACACAGGTACCTCAGGCAGGATTTGAAGGCCTCTTTTCTTCTTCACTGAATAACAACCAGTGATCTCTCTTTTACGACCAGTCTGCCCAAGTCCCAGGTACCCAATAATCCCTAAATTGTTGGTATATTCCCTACCCGGTAATACTTCTCATACCTTGGCATCAAACTCTCAGCCTACAGGCAGAATCATTTTAAAATGTAATTGGGAAAAATTTAACAAAACCAATAAAAATACAATAAAACATAGATTACATTTTAAAACTGTTAATATACAGCTACCTGCAGATGAACCCAATTTTATTTTAATTTGACCATTTTAGGACAATTCTTATCCTTGAATCCACTCGGGTCCTTCCCCTTACCTCCAATTGTTCAAGCCATTTAACCCCTTTACTGCCACAACACTCCTATAACTTTTAGTGTAATGACTTATGGTGTCATTTAGCTCATTGCCATGGAAACTGAGCTAGCGCTCATGTTCAGAGGTGGCTCCACTGATAGCTGTGCCCCAAGGCACTGATGTCCTAAAGCAAACCCACAAGGACATATCCCCAGCTCTCTATCCATTCACTTGTATCCTCCAAGTATGTTATACCTACTCATTTAATCCAGAAATGATAGTGTTCTCCATAGAAATATTCCCACCACAGGTGATAATTGGGCAACCTGCAGATACTTTCCCACCTTTTCTGCTAGATATGAGTGTTTAAGATGCCTTTACACCTAGGAATAAAACTATCATTTACTCTGTAAACAACAAGTTTCGGGATTGCAATTATTCTTTTATCATTTGGTCAGCTATAGAAAAACAGACTGGGGCATTAGCATATACTCCCCAACCTAAAGTTCCCTGGCCAACAGTGCCAGTAACAAAAAAAACACCCACAGATCTGCCATATGAATTACCATGAACTATGCTGGAAGAAGTTAATCCTTTAGCTCTCCCGTAGTGTGAGAGTCATAGTACTTAGACCATATCTCTATATAGAGGCCCACTAGCATGGTATATGTTCATGTCCATGATACACAAACTACTCTCCCTCCAAATACTTGAATTATGTGTCTCAAGAATTCCACCAGACATAAGCCTTTCCAAAGCTTTCCAAGCACCAGCTCTATTCCTTTGCAGATGATTTTCTAGCACCCAATCATATTCTGAAGTGGACTTGCTCCTTTCATCTTTCAGGGCCTTGGTAGCCCTAAGGAATTACTGTAAATTCCTCCCACCCCACCATCTTCTGACTGCATATCAATTTGAAGGGAAAGAAACTGAAGACCTTTGCCAACTGTCTTCAAATTGCTACCAACACACATGACAACATTCTAGCTCAATTTGCCCCCATTGAGTAGTGTACCTTTCTAATTATGTCCTTCAAGTTTCAGTTACTAGCACACATGTTCCTGCTCACTCCACTACTGGACTTCAAACAATGGAAGTATCCTCTGTGTCTGCTCTCCTTCTGATTAGCTGGTTTCTCCGAGAAATTCCAATTTAAGAAGCAAGCTCAAGCTAACGGTGCCTTCATTACTCTCAAGGCTGCACTTTGGGCTCTCCTGGACTTTCTCTACAATGCCCCATAATAGATACCTTTGTTTAGGATACCTTTTCAGCTCCCTTTTATGTGCTGTCTTCCACTATCAGAATATAAGCTCCTTGAGATAGGAACTGTCTTTCTTTCTGTTTGAATTTCATTCCCAATGCTTACCACAGTGCCTGGAACATAGTAAGTGTTTAATATGTGCCTCTTGCCTTAACATTTTGCCCAAATGATGATGGGTGCTCAACTACTTGAAACTGCTAATTGGTCTCCAGTTACTCTCAGAGTTTGGGCATTACTTTGGTGTTTCATATCCGTTGTCTGACTCAATGATATAAAGAACTTCCCACCAAACAAAAAGATCAAGGCTCAGGGTCATAGAACTAGAGCTTGAAAGATGTTCAGAGGACACCTGGGCCAATCACTGTTAATGCTACCTCAGCACGCCAGATATGACTGTCTAAAACCATCAACACAAACTGCTTCCCACCTCAACTACAGGAAAATGTGTCGGTATAACACACACACACACACACACACACACACATATATATGCATACATACATACATACATATATATGTAATTCCAATACTAGCCTTGTCGCCCAAGGGAATTAAAAAGTATGGGCCCTAGGTAGGGAGATAACAAAAATTGAAAGACGAAAAGAAAATAGTATGTGAGGTCAAAAGGGGGAAATAGCATCCCAAACTTGGAAGTTAGAAGATAAGGCGAAAAGAACAGTGAAGTATGATTTTCAAAGGATTGATAAGAATTCAAGAGCCTGAAGGAAGCATAAGGGGAGGTCATTCTATGTATTAAGGTGTGCAAGTATGGGTTATATACCCGGGGTAGCAGACAGGCCGTCTAGGTTAGCTAAAGGGTTGAATAGGTAGATGTGAATAGCAGAAGATAAGCCTGGAAAAGTGTGATGTTTATTTAATAGTCAATGGAAAGCAGTTGGTGGGTTTGGGGGAGTGACTTGACTAGATCAATACATTATAAAGACAAATCTGGCAGTGATATGAAAGATGGATCGAGTCAGGGAAAGACAGTAGAGTTAGGAAAGCCTATTAGCACGTTATTGTAGTAGTCTAGGAGGTTGGAAATGAAAGCCTATCCTAGGATGGTAGTGGTGGAAATGGAGCACAGGGGACAGGTGTGAGAGGTTTTGTGATGGGAGAATTTTTTAAAATAATTTTTAAATGAAGATCTACCTTCTCTCCCACTTCAATGAGAAGGAAAGAAAAACAAAACTCCCATTACAAACATGTATAGTCAAGGAAAACAAATTACTGCATTGGCATCTCTATATATGACTGGCTATATGTGTATACATATATACATGAGAAAGACACAGATGTTTATGTGCATGAATAGATACATGAGAGAGGCATGTTTTGTATGTATGTATATATGTGAGAGACATTTATGTGTGAATATGAGAAAGACATATACATATATGCACACATATGTATATGTTTATATGTGTATGTTTGTATATGTCTCAATCCAGACTCTGAATCCATCACCTCTCCATCAGAAAGTGGGCAACCTGTTTAATAGTGAACCCTCTGAAACTGTGGTTTGTCATCGTCTTGATGAGAATGCCTAAGTCTTTCAAAGTTGTTTGTCTTTACAATATTGCTGTTATTGTGAAGACTGTTCTCTTTGTTCTGCTTACTTTATTCAGCACTAATTCATACAAGTCTTCCTGTTTCAGAGAAATGATCCCTTTCATCATTACTTACAGCACAATACAATCCTATCACATTTATATATTGTAACTTATTCAGCCATTCCTCAATGGATTACAGGTGGAGTTGCGTAACTTGGTAATAGATTCTTCCCATTCCCTCTTCTCTAATACCTAGTTAAAGATAACTCCAATTTAACTAAGCAAACATGCATTGAGCCCCTACTATGTGCAAGGCACTGTACCTTTCATATGTAACAGCTTGAAGTTTGCATAGTACTTCATGTACATTATCTGATTTGAGCCTCACAAAAATGCTGGGAGAATTCATCAAAGTCCTATGAGCTAGGTACTACAGGTATTATTATCCCTATTTGAAAAAGGAGGAAACTGACATTCAGGAAAGTTGTGACTTGCTGATGGTCAGCGTCAGAGATGGGATTTGATCTCAAATTTTCCTGACTCCCAAATCCAGTGAATACAATTCCCACCATTTGAGAAGTATGCATTCTACTTGGAGGATAGAACATGTACACAAATGTATATGATATAAAATTAAGGGGAAAGAGAACTAGCAGTTTGAGGGTAAGGTCAGAGAAGGTTTCACAGAGGAAGTGATACCTGAGTTGTGACTTGAAGGAAGAAAAGGTTTCATACTGTCAAAGAAAGGGGAAGGAATATTTTGGGAGACTGGGTACCACTAACAGAGATTACAAAGTCAGAAATATGAATAGGTTTAGTGGAAAAGGTATTAATACATTTGGAGGTAATATGGAAAGAATAGAGGAATTGAAGTGAGAGGATCTCAATTCAAATCTTGGCCCTGTTTCATATGTGACTTTGGACAAGTTTCTTAACTTGTCTGTGACTCAGTTTCCCATCTGCAAAATGAGAGTGGATCAGATGGCCTCCAAGTTTCCTTACAACTCTAAATCTAGTATCAAGTGATCCTACAATAAACTCATATTAGGACATGTTATGTTATATTTCAGGTACTTCTGGTATGTCCATGTAGACATGTCCTCTAGGCAGCTGGGGATCCAAGCCTGGTATTTAGGGGAAAGGCCAAAGCCATAAATAAAGACTTGTGAATCATCTGCTTAGAGATGATAGTTGAAACCATGGAGAGTGAATGAGATTGCCAGGAGAGATCATTCATTCATTCATTCATTTATAGAAAAAAAGAGGTAGGGGTAGGGCTTTGGGAATCATTCATCTTAAGAGGATGGGAACAGGATAAAAGTCTATCAAAAGAGGAAGCAAAGAAAGAAAAGTAGGAGGCGATCCAGAAGATATCCCAGAATCCAGAGGAGAAAAAATTATGCCAAAAGCTCAATGGCAAACAGTGTCCAGTCAGTCAAGAAGCATTTATTAAGCACCTACTATATTCCAGGAACAGTGCTTAATACTGGGATTATAAAGAAAGACAAAATATAGTTACTGCTGTCAAGAAGCTCACAACAAGGTCGAGAAAAATTAGCCCCACTTGATTTGGAAATTAGGAGATCATTAATGGTCTTGGAAAGAGTATCTTCATTTGAGTACTGAGGACAGAAACAAGACTGCAAAGAATTGAGGAAAAATTAGGTGGTCAGGTATTGGAGCCAATGAGTATAGACAACTTTCAAGAACTAAACAACTTTTTAATCCTTAGCACCTGAAATATTATGTTAATTCAATAAGTAACATATCAAGGAGGACTTCTAGGTGGGTAAATGTGTTCTTCTATCATCTATCCAATTCCCTTTAAGAGCCTATTTGAAAGCAAGAGATGGAGGCATAGCTTCTCATGCTGGTAGCTGTTTCTCAAAGGCCATCGATTTCAGAATCATTGTAAACACCACAGCACACCTCTCACCTGAGTCTCAGTCTTGCTTTTAGGATATGTTTCCATGTTTATTGGAGATTCTGCATTCCCTCAAGCAGAGAATACCTACTTAATTCTAGCAAGCACATTACAGAGTGAATGAGTATAATTCCAAACCATTTTGTGAGACTTTAAAATTGGATTAGTTGACTTTTCTCAAGGGAACTGTTAAATTTCTTCAAATTCAACGCATGTTCATTTTTTCTCAGCCTTCTACAGATCTACACTCTCCATGCTGATGAGTTAAATTCCTCAATCAGAATATACCAAGACATTAAATAATGTCTAAAATTTCAGAAGCACAACATTGTTTTTCAATTTTATGAACAGCCTTCCCCATATACATTCACTGCTTGACAGCTATGTATTACATGTAGACAGCTAGGTGGCGCAGGGCCTAGAGTCTGGATGACTCATCTTCCTGAGTTCAAATCTGGCCTCAAACACTAACTAGCTATGTGACCCTGGGCAAGTCACTTAATCCTGTTTGCCTCAGTTTCCTCCTCTGAAAAATGAATTGGAGAAGGAAATGGCAAACCATTCTAGTATCTTTGCCAAGAAAACCCCAAATGGAATCATTAAGAATCAAATGCCACTGAAAATGGTTGAACGACAAAACTTTACATACTCCTACCCTGTCCACTCTCCACTCACCTGCTCTCTCCAGTTCATTTATAATATAGACATAAGGACGTTTTCTTTTTCAAGAAAAAAAGTATTGACTTTTTTTTGCTTTTACGGCACCTTAATTTCCATATACATATCCCTTCTTCCTCCTCTATTTAATGAGCCATTCCTTTTAAAAAATGAGGGAAAAAAATCTGTGCAGCAAAACTACCCCACACACATTAATTGAATCTAACAGTATATGCAATTTTCACACCCATAGCTCCCCACTTCTATAAAGAAGAGAAAGAAGGCATTCTTTCAGACCAAATTTATTCATTGTAATTACTCAGACATCAGTATCTTTTTTTTCTTTCCATTTATATTGTTGTCATTTTGTACACTATTTTCCTGGTCCTCTCTACCTCTATCTGCATTGAGTCTTATGAGTCTTCTCATGTTTGTCTGAATTCTTCATATTCATCATTTTATGGTTCATAATTATTCCATTACATTTTTGTACCAAAATTTGTTTAGCCACTCTTAAATCATTGGGTACATGTTTTGCTTCCAAGTCTTTGCTATCACAAAAAGTACTAATCCAATCCAATCCAATAAATATTTATTAAGTACCTTCTACCTACCAGGCACTGTGCTAAGCACTGAGGATGCAATTAATAAAAAAGTTAAGACAGCCCTTTCCCTTAAGAAGCTTACAATCTAAACCGAGAGAAAAACATAAAAGAAGGCAGGAAAGCTAGGGGGAAGGGAATAGGGGTACCAGATATAGCATAGAGGCATTTTTGTTCATCTTGTTCCATAGAGTTGAAAACAGGAAAGGCAACAGATGCAAAATAAAATGAGCTGAGAGTACTGTTTCCAACCCCTGTAATTGAAGGCAGTGGAAGGAGTCTGGCATTCTGCCCTCCAGCCCTCCAATCAGAGGCTGGAAGAGAATGAGCAAGATGGTGGCGATCAAGGCTTGAGATATAGCAGCATATGGGAGGGGAATTTTTTTCAGTTGAGTCGAAGCCATGAACAGCAGATGCGAAATGAAATATTATTATGGATATATTGATATTGTGGGACCTTTCTATCTTTGACCTCTTTGGGATATATCCCTAACAGTGGACTCTCTGGGTCAAAGGGTCTGGATATCTTAATCACTTTCTTATAATTCTGTAATGTTTTCCAGAATGGTTTAACAAATTCACAACTTTGCCAATTGGATATTAGTATCTCTGTCTTTCTATAGCCCCTCCAAAAATTGAGTGTTTCTATCCTTTATTGTCTTTACCAGTTTTCTGGGTGGGAAGTAAAACCTTGGAATTGTTCTGATGTGTAATTTTTTTATTTTTAGGGATTTGGAGCAAATTTATATATGGTCATTAGTAGTTTATAATTCTTCTTTTGAGAATTATTAATTCATAAAGTACAACTTGTTCCCTTAAAGAACATGAGATCCAGCATGGTGCTTTCCAGAAGACATCACGGTGTAGTGGAAAAAAGGCAAACTGAGTCAGGAGGTATGAGTTGGCTCAAATTCCATCTCTGTCACTGGACATGGAACATGTGGCAATTAATTTCACATCCTTTTGCTTCAGTTTTCTCATCTGTAAAATAAGGAGGTAATCTAATTGATTTCCAAAATCCCTTCAAGTTCCAAGTGCCTCTCTATAACTGTCTTTTTCAAAGCTGGAGCTCACCTTACATTTAAGCAAAAGGGACATTCACCCATAATATTTAATGTGATCCCAGAAAGCCAGGAAAATGCTTCTTCTCTACCCCTACATTGCCATTCCCATATTTTACCTAAGAAAAACATCCCCATCTGCTACACTTACTGTTGTCTAAAGAGACATGACTAGGGTGAAGGTGTAAACTACCAATATCCCCAACAGGAAAAATACAGTGGCAGAAGTCAAGATGACTAATTGGTATCAGATCATTTGTTGAAAAATTTATGTAGATTAAGAAGGAGAGAAAAGAACACTAAGTGACAGGGAATGAGGAGTGGGAAGATGACACATGCGGCATGAAGAAAAACAGAAGAAGTAAATGGCAAAGGGGAAAATAGATGACAGCATTCACTATTTTTACAATTTTGATCAGGACTAGGCCTCTAACAGATTGGGTCAGTGGGAAGGGCCAGCCTTGGGTTGTCTAGGGATATGAGCTAGGCAGACCTACAGCATCAGTCAAAAGATGGATGGATATTAGATTAAGAGGGTAAGATAATGGGAATTTTCTTTAAGGGGTTGGCACCCAGGGATGTGGGGCCCAAAAGTAAATCTGAAATCAAGCTAAAACCTGAGACAAGGGCGAGTCTGTAGGTTGTCATTTAGTGGCAGTAGCTTCAAAGGTTAGAAGGATAAATGAGTAAAAAGCCAAATAAATAATTATGGTCTCCATTCAAAGGACAGTGCCTTGTTAGTAATTTGATTTTTTTTCCACCAGCTTCTTCATCAAATCAGTGAGTAATTTTAAAATACTTGGACCCCGAGGAGGAAAGGAGTGAGAAATTGTGAAGGGAAGGCAGAAAGAAGGTCAAAATGGATGGGGATAAGTCATATTTATGGGGTTTCTTGTCCTTTAAAGATTAATTTTATTGATGCCTTATGTTTTTACAGCCATCATTTCTGTATATAGTACTACTTCCCCCAACTCTAGGAATTGGACCCGCCCTTATGACAAAGAAAAAAAAGTTAAGTGAAAAACAGCTGACATAAGGACTATCTGACTATGTATAAAACATCCCATCCTTGTAGTCCTTCATCTTTCTGCTGAGAAGATGAAAATAGCTTTCATTATCTGTTTTCCAAAACCATTATTGTGTATTCAGTTATTCAAAATTGAGCTTCCTTTTAGTGATCTCTTCGCAGATGTAGTCAATTGTGTGTTTTGTTCTGGTTCTGTTTGTTTCACTCTACATCATTTCATAAAAATCTTACCATCTTTCTCTGAATTCCTTATATTCATCCTTTCTTACCATACAAAAATATCCCATTCCATTTGTAGACCAAAGTTTGTTCAGCCATTCCCCAACCCAATAAGCACCCTCATTGTTTGCAGTTCTTTGCTACCACAGAAAGAGCAGCTGTGAGTTTGCTAGCATATTTATGCTTTTTCATGTACAGTTCTAGATAGTCCTTGTTTCTATGTAAAGCATAATCACAGCCAAGGTAGTAAACCAGAGAATGGTCCATAGGCTTTGGAAAAATTCCATTCCAAAGTTTTATATTTATGGGTAAAGTGACTGGAAATGTCTGCTTCATACTGTTCATTCTGGCAATGCTCTGCCTATTTCCAAAGCTTAGTTTTTTTTTGAGAGACAGAGACAGAGAGATAGAGAGACAGAGAAAAAGAGAACATGAAAAGTAAATTTTACTAATGTTGAACCCCATCCTATAGTCTATGATGAAGGCTCTTAACCTTTTTGGTGTCACAGACCACTTTAGCAATCTATTAAAGGTTCTGGATTCCTATTTTTTTTAAATTCATAATTGAAGGAAATGCTAAATCTCAGAGGTTAGTGAAAATAAATGTTTTTCTACATAAATTTAGGGATCCCCTCAACTCTATTCATAAACCCTGTTGGGAGTCTGTAGACCCCAGGTTAAAAGCCTCTGCTCTTGGATCAATACTGCTCAAAGGCAGAGAGGATACAAGGACCCTTAGGGTCAATGGCTCTTTGTTTCGTCATCTAGTTATCTGTGCAGCCTGCTTTGACTTTGTTCTCTGGCTCCACTAACTGGGCTCTTGCATTTTATCTCTGTGACCAAAACCTTGCCTTATATCCCATTGTAATATGGGCTCTTACCTTATCACTCCATGCCTCAGTTCTTGCCTCTGTTTCCTTTCTAAAACCCCAGTTCCTCTGAAGCTGGGGGTTTGTCTTGTTCTTTCAATTATTCAACATACTTGGATAATACCCCCTAAGTCCCCCCAATCCTTTTGTCTAGGTAAGCACCACTGTTAGATTTCCCTGAGACTGACAGCTCTGTTTGGTTGGACCTCAGGCTATTAGTTACAAACTAAATCCCCTAGTTCTTAATTTTCTCTCTCCATGCTCTCACACGACCTAATATTGGCTTCTCTGTTTACTTGCTGTTTCCTGCCCCAGCTCCGCCTCCACTACGATGTAAACACCTTGAGTAATGAGACTATTTTAATTTTTCGTCTTTGTGTTCCCAAGAACCAAGCCAGGTTCTTATACACAGTAAGCTTAACAAATATTTGTTGATTGACTATCTGTGATTTCATTATTGTAGAGGATTTCCTAGTGAGAAAAAACTCCCTCTCCAGATGGAAAGACAACTTATAGTCTTTGCGAGTTACCAGAGTATTTGGAAGGCATTGGATCATAGACTGAGAGCTGTAAGGGATCTCAAAGTTCCTCTAGCTCAACCACCTCATTTTATAGATGAAGAAACCGAGGCTCAAAGAAGCTAAAGAGATGGAGATAAGTGACACAGCTAGGATTTGAACTCAGTTGCTCTGACTCCAGAACAGGGTTCTTTCCATTGTACCATGCTTCTTGACATGTTTTGGTTATGGTGTCACATAGCTAATATATTTCAGAAGCAAGACTGGAAACCAGATCTCCTTGACTCTAACACTCTCTATTTACGAGCATTTAATAAATGGTTTTTGGATTGGATCAGATTTCAGTGGTGCCAACTACCTGCTTAGACTTTGTCCTTAGTAAGCTCTGATTGCCTATTCCGTCCTTAGGTGATGTGTCTGATTTTCAGTCCCTATCCTCTCCAGTTTGACCCATTATGCCACTGACTGAATCCACTTGTCATGAGTGTTTCCTTTGAAATCTGTTCTCTGTCCCTTCGGCTGTCTCTCTCTCTCTCTCTCTCTCTCTCTCTCTCTCTCTCTCTCTCTCTCTCTCTCTCTCTCTCTCTCTCTCCCTCTCTCTCTCGGAGATGACTAATTTCATCACCGCATGGACATTTTACTTGGAAGTCCTGTTTACCCAGCATAGGAAAACCATCACCTTTGGCCCCTTCTATAATCACCAAGACCATTCCAACCATTTATCTTGATCTGCCTTGCTGTTGTTCTTCAACCATCATTAGAGTCATCTAATTAGAGGTAATCCAATTAAGATCTTTCCTCCTTTGTGCTATTCTAAGGAAAGTGAACTCCAGTCACTTTTTCCTTCCCCATCCCTGCAGTGCTTGCATGTCTCCCCAACACTCCTAGATTCGTGGCAGACATTTATTTTTAATGAGAAGAAGACCAAGAGTTTCATTAAGATGTGTTTTTGAGATCTCCTCCAGGTTGCTATTCAGTTTGTGCTAATTTTGTTAACAGCTAATTGGTTTCAGACCACTAAGTCGACGTTTGTTTACACGTTGAGATCGCAGCTGCATAAAAATAAATAATTTTCTTCCTTGCTGAGAGGATATAATCAACATATTGTGACCTTTTCACATAACTGTCGAATTTAGGGATATAGCACTTTGCAAGCTGACTGTAAGCACTATGTTCTTGACCTACTCCATAATGATGGCATATGAATGAATATGGTCCTGTCAAGTCTGTTTTCTTTGTATGCTTGACTCTCTCCACCCCTCTAAAATAGAAATTTATTTTGATGGTCCCAGCAAAGTATTCAGTATAAGACTGGAATTAGATAGAATAGAATCCCAGAGGTGAAAAAGATCTTATCAATCAAATTAGTCAAATTCTCTCACTTTACAAGTGGGGAAATAAAGACCCAGAGGGATGAAGTGACTTTTCCGGAAGTCAGACTGAAACTGAAGTCACATAATTGTTAATCCAGTGTTTTTGCCACTGTATTGCCCTCTTTTCTTTCCATCCAGATTGAACTATGATCTTCAGTTTAAATGAGTTATTCAGATTTTTTAAAACTTATCGATACTTTTATTTTTATATCACATTTATCTCTGAATTTATCCTCCCTCACTTCCTGCCACCCCCCAAAAAAACGTCTTATATAAAAAAATAAAGAAAAAAGAAATTCAACAAAACTAACACATAAGTTGTGTCTGATTGCATATAAAAATGTTACATATCTGTAACCCCATTTTTTTTGGTGCCAAGCTTGGAGGATTCTAATAACGTAGCATTCAGTTGTTGTTGTACTTCTTCTTCTCCTCCTCCTCCTCCTCCTCCTTCTCCTCCTTCTCCTCTTCCTTCTCTCTTTCTTATCCTCCTCTTCTTCCCCCTCTTTCTTCCCTCTTAAGTTGTTATAGTCATTGGGAATACGATTGCCTGGCTCTGCTTATTTTAGTCTCCATCACTTCAAAAAGATTCACTTTTGAATCAGGAGTATAAAATAAAATTATAATACCATTGTTAAAGTGATGCAAAATTGAGGTTGATGTTTCTTATTCTCTTAAATGTATTTCTGCTATGGCCATGCTGTTAGCATTTTCACAAGCTACAGGAAAAAAAATCTCTCTGAACAATCAACTCTAAACTGAATAATAAACACACACACGCACGCACACACACACACACACACACACACACACATATAATCTCTATTAGCAAACTTGGTCTCAAACAACCCTAATAAGAATACAACTAATTGGGGGCAAGGATAAAATTAAAGATTTCATGGGAACAGAACCAGCACATTTGGTCTGCGTAAGTTAAAGAGTTTAACAGCTACTACTTGTAAGACTGAGAAAAGAAATTCTGTGTTCCCTTTGTGTATGGAGGGAAAAAATATTCCCAGGTGACATTTTTAGCAATAGGGTTATTTGTTAGCTTGTCCCCAGAGGGCTTTGTCCTAATTCTGGGCAGTTCTTGTTTTGGATCATTGAATATCCTTTTTCTCTAAACAGACAGGAAATAGGTATTCTAGGCGGCAGTGAAAAGAACATAGGGAGAAAACCGACCAGGTGTTTAGAGAACAACACTATTTTGAATTATATACCAAATTACTGAAAAGATGTGATGAGAGATGGGGAATACTGAAGGCTGCCTGAAGGTATTGTCATCTGGAGTTCTTAGAAGAAATGTAGCTGTATAGGGAAGTTACAGCCTTAGGAACCTGTTGATTCCAGTGGTGATCAGTTTGAAACTGACCAGAAATCCTTTACCAACATATCCAGAATCACTGAACTTGGGCTAGTTTATTATTGATGGAGAATATGTGATATCATAGGCTTCACCTATTTCCAAAAATGCCTCCAAACTCTCCACAGCCAAAGATACTAGAAAGAAACCACTGTGTTCTTCAGGCTTAGAGGTGTGGTACTCTTTTTTCTGCCATTGTTGAAAGACTTTAATAATCTGATCAGTATATAGTGAACATGAACATTCTTCTGCATCTGGGTTTGTATCCTTTCAAGTTTTCTTACCCTATATCCCAAACAAAAACTATCACATCCCTTTTTTGGGAGAGGTACAAACAGGTTGGACTTCAGTGCCTTGCAAAGTAACCTCTTCCTATTGTTGGGTAAATTAGGAAGCTTTGTGGATAAATATTTCTAATATCAGTATGGACTCTCTGGTAGAACCAATACCATTCCGAGAGGGTTAGGACCATGGAATAAATTATATGGCACCTGCCCATTCTTGAAAAAGACACTGTTTTCTCATAATTCTGTTGCAACCTCTCTGACAGCTTCTCAGGATCCTTTGCTGGATCATCATCCATATAATACCCTCTGATTGTGGGAGGTTCCCAAGCTCTGTTCTAGGTTTTTCTATCTCTCTCTCCTCTGTCTCTATATCCCTATCTGTCTACCTCTCTGTATCTCTACCTCTTTCTGTCTCTCTGTCTCTGTCTCTGTCTGTTTCTCCCTGTCTTTCTCTCTCTTTTTCTCTGCTTCTGTCTGTCTCTGTCTGTGTCTCTCTCTGTCTCTGTCTTTCTCTGTCTGTCTCTGTCTCTGCCTGTCTCTGTCTCTGTCTGTCTCTGTCTCTCTGTCTCTCTCTCTCTCTCTCTGTCTCTGTCTCTCTCTCTCTCTCTTGCTCATGGGCTTAATCATCATCCACTGATGACTTGCAGATCCATATATCCAGCCCTGCTTAATCTTTTTCCTGCCATCCAGTCACACATCAACAACAGTCTATTGAATATTTAGACCTGGATGTCTGACGGATATTTCAAACTCAACTGAAAGAGAACTCACTAGCTTTCCCTTCAGAACCACCTCTCTTTTGAACTTCCTTATTACTGTCAAGGCTATTGTCATTCTTCCAATAACCCAGATTTGAAACCTTGGTGCCATCCTCCACTTACTTTCTCTCATACTACATATACAATAATCTGTCAAATCTTGCCACCTCCACCTCCACAACATGTCTCATGCCTATCCCCTTCTTTCTATTCACATAGCCACTACTTTAATTCCATCACCTCTCACCTTGACTACCATAAATAACTGGATGCTATGCCTCAGGTCTCACTCTTGCCTCGTTGTGTGAAGAATGGACTCCACATAGGCACCAAAATAATTTTCCTGAAGTGCTGTTATGACCATGACATTCTCCTACTCGATGAGCTCTGAAGGTTCCCTGTTACCTCCAGGGTTAACTATAAACTCCTTTTTTGTCTCTTAAAGTCCTTTATAACCTAGCCTCCAACTGCCTTTTCAACCTTAATACATGTTACTTCCCTTCATGCACATCTCAATCCAGCCAAACTGGACTTGCTACTGATACTGATAAATGGTCTTCCATCTCAGGTCTCTTAATGTCTTTGCACGGGCCATTCTCCATGTTTGGAATGTACTTCCTACTCACCTCTGCCTCTTAGAATCCCTGTTTTCCTTCAAGACTTATCTTAGGCAACACTCACTACATGAAGTTTTTCTCACTTTCCCCCAGTCACTGGTGCCTCCCTCCCCCTCCAAAATAACGTTTATCTATTTTGTATCTACGTGTTGTCTCTCCCGTCCAAGAAATGACTATCTCAGTGCGTGCTTCAGCAGAATAACTATGAATTATCATTCTGTGAAAATAGCATTTGTTTCTTTTATTTCCTATCCTTCCTGCAGGCAAAAACTGTTCTGCTTTGACCTGTTACCTAGAACAGTGGCTGATATGTAGCAGGTAGCTAAATCAGTGTGGTTGGGTGAATGATTGCCTTATACAAAATAAAGCAAGGTTCAATGACTAGCAAGGTAGGCCTCCAGGTTGACAAGATTCACAATTCAACTTTTTTTTCAGTAAAAAAGCTTTGTGCATTAAATGCCTACTGCGTTCAAGACAATTTGCCTGGTACTATGGTGCAAAGATGAATCTTCCCTTCTAGTTCTAAGTCTTATAGTTTTATGAAAAATTATAGCCTTTGTCCTCAAGAACCATACTATCTACTGTTGTAGCTTGGCAGTGCCATAGGGCCTGGAATCAGGAAGACCTGAGTTCTAAAGGTAGCCTTAGACACTTACTAGCTGTGAGCTAGTCCTGGGCAAGTCACTTAACCTGTTTACTGAAGTTTCCCCATCTGTAAAATGGGAATAAATAATAGTGTCTCCCTCCCAGAGTTATTGCAAGAATCAAATGAGATAATAATTGTAAAGTATTTAGCATAGTATCTGAAAACATAGTAAATACTTTATAAATGCTATTTATAATTTACTTGTTTATAAATTTATATTTTATATATAAATATACTTGATATTTATAATTATATGTATCAATTTACTTGATATTTATAATTTTATATATACTTGATATAATTTTATATCTAAATATACTTTATATATAATTTCTATATAAATGTTATTTATAAAAATTTTAACTGTTTTATCATCATCATTATTATTTTTATTACTATTGTTATTATAGAAAAGGGAGTAGTGTAGGGAGAGAATCCCAGGCATGTTTAGGCATAGAAGTAGAGAGGGGCAGGCTACTCTTTTTGTATTAGCATTAAGGTATAGGAGGAGGTGTTATGGCCTGATCTGAGTAGATAGAAAATACTGCTCCCAAACTTCAAGTCTGCCTGAAGAATCAGAGAGTTAATAGGTACTGAGATCCTGGTCACTTCTTTTGAGCCTCTTAGTACAGGATTGGTGAGACCTGCCAAATCATCATCAGGCTTCCAGTTTCTATGCTCTAATCCTTCTAGTTTCTATGCTCTAAGCATAGGATCAATTTGGAAGACAAATTATTTCCCGTCATTTAATTAATAACCACTTAAGCCTTTGGTAGTGGAAAGAACACAGTGCACTTTCCCAGCTCTCCCACTGATGCGCTATATGACCCTAGGACAAGTTGTTCCCCATATGTGAGTCTCATTTTTCTCATCCATCAAATGGATTTAGCTACTCCATCAATGAAATAATACATATGGGAGTCATTTAAATATCATAGCTGATATTTATATAGGCTTTAAGATTTGTAAGGAATTCTAGCTCTTTTCTCTCACTTGAGCCTCACAACAACCTGGAGAGGGAGATAGTAGTATAAGTTTTAGAATTCTCTTTTTCAGATGTAGAAAGTAAGGATCAGAGAGATTAAAGGAATTACCCATAATCAAACAACTGGTAAGTACCTGAGGGAGGATTTTACTATAAGTCCAATATCTCCAAGTCCAGCACTCATTCCACTATAGTAAATGGCTTTCTTTCAAAAAATACGCATACTTACATAGTGCTTTAAAGCTTACAAAGCATTTTCTTCCCAACAACCTTGTGAAGCAGGCATTGATAATATTATTATACTTATTTTACAGATTGGAAAATCGCATTTTTACAAATGAGGAAACTGAGGCACAGATAATTGAAGTTGAGCTCACCTAGTTAGAGTGGCAGAGGTGGGATTCAAACCCAATCCCCCAAGATATCATTTGCTTTTTGCTTTATCACATTGGCTTTTAGAAAGTTAATACAAGTGATTATTAATAATCATACAGTTATTTTTGTTATTCACATCATGAAATTATTTGATTCATTGATCCAATATAATTGATTCAATATAATTCATGAAATTATATGATTCATGATAGTATTATTATTAATAATACTATTAATTTGTGTGGGTTGCCATGGCCAATGATCAAAGACAATATATAGATCCCAAGACAATAGATTCCAATTTCATTTTCTAAATTATTTAATAGAAAAGAGCACAGATTTCTTCAGAACTTCAATAGAGACAAACCTATCTTAATAAACACACAGGTCTATACAACAAGACATGGGCATAAACTGACTGTCTACCTAGCTCTTTTCTTTGTTTACATGTACAATGGCTGGAAGATCAGAAAGAGATTTTGACGGTGACAATGAAATATAATCTAAAGGAGTTCCCATCACTTGGGGTGTGATTGAACAAATTATGGTATATGAATATGATGAAAGACATGATTTCTGAGAAATATGGGAAGAAATATATGAAATGATAAAAATTGAAGTGAGCAGAACCTGGTGAAAAAATTATGCCAATACAACCAAACAGCTAAAAGAATTAAGACATAACTAAAGGAATTAAAAACACTGATCATTGCTATGAGCATCTAAAGATGCCAGAGGTCTCATGATGAAACATGCTACCCACCTCCTGACAGAAAGGCAATAGTCTCAAAGTATAGATTTTTAGATACGACCAACACCTGAATTTGCTTGGCATGACTATAGTAGGAAGAGAGTAAAGGAATATGCATTAAACAGTGGCTATTATGTGTCAAGTACTTTACAAATATTAACTCATGTATATTTGTTACAAGGGTTTAGATTTTTTTTTGCCTTTTTCAATGAAGAGAGGGGAAGTAGGAAGGAGAAAAGGTGGATCTTCATTAATTAGAAAAATAAATTTAGTTTTTAAGTAAGAGAACCAGAAGAAAGGAAGAAGGGACAAAGGAAAGGAGAGAAGGCTAACCTTCTGTGGTTACATTAATTTGGTTATGGTTGGGAATCCACTTCCTTATATTAATCAGAGGATAAGGCTTTCATAGGAAGGAAAAGAGAGATAGAGCTAAAATGGACAGAGATGAGAGATCAGGAAGTGATAGCAGAGCAAGAAGGTTTTCTTTTAAGAAGCCTATACCTCTGAGGAACAGATATTTGTACAAAATAATTTGCTAGCCACTGGTGGATTTTCTTTTCTTTCTCTCTTCACCTCTTGCCGTTCATTCCCAAAGTTTGGTCAACTGAATTTTCCCCAGGTTTCTAATTCCTAATTACAGTTCTATATGACCATCTCGTGGAGACTGCAGAGGGAAATTATTGAAAGTAGACCAGAGGTTGCAGGCAAAGGAGGATGGGATGCCAGAGATGTTTCCTTCTCCCTGTTATGTCCTTGAGACCTGGAATCTCTATCATATAACTCCTAATTCAGTATCAAGTAACTGCAGTAGCTTTTGGAAAGATTCTTTGAATTAACCAAGTAAGGAAATTTATAAAACTATGAAAAATGCCTTGACAAGGCCTGTTTCAAAAATCCAATTAGGAACAACACCTGCAATTTCACAGTCAATAATGAAACCCATAATCAGTGAAAGTTGTATACCAAAAGGATTTGCTCAGAAAAAAAATCACTTCAGTAATAATTAATGACTCCTGAGAAGTCAAACAGGCTCCTCCAAATTAAAGCATGGCTAAATAATCAATGTTAATTGGATATTATTGTATTTGCTGTTTCAATTTGTAAGCAAATTATTGAAATATTTATTTGTACATATGGGTGGTTTAATCCTGTGGTAGGACAACATCAATCATTTCCAAATATTTGTCCTTTTATTATTCCTTTTTTAAGGTCTCATGTCAATAAAGTAGTCTTTCACTTTGTGAAAGGAAAATACTGGACTAAAACATACTGAGGAACATCTGAGACTTCATAATCTAGCTGTGAAATTGCAGGCATAAAAGACTTTTTTGAATACTGCAAATTTAGTTGTGAGGTTAATCTCAGGGAACTCACTAGGAATAATTGATTTTTTAATAATCTGCAATACCATGGATGCTTTACATATAGCAAGTACTCAATAAGTAATTGTAAAATTGAATCAAACGTATTCACTCAAACAAGCAAACTTTATAATAACAATGTAAATAGTAATAGGTGACATTTATATAGTGCTTTATGGAATGCAAATCACTTTATAAATATTACTTCATTTGATCCTCATAGCAACATTGGCATGCAAGTCATATTATCATAAAAATTCTACAAGTGAGGAAACTGAGGCAGAGAAAGGTAAAGCATATCACCCAGGACCAGATAGCTAGTTCAACGTTTGAAATTGGATTCACATTTGGGTCTTCCTGACTCCAAGTCCAATGCTCCATCGACTTTACCTGCTATGTACCAAGTACTACGCTAGAGGTAAAAATATAAAAATAAATAGTTTCTGCCCTCAAGAAGCTTATATTCCATGGAGAAGGAAGAATATAACAAGTACAGAATAAGGAAATATTGCTCACCTGAGAAGGGACAGAGCAATAATAGCAGAGGGGAATCAGAAAAAGCTACATGGATCAGGTAGAACCTGATCTAAACCTTGAAAGAAGATAAGAATTCTGAGAGCTCCAGAGGAAGGAAGTACAATTGAGGCATAGCGATTGGCTTGTACAAATACATGGAGATGGAACATGGAGCATCTTGGGGGAGACTGAATGTCACGTTCAGGAAACGACTCATCAGCCTATATATGTTAAGTGCCAAACATTATGCTAGATAGTCTGGAAGGAATACATGAGAAGTAGAAGAGACCAGCTCTCTGGAAGCATGACTGAATATAATATGATTGAAGAGACAAGGCTAAGCCCATGAATTAATTAGAAAAAAGTGTCATTCTATATTAGGCCAGGTATGAAACAGTGATCACCCATGGAGCACTTCTTCATAAACAGCATGCACAGCCAGAGGCTGGCTCAGGTAGGTGGGGGTCCCCCTCCCACTAAGAGTCCTAGCTCCAGAATCACTAAAACCAGGTTCAGCCCAGGAAAGAAGGTAGTTGGTTCTGCTCATATTCTAGTTCTAGAGTAGAACACTAAGGAACCCAGGAGCACCCAACCTCTCCGACTCATAGAAATGCCCATCATAGGATTGTTATTCAATCCCCTGAGCTCAGTCAGTCAACAAACATTTATTAAGCACCTGCTATGTGTCAGGAACTATGCTAAGCACTGGGGATACAAAAAGAGGCAAAAGATAGTCTTGGCCTTCAAGGGCTTCACAGTCTAAAGGTAGAAGACAACAAGCAAATATGTACACACAGACTATATAAAGGATAAAGAGGTAATAATTAAGAGATAGAAGGCCAGCAGTCATTTTCTCATCAGTTTCAGGGAAGCTATTGTCCCTTCATATGAGACATCAGTCTAAATGAAATAGATTCTCCAAGGTAAGAGTTTGGTTGTTGTTTTTGTTTGTTTGTTAATCTACAGCTTTACTGATTAAGAAAGGAATAAAAGTTCCTAAGGCATCGTTTTTCTATGTCACTCCCCTGTTGTAGAATCTGAAATGGTTCTTCATTGCCTATCTAATAAACTCTTCTGTTTAGCTCTACCCTCTGCCCCCAAACTCCTCAACCAGCTTCCTCCCAACCTCTACCCCCTACTCGCTAATGAATGGATGTCTTACACTCGAGTTCCAGTAAATTTTTCTTCCTGTCCCCTCTGCACAAACCCTCCTTATTCCTTTGTCCAAGCTTTTCTTTATGTTGGACACACACACACACACACACACACACACACACACACACACACACCCCTTAGAATATTTTCCCCTCGCATTTATTTCTCTCCAAAACCTATCCATCGTCTATCAGGGCCTGGATAAAGTCTCAATTCTTACATAAAACCTTCCCTGCCTACTCCAGCCCACACTAATCTCTCTCTTCCCTCAACTCTTAAAGCATTTATTATCTGTGCCACCTTTTCTGGCAGCTAATTATATACCATCATGTATTGTTAACAAGACTTTTGTGCATGTAAGCTCTTCAAGGGCAGGGACTATGTCTTAGATTTCTTTTGTCTCTTCAGCAGTACTTAACAGAGTGCCTTGAATATAGTAGGCACTCGTAAGTACTTATTGGTTGACTGACTGACTGACTGATTGACTGATGGCCTTATCCATTACATAGTGGTATCTGGTGATATGTGATTAGAAGCCATCATTTCTCCAGTAGAAAATGATATTTAAACATGTCACTGCATTGGCGAAGTTAGAGTTTCATTTCACATCATGGAGATAATGCCAAATTGTGATACAGCACAACTTTGAAAGAGATGCCTGGAATTAATCTTCCTGAACTACTGAAAGTTTCAGACTCACAGGGAATGCAAACTAAAGCCTGCCATGGAGTAATGCTTTGTTGGCTGTCATGTAGTTTGATTGGAAAATTGTATCATTTTAAAGACAATTCAGTGAAATAAAGAAAAGCAGCTCCTGCTGTTATGTGGAGTCATAATAGACTGAACTATTAGAGAGATTGTTCCATTTGAGAGTTACATTGGTAACTTGATTAGTGAATCTTTGGGGGAGGAAGTTTTTTAAATAGATTTTTATTGATATACTTTGTTTTAACATTACCTACATTTCCCTGTTTCCCTTATTCTAGTCCCAGTGAGTCATCCCTTGTAACAAAGGCTTTTTTTTACTATGAAAAGGAGAAATAAGAGAGCAAAATTCAGCAAATATAGTCAATACAGGAAAAAAAACCCCATGACATTATATGTAGTGTTCTACATCTGTAGAATTACCACCTTAGAAAGAAGGTAAGGGAGGAGGGAAGTGTCATGAAGCCTCTTCGGTCATGTTAAAAACACCCCCAAATGTTTAAATATAATTGACACTTATGTAGGATTTTTATAATTTGCAAATCCTCATATACATTTTCATGTTGGATTCTCAACTCTAGGGTGGGATGGAGGTGGAAAGAAAAAAAGGAGGAAGAAAACAAATCTACATGTAACTTTATTATATATTTAAAAGGAATAGCAAGGTGTATATAATAGACTTACAGTTTCATGAGATGCAATTATTTTTTTTTATTAACTATGTTATGGAAATGCTTGTTTTATTCTATAAATTAAAAATAAAATTTAAAAACAAAAAACACTCTGTACCATGAAGAACTAAACTAATGATTATTATCCTCATTTTACAGATTAGGAAATGAAACTCCCAGAGGTTAAGGGATTTGCCCTCCATCACTAAGGTAGTGTCAAAGGTAGGGTATGGATCAAGATCTTCCTGGCTAGGAGTCCAGTGCTCCACTTGGAGCTGTCCTGGGTAGCCTATTTGGCTCAACTATAAACAGACTGCTGTTTTATTTTAGAAATCAAGTTTTAAAACTGCTGTGTAGGAGTAGGGTAGTTAATAGATCATCTTAAACAACTCAGTATAAAATAATCTTTACCTCCTGCTTCAAAGTCTAAGGAACTGGATAGGACTTTAGGGAAACAGAAATCTGCTTGCTACAGCCCAGTCGGAAGCCTCCTGAGACTCATCTGGTGCTATCTGATGCTCTGAGCACCTTGGCCACCACCTCTGCCTGTGTGGGGCAGCTAGGTGGCACCATAATGCATAGATCACTGGACCTGGGGGTCAGGAAGACCTATATTCCTAGGTTCAAATCTGGCCTCAGATACTAGCTGTGTGACCCTGGGCAAGTCACTTTGCCCCGTTTGCCTCAGTTTCTTTATCTCTAAAACTAGCTGGAAAACGAAGTAACAAACCATTTCAGTGTTTCTGCCAAGAAAACCCCAAGTGGGGTACTGAAAAGTTGGACATGAGACTAAAAATAGCTGAACAACAAAAGATCTGTAGTGAAACCTACATTGGTGAAAGAAGTAGCATAGTATAGCACTGGGAATAGAGTCAGGAGACCTCAATTTATATCCCACCTCAGGCATTTACTAACTGAGTAACCAGGGGAAAATCATTTCAGAGCCTCAAATTTCTTGTCTATAAAGTAGTAATCATCATTTTAATAATAAATAGCTAGCATTTGTATAGCACTTTGCATATGTTATCTCATTTGATCCTCAACAACTTTATGAGGCAGATGCTATCATTATCCCCATGTTACAGAGAAAGAAACTGAGGCTAAAAGAGCTTAAGTGATTTGCCCCAGGATCATCTACCTAAGTCAGTGTCTGAGGCAGGATTAAAACTCATACCTTCCTGATATCAGTTCCAACCAACACTGTGTCCCATATGCCATTTTCTTGCCTCTAAAAACAGTTGAATTGCCTACTTTTAATTGAGTCGTTGTGAGGAAAATGCTTTGCCCCCTAAAAGCATGATGTAAAAGCCAGTTGATAGGATGTAGTGAGTGTTTTATATTACTTAGTATGCTAGAGTTTTATTTAAAAAATGTTAAATATTTAAACTCATTATGATGCATATCAAATATTTTCAGCATATCTGATGCAATTTTAGTTACTAGTTTGTTAATATTTTGATAGTATAAACCCTCTTTTTTCTGACAACTTGGAATATTTTATGCTTGAGAATTTTAAAGCAATGGTTTATCTTTCCAAGTAGGAACTCATTTTAAGGCCTATGTGAAAGGAGATATACTGTAAACATTAGTTAATTGCAAAACAAACGACAAATTGCATAATGGCTAAAGCCTACTATAAATTCATTTAACACTTATAAGTGAATTTATACAGGATGTCCCCAAAGCCTTAGTGTGGTTAAGTTAAGCTAATAAAGCTTAAAACTGCACTAAGATTTTTGGAATACTGTGTATTTTAGTGATCATAACAGCAGCTACATACATTTGAAAAATAGTAAGACATAGTATTACAAGAAAAAAATCATTTGGTCTACAGAAGATTATTATTACTTATTTCTGTATTCTTATAGAGATTCTCAGTGGAAGGAATTCAGTTTCTCTGGCCAGAGTTTCCTCATCTGCAAAGTGATTCAGGTGGACTAGGTGATCACTAAAGTCCCTTCTAGCTGGGTTGTAGTTTGTCCTTCATTCTTGAAGAGGACCATGACATCAGGGAGATGATGACATGACTTGCAATTGACTTTGATTTGAGTGAGGAATGACTGTGTAAAGTCACCAGTCTTACTTTCTCCTCCAGAGCCATCTGGGCCAAGTGACAAGATATCTACCAGAACTACTGGAGATTGCCCAGGATGGGACTCCCAGGAAGGGATACCGTAGCCTTTTTAAGCTAAGGTCTTTCCAGGTTCTCACTTTGAGTGAGGCAACACCCATTCAGTGAATAGGCCTCTTTAAGCAGTGAGTCAATGGATGTCCCCTTTAATTAAAAAAAAACCTCAAACTGGGAAGGGAAGACCCTCAAGGCTGGAGAAATAGTTTTTATTTACATTCACTCAGAGCCAAGATGGTCCCCAAAATAACCATAAAATGGTGCTTGGGCAGGGGCCTATTGTCTAATCCATGAGATCCAGAGTGAATTGGGTTTAAGGCTTGGTCTTTGAGAAAGAAATCTAGTCAGTAAACACAAGTTAACTAGGTAGCTTTTGGCCATCAGAAATTACCCTCCTTTGGGCAGAACACACTCAGGGGAGAGGAGAGGAGAGGAGAGGAGAGGAGAGGAGAGGAGAGGAGAGGAGAGGAGAGGAGAGGAGAGGAGAGGAGAGGAGA
>CM053622.1:553307348-553320746 GCA_028646595.1 Phalanger gymnotis
GAGTACCCATGACATCAGGAAATGGTGACATGACTTCCTTCAAACAAAGTGAAGGACCCTTACATATTTGGAATCTAGACTTCTTAGGCATTGGAGCATAGGGGAAAGAGCAGTGGATTACCAACTCCAAAAATAGGAGTTCTAGCCTTGCCTTCATCATTAACTTGTTAGGTGACCTTGGACAATTCGCAGTAAATAGGTTGGGCGTCTGCAATGCATCCAGCCCTGTACTAAGTGGTCTGGGGGATAAAAGAAGAGAAAACAGCACAAGTTGAAGGTGGTCACAGAGACTATTGTATTTTTAAAGGGCTAAGAATCTAAATCTAAACTTTATTGTTATTCACTTGTTTGTTGTGTCCAATTCTTCATGACCCCATTTGAGGTTTTCTTGGCAGAGATACTAGAGTGGTTTGCCTTTTCCTTCTCCAGCTCATTTTACAGATGAAGAAACTGAGATAGACAGGGTTAAGTGACTTGCCCAGGGTCACACAGCTAGTAAATATCTGAGGACAGATTTGAACTCAGGAAGAGAGTCTTCCTGACCCCAGGCCTAGCACTCTATCCACTGCACCACCTGCCTGCCCCAGAAAAAACCTCTGAGACCATCTAATCCAATTGTTTCATAAGGAAACCGGCCTAAGGAGATTAAGTGACATGCCCAAAGTCACATAGGTATTAAATGTCAGTCAGGATTCAAAGCTAGGTCAACTAACTCCAGAGATAGTATTTTTTTTCTACTGTACCACATTCTACTATTCTTATTATTTAATATTTTTAGTTTTCAACGTTGATTTCCACAAGATTTTGAGTTACATATTTTCTCCCCATTTCTACCCTTTCCCCCACTCCAAGATGACATATATTCTGATTGCCCTGTTCCTCAGTCTGCCCTCCCTTCTGACATACCCCCATCCTCTTTCCCTTTACTTTCTTGTAGGGAAAGATAGATTTCTATACCCCATTGCGTATATATCTTATTTCCAAGTTGTATGTAAAAACAACTTTTTTGAGCATTTGTTTTTAGAACTTTGAGTTCCAAATTCTCTCCCTTCTTCCCTCTCCATCTGCCCTCCTTGAGAAGGCAATCAATTCAACATAGGCCACACATGTATCATTATTCAAAACACTTCCAAAATAGTCATGTTGTAAAAGACTAACTATATTTCCCTCCATCCTAACCTGTTTGCCTTTATTCAATTTTCTCCTTTGACCCTGTCTCTTTTCAAAAGTGTTTGCTTTTGATTACCTCCTCTCCTGATCTGCCCACCCTTCTATAATACCCCCTGTCTTATTCCCTTCCCCCCTACTTGCCTGTAGGGTAAGATACCCAACTGGGTATATAGGTTATTCCCTCCTCAAGTCAAATCCAATAAGGGCAAGATTCACTCATTCCCTTTCACCTGTCCCCTCTTCCCTTCCAATAGAACTGCTTTTTCTTGCCACTTTTATGTGAGATAATTTACCCCATTCTATCTCTCATGTAGGAATGTAAACAAAATGGTCCAATTTTAGTAAGTCCCTTATGATTTTTCTTTCCCGTTTACCTTTTCATGTTTCTCTTGATTCTTGTGTTTCAAAGTCAAATTTTCTATTCAGCTCTGGTCTTTTCATTGAGAAAGCTTGAAAGTTCTCTATTTTATTGAAAATCCATATTTTGCCTTGAAGTATTATACTCAGTTTTGCTGGGTAAGTGATTCGTGGTTTTGATCCTAGCTCCTTTCACCTCCAGAATATCATATTCCAAGCCTTTCGATCCCTTTATGTAGAAGCTGCTAGATTTTGTGTTATCCTTATTGTGTTTCCACAATACTCAAATTGTTTCTTTCTGGCTGCTTGCAATATTTTCTCCTTGACCTGGGAACTCTGGAATTTGGCTACAATATTCCTAGGAGTTTTTTTTGGGGGGGGATCTTTTTCAAGAGGTGATCAGTGGATTCTTTCAATTTCTATTTTACCTTCTAGTTCTAGAATATCAGGGCTGTTTTCCTTGATAATTTCTTGAAAGATGATGTTTAGGCTCTTTATTTGATCATGACTTTCAGGTAGTCCAATAATTTTTAAATTATCTCTCCTGGATCTATTCTCCAGGTCAGTGTTTTTTTCAATGAGATATTTCACATTGTTTTCCATTTTTTCATTCCTTTGCTTCTGTTTTATAATTTCTTAATTTCCCATAAGGTCACTAGCTTCCACTTGCTCCAATCTAATTTTTAAGGTTGTATTTTCTTCAGTGGTTTTTTGGGCCACCTTTTCCATTTGGCTAATTCTGCCTTTTAAGGCATTCTTCTCCTCATTGGCTTTTTGGAGCTCTTTTGCCATTTGTGTTAATCTATTTTTAAGGTGTTATTTTCTTCAGTACTTTTTGGGTCTTTTTTAGTAAGTTGACTTGTTTTCCATGATTTTCTTGCATCACTCTCATTTCTCTTCCCAATTTTTCCTCTACTTCTCTTACTTTTTCCAAATCCTTTTTTGAGCTCTTCCATGGCCTGGGACCAATTCATATTTTTCTTGGAGGCTTTTGATGTAGGTTCTTTGACTTTGTTGACCTCTTCTGGATATATGTTTTGATCTTCTTTGTTTCAAGAAAGGTTCTATAGTCTGAGTCTGAGTCCTTTTATACTGCCTGGTCATGTTCCCAGTCAACTACTTGAACCTTGAGCTTTTTGTCAGGGCATGACTACTTTTAGGGTGGAGAGTACTTTGTCCCATGCTTTAGGGGTGTTGAGCTGCTGTTTTCAGAGCTACTTGTACTCCACAATCACCACAAGCTCTGCCACAGCAATGGCCCTCCTCCCCTAAGAACTGCCAACCAGGACCACAACCTAGATCCAAGCAGGGCAAAACAAGAAAACCCTGCCTCTGCACCAGCAAAGCAATCCCTGCATTCCTGCTCTGATCTGCTGCTTGATTCCTCCCACTGTGTGGGCCTGGGGTCAGAAGCAGCCTCCCCTAGAGCTCTGGAAGCAGCCACAGGAGCTTCCTGCTGCTGCCACTGCACCACCTCCACCACCCCCAGGGCTGGGGCTAGACTGCACACTTCTCTCACTCAGATCCAGCAGTTTTCCCACTAATCTGCTCTGTTGTCTTTGGTGTTTGTGGGTTGAGAAATCTGGTAACTGATACAGCTCAGTGATTCATGGCCCTCAGGCCTGATCCACCTGACTCTCAGTCTGGTCTGTCCAGGCACGGCCCATGCTGGGGTGCACTCAGCTGTCAGTACAGTGAGATAGACCCTTCCCAGCAACCATCCAGGACATCTTGGGCTGGAGACTTGTTTCCCTCTGTTATTTCATCTTTCTGCAGCTCTAGAATTTGTTCAGAGCCATTTTTACAGGTGTTTGGTGGGATTTGGGGAGAGCTTAAGCGAGTGTCTCTTTTCCAGCCACCATCTTGGCTCTGCCCCCCACATTCTATTATTCAAGAAGCTTCTATTTATCTCTTTTGCCTCTAGGGTAAAATATAAAATCCTTTGTCTGGAATTTGCAGCCCTATATAATCTGATTCCTACCTATGTCTCTAGACTGCCTTTCCACCAAACCATCGTTCTTGCTGTTTCCTATATATTACTTGTCTGCCTCTCACCTCCATGTCATTAATCAGCCTGTTCCTATGCCTATAGTACTCCCCCTCCTCAACTTTACATCTTAGCTCTCTCCTCTGCCTTAAAAGCTCAGCCCAATTGCTGTCCTCTATCTTTCCTAAATCCCACATTTTCATTGTTCTTCCCCCAAAAGTAATTTCTATCATTTTGAACATAGGTGTCTATATAAATGTTGTACACTAGCAGAGTATAAGCTCCTTGAGTGCAGGAAATTTATTCTTCTCTTTTGTTTTTGAATTCCCAACCATCTACCACAGTAACTAACACAAAATATATGCTTTTGGTGAATGGGGTCTTGAGGAAAGGAGCTTAACCATTCATTGATTAAAGAGAACTCCTGGTGAGGAAACTCTCTACTAGTACAGACTGACATCTTTTCTACAATTTAAAAATTATAGAAAATTGCCTAGAGCAATGAAAGGTAGATGAATTGCCTAGAGTCACAAAGGCTTGTATACATCAGAAGCAGGACTTGAACTGAGGTCTTCCTGATTCCAAGGCCTGCTCTCTACCCACCAACCTAGGCTGACTCTTTCATATACATGCTTGCTAAATATATTTTGAATGGTATAACAGAAGAGCCAAGAGAGGGCAATGTCTAATCTAAGGGACTGAAACTCCAATGGTAGAATTTCAGGCATTGTAACAAGCTGATGGTAGAGGGATTTTTATAGGTGATCTCGACACATCTCAAATCACACCACAAAGCTAACTGTCTGGCCTGTGAATGCATAAAACTGTCCCTAGAGAAGGTCGTATATAAACATGAAAGGTGGTATTTTGCAAGCAGTCCATCATAGGGAAAAATGTGAACTCTCCTTCTAGGAATCTGCAATATCAGAATAAAAAAGGACTCCTGTGTGTCTCTGTTCCAAATATTAGGCACTTTGTTCTCTTCTAGACAGGCCTCAGGCATATCTCTCTGAGGTACTTTTAAAGGTGAGACAGCCTCTAAAATTACCCCCTTCCAGAACATGCTGCTTCTTCAGCTGCAAACACCTCATTGCTGTTGCCTTCTCAGTTTGCCTGCAGTGTATTCCCAGCTGTACCTGAGCAGCGGGTTCCAGTGTACAAAACAAGTAGCCTTGTAATAGTCCATGTCCAGAATATCAGCTTAGAACATGATATGTTGCTTGGACTAGGACCATATGATAACCTTGGTAGTTCCTTTCTGCATTGCACCAAACTGTAATTAGACATCTTTACATGTGGGGGCAAATATAAAAAATTATATAGAGTGTAAGTAGCCAGAAGCATATGTTCCAAATTGATGACAACACCCTAAGGTGAGGCAGCAGGGTGTGGTAAAGGAAGATCTCACCCTGCCCTCATTCACTCTCCTAGTGATCCCTTCTCTCAGCCTGTGTGCTCCTCTGCTAAATGGTGCCAACTTCTCAGCATTCTGGAAAAAAGGCTGGACTTGGAGTTAAGGAGACCTACATTCATGTCGCACCTTTAATCCTTATTAGCACTGTGACTACAAATAAATCCCTTCAAGATTTTCAGCCTTGGTTTCTTCATCTTTTAAATGGGAATAATACTTGTAGTACTTAACCTTACGGGGTGGTTGTGAGGAGCAAATGTAATATAATACATGAAGCATTTTTCAAATACAAATAATAATCTTAAAAATATGTATATATTCATCATGTGTATATATAGTATATTATATACATTCATGTTATATACATATATGTGTATGCACACATACACATATATATATATCTGTATATGCATGTATCTTTGCCAAGAAAACCCCAAATGGGATCATGAAGAATCTGACGTGGCTGAACAACAACACACGTGGGTGGATATATGCATATAGCTATATACTGATATACTTGTATATACATACATGTATGTACATATGTGTATATGTTATGTAATGCTCTCAAGGTCTTAAAGCAATATTAAGTTAGTGAAGCTTAAAACTGCATTAAACCTCTTGGAAAACCCTCTATGTAGATGGATAGATAGATAGATAGATAGATAGATAGATAGATAGATAGATAGACAGATGGATAGATAAATAGAGAGATAGATGATAGACAGATAGATGGATAGATAGAGAGCTAGCTAGATAGACAGACCTATATGCACATATGTATATATAGGGATCCATAGGTATACCACACACACATATGTAGTCATCCATATGTGTGTCTATGCCTACATGTCTATATAGTCTATATATCTTGATATATTTATTTACCTACTAGCCTCTTGGTTTCCCCATGAGTTATGGGGTGCAAGATTGGCTTTGAAACTACTCCCAGAAATATTCTCAGGTCAGGGAGGTATGTCAGTGACATATTAGACAAGGCAAAGTAATAAAAAAGGAGAAGTTTGTACACTGCATTAAAGGTCACTGCTTCCGTTTATTTATATATATATGGAAACTACCAGACCTTAGAACTTCAGGCCCTCCAGAATTCAAGCCAGAGTGTCCACAAGGTCAACAACTGAACAGTGTGAACAGAATCTTTTTTGTATCTATCTCATAGGAACTATTGTCACAGAATGTGTGCTCCTGTTTTCATTTATTTTCACACTTAAAATTATTTGTCAAATTTGTAGTTGGAGGGAGTGAGAAAGTGGTGTCATAGTTTCTGGGTCCAATTCTCCATCTGTCAAGATGAGACTGCTACTTTCCTCTTAATATCTGATCCATAATTACAAAAGCTCAGTGAGATTTCCAAGTAAGAGGTCAGTTAGATTGTGCTGTTGGAAGTGCCCAATCAAAAAATACATCTCCTGTTTACAAACCAGCAACCCTGCTAGCCAAACTCCTGGCTAAGAATCACATGCTGTCTAAGTGCTCCAAGTTATAACCATCTTTACATTTAACACAAAGTTGTGTCTTCCTTTAAAAACTGAACAAATGCAGCAAAACAAACAAAACAAAGAACCAGCATTCACCCTGAAACAAACCAAGTACATTATCTAAATGAAAGTCAAAGGAGAAGAAAAACAGCAAACCACATGCTGGGTTGGTTTTCCTTAACGATCCTATCCATGTTCCTGTTTGGATGGGATGTTAATAGAATCATAAATATGTGTAATTCTTTTCCTCATGCATTGTGTTTGTTAAGGACACTGTGGGGTGGAGGTCTGATTTAAAAATGGAGAATGTTGGAGACTAAAAAATTTAAAGGAGGAGAGCAGAAGACCTAGTTCTGTACCACTGTTAGAAATCAAATTAGATAGATAGATAGATAATAGATAGACAGACCAACAGACAGACATATATGTGTGTGATGCCTGTGCATATATATAACATATATACATATGTACATATATGTATACATAATATATACACACATATATACAGGGTATCCCTAAAGTCTGGACACATAGGCAAAAATGCATATTTTGAAATATTTGGAATATTAATGGACCTTAGCCCCCTTGACTTCTTTTTCTGGGGTATGCTAAAGGAGAAATTGTACTCAGTGAAAATCACAGATGCAACACACTTGATTGAACTCATAAAGAGTGAATGTGCTAAAATTGACAGCAATGTGGAGTTATTACATCAAGTCCACATGAATCTTGCAAAGCGTGTCAACCTTTGCCTCACAAATGATGGAAATCATATTGAAGCTGTTATTTGTTAATATTCCAATTAAATAAAATGTTGTTGAAAATTTTGTTCGTTTCATTTCTTGAAAATATGAATTTCTGACCATGTGTCTGGATTTTAGGGACACCTTGCACATATACATATTTATTCATAGTGTATATTGTACCATATTAAACTTGTTATATATAACATGTGGAAAAGGAGAAAGAGGGAATACTTACTATGTGCAAGATATCATATTAGGAAGCTGAGAAAAACAAAGATACAAATATAAACAAAGCAGGTCCTTAGTTCAATGAGTTGGGCTCCCCTTCCTCTAGCTGACCTTGAAATGATTTATGATAGTTACTCCAGATTCTTTTTTCAATATTCACAGGCAAGTAGAAAGAGTAAAAATCATGATCTAGGTCATAGTTCCACTTCTAACCAGAATTTTCTGGCTAGCATTGGCTTACAACCTCTCTGGAGGAATACAGATACTGACTCTGCTTACCTCAAAGGGCTGTATGTGAGTGGTGATGGAGGGGAGGGATGAGATGCTTCAATACTAGATAGCTTTATGATCCCATCAGTGTTGGCACTTGGTCCATCAGTGCAGACTGATATCTTTTTTATGCCTTCTCATCCTATGTAACTCCTCTTTGTATTCTCACGTTGTTGTTTGTCCTCTGTTCTCAAAAAGGACAATGACATCAGGAAGGTGATGCCATAACTTGCAAGTGAATTGGATTTAAGTGAGGGAGACCCGTGCAAAGACACCAGCCTCACTTTCTCCTCCAGAGCCATTAGCTCAATGCCCAGCATATATTAGATATTTAATAAATACTTGTTCCTTTGCACAGGAGGTTGTAAAAGCTATTGCAACCAAGTAGTTGCAAAGCAGTTTCTCTCACTGAATTCTTACAGAAGAGGCTGTCCTTTTCTTAGATTGGTGACCTCCTCCTCTTTGTTCCCAAGTCTATCAACACAGATGTATAGGATGTACCATGCATTCTCATCTCTACTGCTGTTTCACCATAGGGCTTTGGCAAAGGTCTGGTTTGGATTTGCTCTCACTGTCTTGGATTTCTGTTTCAGGCAATTACTGGGCAGCATATTTAAATAGTTTTTTCTTCCCATTGTAGATAGATTTTCTGGCCTTTCCCAACATCTATTGTTCCCTTCTCTATTGCTCCCTGTATCTTTTCATTTCTATGATTTGAAGGGAATGGAAAGGGAACTCACCCTAAAGTTGTATCTACATGTCTAGATTATCTCGATTACCTATACATTTTTAGTAGCTACCTTGAGTATTCTGTTGCATGAGTTACCCATCTGGAAAATCATTTTGGAGTCACAAACTCATACAAAGACAATGGAAGTATTTCAAGGGCAGCAAAAAAAGAGGAAAAGGAAGGAGTGTAGCCTTTACCTCTGGGCCAGTGGTGGTAACCAAGCAAAGTCCTCTCCAAATCCACTATTGGAACTGGTGGTGTAGGCCAAACAATACAGCCAGAGGCACATACTTTCAGGAGGATCCAGAGCCAGATGGTATTCTCATGGTCCATTTTCAGTGGAGGTATAGTCGCAGCTGTTGTTATTTTCTGCCATCTGTCTGTAGTTCTCACACCTAGGTTTGTGTTAGTGTTACCTTGCTTGCTATGTTCTGTCTATTTAGTTTCATTTCACATAGGGGCTGAGGGACAAGTTAGAGGTGGACATGCAGGCAGTCTCTTGAGGCCTTGCTATAGGAGACTACCATGTCAAAAGATAAAAGGACAGGAGATAGTCCAGGGATGGATCTGAGAGAACAGTCTGGCTTCCAAAACACAAGAAAAATGGGTTGTAGAGATGATACTACAATGGTCCAAAAAGTCAATCAAAACTCAGCAAGAAGCAGACAGTTGATGAGAATAAGAAACCAAGAGAGAGCGCTATGAGGACAATGACAACAACAAATTTCACTAGGCATCTGCTATGGTACTGTGCTCTGTACTTGTTGAGTTACAAAGTTTGAATAAGGCATAGTCCCTTGCCTTCAGGAGGCTTTTGGTCTGGTAGGAAAAAAAGACATACTGATAAGTACAATACACGATATTGTATTATAGCTACAATAGAGAAGGTACAAGCGTGCAGCCAGGCAAACCAGATTAAAAAGTAATTGGCAAATATTTAACAAAATAAAAATATAATACAATATAGATAATGTTCATTTGTGGTTTTCTAAATCAATATGGTGGCAGGATCCCATTTCTGTACTTTTAGGGTAGAAGAACACAAAATAAAATGCTATGTGAAGTCCAAGAGTAAAAGATTGCCACTCAGGGATTAAGGAAGACTTTCTGGAGGAAGAGACATTAGATACAGGTTTTTAAAAATGGGTAAGAATGCAACAAATAAAGAAGAGGAATTTGTTGATATATAATTGCTTTGTTGCTGTCTTTGCTTTACTTAAGCGTGATTTTTATAGGAAGTCCAGCCTAGTAGAAACCAGGACACCAGCAGATCCCTTAAGTGTTTGTGCTTATTAGAAGGCCATTGTAGGGGTAATGTTGTCATTAACTAATCATAGTAATAACTCAATTTAGCTTCCACCTCTCATAATCCCTCCTTTTCTTGAAGGCTCAGCTCAAATACCATCTCCTCCCAAAGGCCTTTCTGATTCACCCAGCTGTTAGTGGCCTGGCCCACACATCATATTACTTATATTTATTTATCTGTATACAGGATTTTCCTCTTAATAGCATGTAAACTCCTTGAGGGCAGAGATTGTTTTGTTTTTATGATTGTATCTTCTTTGCCTAATAAGATGCATGTCACATAATAGACAAATGCTTGTTCAATGAATGAATGAACGAAAGAATGAATGAATGGAAAGGTATTCAGCATTTCCTGTTTTCAAACCACTGTGCTACATTCAGTGAAGGGTACAAAGATAAATGGCTTCAATCTTTTCCTCGTGGAATATACAATCCAATATGATAATCATCAGCAACCCCTCATGATTTTCAAAAATGCTTTCTTATCCCACTGGTCATCTTAATCATTGAGACAATCCTACAAATTACATGGACAGGAATTTCTCCCATTTTGTAATTAAGGCCAGATTGAAGAAGTTAAATGACTTGCCCAATTTTCAGAGCTCACAGAAGTAAGAGTGGGGTTTTTGTTAAGCTGTTTTTCAGTCATTTCCAACTCTCTGTAACTCCATTTGGGGTTTTCTTGGCAGAGATACTGGAGTGGTTTGCCATTTCCTAATCCAGCTCATTTTCCAGATGAGGAAACTGAAGCAAACAAGGTTAAGTGACTTGCCCGGGGTCACACAGCTAGTAAATGTCTGAAGCCAAATTTGAACTTGTAAAAGATGAATCATCCTGACTCCAGGTCCAGCATTCTATCTACATAGCTGCCCTAACAGAATAGGTACTTACTCAGATCTTTTGTCCCCACCCCACTCCAACTCACTTTCCTTTGAACACAAGATATCACTACCATTCAGCTGTCAGTAGCAGAGTGTGCTTTGGCCAGAGTGAGAACAGGCTGTGTAGCTCTTGTTTCTAAAAGATGACTAAACGTTGAATAGGTTACCATCATTTTGCATTCCCAGATCAAGTAGAAGATATTCTTCTTATCACTGAAAAGACTCAGAAGTGGAACTGTTATAAATTTATTACAAAACATCTGAATGTTAGCTGTGACTTAGTGATTATACTCTGAAGGTATTTCTACTAACTAAATTCATATTTGAATAAGATAATTTTTTTCCACCTTTTTATTTCTTCAGGATCTCCTGGCCTAAGTTACACGGACTAATTAGTCACTGTGACCTTTGCCACATAAAACTAACCTTGCTTTAATTTCCTTTTCAATGTATGAAGCTTTGACTGGTCTTATCAGGCCTATATTTTTAATGTCAGGACAAAAGTTACATTAAACAATATAGTGTGTAGGAGGGTTGTTGAAACAATACTCATACTGAGACCAACCTTACCTGTCCTTCAAGGTCTAGTTCAAGTATCATTTCAGTCATGAAGCTTCCCTGACTATTCCCACCCTAATTGAGCTTCCTTTCTCCTCCAAACACACAGAATTTAGCATATACTTATATACGATTTTGCATTGTTTGCTGTAGTTTCATCTGTTGGCCCTTATTTCCTCATCCAAATTGGAAGTTTCTTGAGGACAAGAATGGAGTATCATTGGCTGCCTCATAGGCACTCAACCCATAGTAGCTGCTCATTGAGGATTTGATGATTAATTAATTAATTGGAAACACTTTTTGTAAAGACGATAGTCTGTTTAGTACATTCTTACAAAAAACCTTCTTGGACGAAGCCTGTATATGTGTGTATGTGTGTCACAAAGCCTGTATTTATATCTTTCTGTCCAAGTCCAAATGGAAAGGCTGCCCGGTCGGCCTGGGAAAGTTTGCATCTTGTGCAATTTTAACAGATATATTAAAACAAGTGAAATGAGGAAGAAGACAGCCAAACAAGTGAGATACCATGGTGATGAATACCATAGAAACAGAGTCTACCAGAGCCTTTAGGGATGGTAGATATGTCAAGGAAACACAGATTTGTGTAAACAGTTAATATCTCTGGTAAAATAAAAAGGATTGGTGGGCATCCTCATTGAAATAAAAAAAAAAAGGTTTTACTATGATTACAAAAGCATTGAAGAGAAAAAGCTACTGATGCCAGAATATGTTTTGATGAGATGTGCCAGGCAGCACAGGAGGTTGAGGTAGGATGTGGGCTGGATTGAGCCTGTGTCTTAAGAAATATGTGGCTGCAATCTGTTAAAGTGCAAAACCCTCTGGGCTTGCAGTCTTGAAGAACCTGGTTTTAAATACTGTTTCTGATATTTACTATGGACAAATCACTCTGACTCATTCTTCTTATCTATAAAATAGGTATAGTGGTATCCACTTCACAGGGTCGCTTTGAAGATCAAATGAAATAATACTCATAAAGTATTACATATATGTAAGTTATTATTATTAAGAATGCCAAGAAGGACATGAGAAAATCTTTCCCCCACTGTCATCAGGTCAGACTTATTAAGGAGACATATAGGTATATTTGGCTGCCTTTACATTTTTACACAATGTATTGTTTTTTTACCAATTACCAGAGCTAAATCATCTTGTTTTATTGAGTGACCTCTGCCCCAAACTATCTTCCTCACTTCCTGTCATGGTACCTAAAATGCCACCATTGTAGTCCTATCCCTTCAATCCAACAGTTTATTAATCCCCTCTATTTGCAAAGTACTGTGGACACAATGACAAAAACTAGAAACAGTTTCTACCTTCACGGAGCAACAGATAAGTAAATTTAAAGTATGCACCATTTAATTTCAGAGGGTAGAGGAAACACTAACCATTTAACATTATCTTCTTCTCTCTATGTCTCAAAAACTCTTAATATTATCTCTCCTATTTGTTCCTACTTTTTCTAGTCTTTCTTCTCTGTCTCTGTCTCTCTCTCCCTATCTTATTTGTCCTTCCCTATTGCCTACCAACATACCCAGTCTCCCTCACCTTAAAATACTCATTACACCTTACTATCCCATCAAGTGACCATTCTCTATCTTCTCTCTTTCACCTCCCAACTTTTAGATAAAGTTATTTAAATTCACTGCCTCTACTTCCCTCACTTTTAAGCCCTCTACAATCAAGCCTCCTGCCTTATCAAGTCAAATGAAACTTCTCCCTCCAAAGTACTCAGTGATCTCCTCATTGCCAGTTTGATGACTTGTTCTTTTCATCTTTCATGACTTCTCTGTAGCATTTCATACCTTCTCCTCCTAAATCTTTCTCCCCTTGACCACCTTCTCTTCTAGGAACTCTCCTTTCAAGGTCCTCATAATATTGCATTCTCTTTCATCTCCTCCTACTGTCTGATCACTTCTCAGTCTCCTTTTCTTTTTCCATACATATCATACACTCTAATTGTGGGTATATCCTGAGGTTATGTCCTAGGCCATCCTGTTATTGTCATTCTATGCTATCTCCCTCAGTAACTCAATTAACTCCAAAGGTTTAATTATCATCTCCATGCTGTTGACTCCCAAACATAGTTTTTCCCTGAGCTCCAGTCCCACATCTTCAAGCACCTATTGGACGCCTCAGACTTGATTTCCTGGACACAGCTCAAATTCACCATGTCAAAACAGAAACTCGTTATTCTTTTTTTTTTCTTGTTCTTTTTTTTTTTAAGTTTTTGTATTT
>CM053622.1:553321246-553337268 GCA_028646595.1 Phalanger gymnotis
CCTGCTTCCCTCTGCCACTTTGTAGGTTCTGCAGCTCTAGAATTGGTTCAGAGCCATTGTTTTATAGGTTTTTGGAGGGACTTGGTGGGGAGCTCACGCCAATCACTGCTTCCCAGCTGCCATCTTGGCTCCGCCCCCTCGAAACTCGTTATTCTTTCCCCAGAATCTACCCCTCTTCCAAACTTCCCAACCCCAGCTTCACAGCCTTGGTATTATCTTTGGTTCATCACTCTTCTTTACTCCACATATTCAACCAGGTGCCAAATCTTACCACTTTTACTTCTGGCTCCCAATCAATCAATCCATTAATCTATAAACATTTATTAAGAGCCTATTATGTGCCAGGCACTCTCCTGCTCTCTACTCATATAATCACCACCCTAGTTCAGGGCCTCATCACAGCTTAACTAGACTATTAGCAATGGTTCCTAAGTGGTCTCCCTGCCACGAGTCTCCTCAAAGCTTCTAAAGAGATTTTCCTAAGCTCAAATCTGTGTCAGTCCTCTACTCAACAAACTTCGAAGGCTTCCTATTTCCTTTTTCACTTTAAGATTACACAAATTTCTGTTTTCTACTTAAACCATTTCACGGCTTTGCCCCAAGTTACCTTCCATCACTGTTGTATATGGTTATCTCTTCCCACATTTTGCAGTCCAGCCAGACTTTCCTTATTGCTGTTCTTCATACTTGAGAGTAGATCTCTCATTTTTGTGCCTTTGCACTGGCTGTACCCCACCCCCACCCCCCAAGCCTGGAAGCCTCCTCCTCCTCATCTCTGCCTCTTCAATTCCTTTATTTGCCTCAAAATGCAGCTCAGATACCACTTTCTAAATGAAATCTTTTTTAATCTTCCTAGTTGCTAGTGTTACCTACCTCCCAAAACACTTGCATTTACTGTGAATATATGTATATTGGTGTGTTCTTTCAAACTGCTCAATATAAGCTTCATAAGAGGAGGAACAATTTAATTCTGGTCTTTGTATTTCCAGTGTCTGGCATGTAGGCCTATAATAAGTGCTTGGTTACTGCTTACTTGATCAGAAAACTTTCAAATTTTCCCAGAGTTCTCTTATACAGTACAATGTACTTGTAAACATAACTGTCTAAGCCATTACCAGTTCCCACCTGAGTAGGTGTTTGTTGACTTCAGCTGTGAGCAAGGGGTTGTTAGGGATAGTTAACAGAATTAGTGCCTGGTGGAAGGAGTGAGTCTCTTAGAGATCTACTCCACGAAAAAGGGCTCACAAAATAGAAGTAGAGCAAAGCCCAGAGTATACTTTACTGACTTCTTCATTTTGCTAATGGGCCTGAAACCACCTTTTTCCTCCTTCTTACCATTCTGTAATAGTACCTCCCCTAGGAACATCACAGAGTAGGCAAGATCAAATGGGATGAGATAATGTGCTTAGTAAACCATGAAGTGTTACAAAAACATAAGGTAAATTGAGACCTATTTTTCTTTCACTGCCATCTTATAATTGCTATATTTATGTTTACATGTTTCTTTGAATTATGTTTGTGTATTTCATTATGAGCTCTGCATGGAAGAGACCGGGTATAACCTAGGAGGGATTAATGTTACATAGTGGAGAGAGAGTGCAGAAATGGAAGTAACAAGATTGATTTTAGCTCAGGTTTTGCTGCTAATGAGCTCTGTGACCTCGGATACAAATGCTTGTACCCTTCTGTACCTCAGTTTTCTTATCTATAAGATCTCTAAAGTCCTTTTCAGATCAAATATATTTTTTTAAAAAATTGTACTTCAAGCTACTTTGCATCAGATAATATGGCAGCTAGTAGTAGTAGGAGGAGTAGGAGTAGTAGTCAAGTAACATTTTAAGTGTTTTAAGGTTTGCAAAGTATATATACATTATCATATTTCATACAAGCAAGAATCCCATAGAATGCTAGGTGACAAACCCAGCCCCAAACACTTAGTAGCTATGTGACTTTAGGAAAGTCAGTTATTCTTTACCTAAATGAGGGTGCCTCAGTTTCTTCATCTGTAGAATGGAGATAATAATACCACCTACTTCCTAGGGTTATTATGAGGATAAAATGGGATATTCATGAAGTTATTTGCATACTTAAAGGGTCAAATAAATGCTACCTATTATTACTGTTGTTACTGTTTTTGTCATTACTGTCCCTATTTTTGCAAATAAGAAAACTGAGGTTCAGAGAAACTAAACGACTTGTCCAGGATCACATAGCTTGTGAGTCAGTTTGGAGCCCATGTCTTCCTGACTCCAAATCCAGTACTCTAACCACTATGCCACACTGTCTCGAACTGTTCACTAACTAACTTGGTGCTGTTTAACCACCTTTGACCAATACTGTCAAACTCGTTGAAAACATAAGTTAGAGATTCAAATCACTAAAGAGCTAGTGGAAATGTCAGAGACCTTCCTCTATTTATTTAGCAGAAGCAGGACCTGAACCGAAGTGTTCCTGGATTTCAGACTGACCCTTCAGCTACTAAATACACTACCTCTCATATTCTATATACTGGAATCATTTTTTTTTAATTCTTAACAAGATCCTTAATCTACCATTTCAAAAACGCACACAAGCCACTTATAACAAACACCATCACAGCCAACCTCACTAAAATGAAATAAGATTATTTACAGCAATAAAATAAACATCTCCTGAATATAATATTGTGCTCAACCACTTGCACATAAGGCAGTATGATTAAAGGGATATGTGCAAAGTGCACAAGAGAGAAAGAAAAAGCCCCCTGTTGAGTCCATGCTGGAAGAAGCCAAGACAAATTCTCAGGAGAGCAAGGGAGTGAAGTTTCACAGTCAGAAGTCCTAATTAACAGGCATCTAGTCAAACAGAAATGCTTTACCAAACAGTGGGATGCAGCCTTATGGTTTTGCTCACGCCCATGAATTTGGTGGAATGATAGCAACAGGAATAATAATAACCCTGTACATTTGCAGAGTATTTGATATACTTTTCAAAGTGCTTTTACATACATTATCTCCTTTTGTCCTCAGAACCCACCCAATGAATTTGACAGGGCTAACACTATTATCTCTATTTGACAGATGAGCAAACTGGTTCCCACGTGATTCACTGGAATAGTGGAAAGAATACAGTGAATTAGTGGTGGATCCTAGGCTCCAAACCCAGGTTTTGGAATTCCTCAACAAAGCTCCTCTCAAAAACACTATAGAAGAGTGCAGTTTGGTTGAGTCATGGAAGGCAAGGGAAGGGACTAGTGGGATGCTGATAAAAGGAGGAGAGGAAAGATATGCTGCAATTGACTTCCTCTTTTAACATCCTTATTAATTCTATTCTTAGACAGTTAAAAGGTGGAGCAGCACTTTTGTAATCCATGCACAAGCTTAGAAAAGGCATAGACCTACCTTCATCTCATTCTTCTCACAAGCCTTTAAACATGAGCAATACTAATGTCTTTTAAATCTTTTGTATCCCCCCATTATGCCTAGGATAGGACTGAACGGGGTTGGGTACTATAATGCCCTTTGTCTGTACGAATTCTGTCTACTTTTCATAACTCCATTCAAATCTCACCTCCTCCAGGAAGCTTTCCCGGATGTCCCAGTTTCAAACAAATCTCTCTGTAATTTCCTTCAGTTCTACACAATTTAGCACTGAAGTGTATGTTGTCTCATATTTTATTCCAGTTTTTGGAATTCTTGTCACTGAGGGCGACACCATGGGCTTTACTTATCTTGTGTCTCCCACAACATAAGAGTGGACACAGTAAAACACGAGATCATAGAATGCCAAGAGATGTGGCCAAGAGATATTTAGAAGTAGAAGGGGCCTCAGTGATTATCCAAGTCCAAGCCTCTCCTTTTAAGGATGAGGAAACTGAGGCTTATAGACTTGAAGTTTAAGATGCAGAGAAGCTCAGACAACCAATTTCTGCATCTCCTTAGTTCAGAGCTGGGAACCTGACCAAATCCTTTTAACCTCCCACTTAGCCACTCCATAAATTATTGAATTGAACTATTTCCCCAAAGTTTGACTCTTGATGTATTCTTTCATTCAATAAATACTAGAAGAGGTGCATGCTGGGAAAAGAGGGAGCTCTTGAAAGTCACTCTGGGCACAAAGATTGCTACCAATGCTGAAGATCAATTGCCAGCTATCTAGAAATAAACTCTAATTCATGCACATGGCCAAACCCAAAGTGTTACTATTTCTTAAAGCACTGTCCCTTAGAGTAAATACAGTACCAGCTAATTTTCCAGCTAGAACACAATTGATAAAATTGTACTTCTTATCCTAATGGCATCAATCAATCAACTAGCATTCATTAAGTGCCTACTATATGCCATCTAGGTAATTGTTCAGTTGTCTTTCAGCTGTGTCTGACTCTTCATGACATTTGGAGTTTTCCTGACAAAGTGGTTTGCTAATTTCTCTCCAGCTCATAATACAGATGAGGAAACAGAGGCAAACAGGGTTGAATGACTTGCCCAGGGTCACACAGCTAAGACATATCTGAGGTTGGATTTGAACTCATGAAGATGGATCTTGTTGCCAAGCCCAGTACTCTATCCACTGCACCACCTAGCCTACCCTATGCTTCTGATAGTGAATGTAATGTGATATGATGTGCGTGCGTGTGTGTGGGTGTGTGTGTGCGTGTGTGTGTGTGTGTAGTTTCTGCATTCTTTAGGTTGTAGTTGTTGTTTTCCTCCACATTCTAAACAAGGGCTTCACTTGTCTCTCCTTTGTTACAGCTCTTCATGGAGCATCCCCTTCTTGTCCTTCCTTCCTGGTGCATGCTTTATGCACAACTTCAAAGAAAGGACCTCTTTTTGCTAGTCACTGAACTATAACCCCTACTGGGAAGAGAATATTATGCTATGGTTTGGAAATATATGTGACAACCACCTTGAATTCAAAAGGAAATTTAACCCAACCTCATAAAAATAAAACTCTTTTCATTGATTTTGCAGGTCAGCTTATTATTTGTGGGGTTAAATTCAGAGCTTTGATTGATGTCCTCTGTTTTGACTCATTCTATTCATGGCACAGCCCCAATGAATGGGACCCTGAGAATCTATGATGCATTGGCCTTACAGGGCAAACATCCCTTAATTTCTAATGAGCACTAAAGAAAGCAGCTTATATGACTGCACTCACTATAAACCATTAAACAGTAGTAATTTAATGTCACCCAACAGGTAAAACTAGACCCATCATCCTTTTTGTTCTTGGTTTTTTTTTTTAAATGGCCTTGTTTCCTCAATTCCATTTTACTTGTAGTGATGTAACTGGCACCTTTATTTTTCACATCTGAAAAGCTGAGTTAAGCATGGCCATACAAAGTCAGCTGCCATGAAAGTAAATTATGGGCTTTGCAGAGCAAGATCCATGTTTTTGGAACAGTTGCTTTGTTTCTTATCCTGGGAGATTGTTCAGTAAAGAGCATACCTGCTGTGTATTCCTGTTGCTGAACTTGGTACAGCAAAGAAGGCAATCCTAGCCCAGACATGAAACATGAACTATAATAATCACCTCTCACCCTATTTCTAAATCACTTTATTCACAACAACCCTTTGAGGTAGGTAGTATAAACATTATGTTCGTCATTACAGAGGAGAAAACTAAGGCTGCATAAGGCTGTGACTAACCCATGATTAACTCCCCTTTTCACTCTCCATTCCAATCAAATTGACTTGCTAGTTGTTGTCTTCTCCATCTCCTACCTCTGTACCTTGGTACAAGTGGTCCCCATGTCTGATAGGTGCATTTATTAACTTTGGTTTTATTCTGTATATATTTTATATGCACTTGTTTTTCCATATTAGACTGTAAGCTCCTTATGAGTAGGGATTGTTTCATTCTTTATATCCCTGTTCCTGGGAAGATAGGTGGTTATAACAACGATACTACTTGGAACTGCTGTGGAGGTAAAAGACCAACAACACTAGCACACAGGAAGGTTGTTAGCACAGGTTCTTTGAACTGCTTTTCTAAGGAAAGCAACTTTAAGGGCTTAATAAACTTATTTTAATTAAACATACATATACCATTCATTCACTTAGTTCAGGGGGAAAAGTCAGCATCCTGAACTTCAGAGCAAATACAAACAGAAATTACAAACAGATCAACAGATAGGTTTTTATCTGTCTGACCAAATCACAGCACATACATAGTTACCAGAGAGAAGCACCAACATCTGGGATTTCAAAGCAGGGTGGGGGGAGGGGGGTCCAATGTCTACCCAGAGTCTTGTCTGGCCGAATCACCAAAACTCTTCTAATGAGTGTGCCCCTAAAACAAAACACCAACCTCAGATCTTATATACAGGAGTCATGGCCCTGGGGCACTTGATTACTTCAGTGCTGAGAAGCACTCAAACAAAAAACAAAAAAACCTGCAAAAAGTCCTACTTTGCTTGCCATTCCATTTGAAAGGCACTTGATTACCTTAGCATCTCAAAAGAGAAAACAGTAAAAAAAAAAAAAAAAGTCCCACCCTAATTACCATAACAAAGGTAGAGTTGATAGACCTGGAGTCAGGAACACTCTTCTTTTTGAGTTCAAATCCAGCTTCAGACACTTACAAAAAGGTCACAAAGAGTCACACAAGACTGAACAACAACAACTCCTATTCCTAGCGGTTTCTAGCATACAACACGCATTCATTCAATACTTGTTGACTGATTGATTTAACCTCATTTACTCACTAGCTATGTAATCTCAGAAAAGTCATTTAATTTTTCTGGGGCAAGGTTTCCTCTTCTGTAAAGTGAAGGGGCTGGATTCAGTGACCTTTGTTGTTCTTTACAGCCCAAAATCTATGGTTTTATTTTGCTTTAGCCACTATAGGGAGCTAATAAAAGTTTTAAAGCAAGGAAATGACATAATCAGGTGTATGCCTTAGAAAGCTTGGGGAGGATTATTTGGAGAAAGCAGGGACTGGACATAGGGAGATTGACTGGAAGGCTATTACTGTAGTCAAGGTGATAGACCATGAAAATCTGCTTTTGGGTGCTGGCTATGTGAATGGTAAAAAAAAAAGGGATGCATGTGCGAGATGTCATGGTGATAGAGAGATGAGTCATTGAAGGCCTTAGAATCTGAACATGAGTGAATGTGAAGGTAGCGCCCTCAACAGAAATAGAGAGGTTTATAAAAGGGGCAGATTTCCATTTCCCCCTTTTTCAAACGTAAAGGAGCTAAGCTTGGTGTTCAAGTGTGAGGTGAGCAGCAGGGAGAATTTGAGGTCAGTTTCACTGAGACAGGGGTGGCAAGGAATGCAAGCATAGGTGCTGTTCAATGTGGTAAGGTTTACTGGTTCATAGGATCATAGATTTACACCTAAAAGGAACCTTACAGGCCAATTTGTCTTAAACCTTCTCCTTTTATAAAGGAAGAAACTGAAGCTCAGAAAGCTTAGGTAACTGTTCCCTTTTGGATGCTGTGAGTTTCAGACATATTGACCAAATATCCAAGTGTAGATAGATGACTTCCAGATAGCTGGTGATATTAAACGGAAGTTCTGGTGAGAGACCAGCGCTAGATGTGTCAGTTTTGGATTTATCTTCTTAGAGATGACACTCAAACCCATGGAAGCAGTTGAGATCATCTTGAAAGAGTATAGGAAAGGAAGAGAAGAGGGCCTAAAACTAGATTTAAGGAGTATCAGCGGAGCTAGGTAGAGCAGGGAATAGAGGGCCAGGACTGGAATTGGGAAGACCCACGTTAAAATCCAGACTCTGAATACTTCCTAGGTGTGTGGCCCTGGGCAAGTCTTTTAACCTCTGTTTGCCTCAGTTTCCTTGACTGTAAAACAGGGATAATAATAGCACCTATCATACAGGGTTGTTGTAAGAATCAAATGAGGTAATAATTGTAAAGCACTTAGCATACTACCTGGGACATAGGAAATGCTATGTAAATGTTAGCTATTATTATACAAGCTAAGAAGACATGAGATACTGTCCTCTGAACAAACCTGTGAAGTAGTTGAAGTTGTTTTTATTAATCCCATTTTGCAAATGAGGGAAACAGAGGCTCAGAATGCCTTGCCTGTAATCATACATCCAGTAAGCGGTACGGTCTGAACTCCTGATCCCAAAGCCGCTGTTTCCATTGTGTCACATTGATTCTTCTTGTTAAATTTCTGGGAGCCTAGTCTGTTCAGAATGACTATAAGCTCCCTAGAAGAGTGGGGCCATGTGTCCCCCTTTTCTTGTAAATCCCAGCATGGGCAATACAGGGCTGAGCGGTCAGTCCCAGATGCTAATTGACTGAGTGACTGTAACTATATTCACCTCAGAGCAGTTGGCCAAATAATTGCTCTCCCAAGGTGCTTCATGAAGGTGCTGGCAATCACCAAGCTGTGCAAAGGGAAGAAAAGAGATCATTTAATTAGAACACAGAAGAAAGTTATTATGTATGGGTCAGCCTCACATTAATGCTATGCACACTATCTATATCCATATTAGCTTCTTGCTGAGGAAGAAATGTTAGGCTCAGCGAAAAGAAATTCCGTGTCTCATTTGTGAGCCAGGGTTGTTGACAAGTTAGAAGAGTCTCTCATAGCATCTCATCAAAAAGCTGCCAGATCTAATAGAACAGCCAGCCTGAGACATTGCTATTCTACCAGAATATCCAAGCTGGAGTTAGGCATAGTAGTGGATAGACGTTGCTGGAGTCACAGCCTGAGAGTCCTGCAATTGAAGGTGAAGATCTCAGACAATTTCAGTTGCTTTCTCTTCTACCTAAATTACTGGATGGAATGCAAACTGGACCAACTAGTATTTATTAGACATTGAAGCAGTCACAGTATTAGATGTTGCTTGAGGGAATCTGGCTGGGCAGCTTATCTCATCTACACATAGTATCAGGATTATAGATTGAGAGTTAGTCATCTAGTCCAACCCATTATTTTGCAGATGAAGAAACGGAGGCCCAGAGAGGTTACCAAGATCACACATGTAATAAGGATTTTATCCCAGATGACTTGACTTCAAATACAGCATTCTTTCCAAATTCAACACTATGTTCCCAACAGAGACTAAACGTTATAGGTTCAGTCCCGTTAGAAAAAAATAATTGTCCACTGTTTTGTTCACAGAAGGAACTAGGAAAAAGAATGTAGGCGGCATGGTACAACACATCCCAAATAATACAAAGCCAATTTACTTTTTTAAAAAATATATTATTGTACTGCTTAGTAGAAGCATCTTCAACTATGATGGCCAAGACATAAGAAGACAAGTTTCAAAATGTCAAAGCATAGAAGTCTTAAGTCTGGAGAAATAAATTCCTTGAGAGACTTTTCTAGCTTTCTACATTCTTAATTTTCTGTAGCTATATGGGCAAAACAGGAAAAAAAGAAAAAAAACTCAGAAAAAAAAGGAAAGAAACTCAGTGACCTTGGTGATTTCATGGAGAGAAAAAAAAATAACATGACATCATGCTTCCAGCAACCTCAGCCCTCTGGAAGAGACTATTTAACAATAAGTGAGCTAAGAAGAGGTTCTTGAGCCTTCTAATATCTATCACAAAGTCCTTACACTCAAACTTTGCATTTTACTCTTTTATCTATAACTCCAAGCTTCATTGGCTGTCATTTAACATAAAATTCTGAACAACCTTGGCTATCTGATTTAGAAGCAGAAAATCAGAAGGGGGTTGGAAATATGAGATGAGGAGATTAAGAGACAGGCATAGTGACAGCAGGAGAAATGACAGTTGACAGCCTGAAATCGATGGAGGAGATACACAGCACCAAAGTATATTACCTTGGACTATAATGGGTGCTCATTGAGATGACAATGAGTCATCAAGAAAAGATAAAATTGTGTTCAGTCTACTCTATTTAAGAAGCCAGGGAAGTATATAATATGTTTTAGAATGATTCCCATCAAAAATGGTGAAAACAAGCTTAGGCTTTTGTAGGGAAAAGCTTCAGGTACACAGGAGTGTCATGGCAAGGTGGAAGGAACCTGGATCTGGAGTCAGAGGAACTCAGTTCTGCTACAGCCTGGTTGATCTTGGAACAGTCTTTTAAACGTTCTGAGCAGTTTTCTTACTTGCAAAATGAGGGAGTTGCTCTATATGGCCATTGAGATCCCTTCCAAATCTAGTTCTATGATCCTAAAATCTGAGCAATCCACTTCATTCATCCATCCACCCATCCAGCAAACATTATTAAGTCCCTAGAGACTGGGAGATTGGTACTATGGGAGTTGCCAAGACAGTATTGGGCCCCAAGCTTTCAGGAAGCTTATTTTCTTGTAGAACCTGTTAACATTAGGCAAGTGAGGTATCATTATACTTGTATGACTTAATAACAAACTTCCTGTGATTTCCCAGATAGGATCACAAAGCTATTGATACTCTGGAAGTTTTTATCATTGGTCATAGGATCACAGATTTAGTGTTGAATGAGATTTTAAAGGTTAGTTATATTAATCCCCTCCATTTTGCAGATAAGGAAACTGAGGCTTAGAAAGGTTTAAGTAGCTTGACCAACATCACACAAGGGAGGAAGTGGGATAACAACCAAAAACCAGGATGCCTGTCTTTCTACACCCCCTCTAACATTAACTATTCCCTTTTTTGTCATCTTGACAATTTCTATATAAATCTTTGATCCTAAAACCCCATAAAACTTTCTAGCCCTTTGAACTTAGTGATCTAAAGAACTCTGTCAAAAAGTTGCGATTAAAGTCATATTTCAAGAGGTTGAGAAATGTGTAGGAGGAGAGAAAATTAAGGGGAAAGTATTGATAGAGATGAATGACTGCAAGTGATTTTTTTAAAAAGGATTGTTATGGACATTAAATAAAGGCTATTGGATATGAATTTGAAGATGTTGAGAACCAAAGGAATAAATCTATATCCTTTTATTCTGGATGGATAAATTCTAAGGTGCCCAGAATGTACTGATGGGTACATTTTAAAAGGTACCAGCTCCTTTCATTTAACCTGAGCATAAAACAGTATAAACTCCAATGTTACATCTATCTCTCATCTTGGCAGAGATTGCCATCTCCTGGTTGGATGTCAAGTGTGGCCTTCTAGAATCTGGGCAAAAGGGACCTGAGTGACCATGTCACAAATAGATATATGAGCTAGTGTCATCTTTAAAAAAAAAAAAAGAATAACTTAGACATAGTTAAATTCTTTGTGTGTGTAAGCCTTGCCTCTATTCCTTGAAATCCCTAACTGAACCTTAAGACATATTTTAAATTTATTTTTTTTAAAGTTCTCTTCCAAGAAGCTTAGCTTTTTTAACTTCTAAAGAAAGAAAATGTATCAGAAAGAAGGCTATGAAGATGCTGGTTGTTAAGGGTCCATTTGATGTAAATTAGTCAGTCTACACCAGCTCCTGTTTCAAAAGAGAAAAAAATAGAGTTGATCAGCCATTGGATGGAAAAAAATCTGACTGGCAAAGATAAACTTGGAGATTAAGAATACTTATGTAGAGATGCAGTACATATCTATAATCCTCCTCCATAAGCCCAGTGAATCAGAAAAGCAGTTTCTTCAATGACCTAAGCAATAGAGAAAGTCTGACTAGTTAGAAAATAAACATGCTGAGCTCTTTTCATTCATTCATTTACTCAACAAATATTTACTAAGAATTAACAGTATCTATAGTTCTGAGCTAGAAGCACTAAAGCAAACAAAAGAAATGGTCAATATATATTTCTTCTTAGAAATTAAAGTTGACATGTACACATATATGAAGGAATTATATAACAACAAAACAGAGAATGGATTGTGCCAAATTGAGTGATATAAATAGTAAGTTAAAGGAAGGGGGAGATTATGATGGAAGGACCAGTCAGGTAAAACCTCGTGAAGGAGTCAGGATGTGAGCTAGACTTTGAAAAATGAGTAGAAATAAATACACAGAGAAATGGAAGACATTCTAAGTAGGGATGAACATGTGAGCAAATGCAAATCATTGTCGTAGATGGTATATGGTAATGATAGTGAGAAAATGATCTGGTTGAGTACTTACTAGAAGTAATGGTACTTAGATGATGCTTCACAAGGGATGGACAGACCAGTAGTGTAAGCAATCAGTTCAAGGCCTAACAATACATCTGGAGGCAGAAACAGAAAATCAGCGTGGTCACTGGAACTTCAGGTACAGCTGAAGCTCTCTAGTGTAGAGCTGAAAGAGAAAAGTTAGTTTTTGGACTTAGTACACGCAGTTCTAACAAATTCACTGCCAATTATGACAGAGATGCTTTTATAACAGCTTACTAATGTTGCAGGTTTCATAGAAAATGGACACGTTGTCAATCAGGTATATCTGATTGATTTTTTAAATATTAAATATTTTAAATTTATTATTTTAACATTCATTCTTTTTAAATTTTGAGTTTCAAATTTCCTCCTTCTCTCTCATATTTCCAGATTGTTCTCCAGAATGATTGGATCAGATGACTAGTCCACCAACAGTTCATTAATGTAACTATTTTCCCTCATCCCTTCCAGCACTTGTCATTTCTAATAGGTGTAAGGTGGTACCCTAAGGTTGTTCCAATTTTCTTTCTCTAATCAACAGTGATTTAGAGCACATGTGATGATATAGAGCTTTGATTTCTTCCTCTGAAAACTGCCTTCCATATTCTTTGACCATTCATCAGTTGGGGAACTGCTCTCATTTTTTATAGATTTGACTCAGTTCCCCATATATTTGAGAAATGAGGCACTCATCAGAGAAACTTGCTATAATTTTTTATATTACTTCATTGTCTATGGTACCTTTTAGAAAATGTAGTTTCCCTGATTATCTCTTTTAATTAGGTCTATTTTTGCTTTGTCTGAAATCATGATTGCTACCACTGCCTTTTTAACTTCAGCAGAAGCATAATAGATTCTTCTCTAGTTCTTTATTTTAACTTTGTATGTGTCTTTCTGTTTCAAGTGTGTCTCTTGGAAATATCATATTGTTGAATTCTGGTTTCTAATCAATTCTGCTATCCATTTCTGTTTTATGGGTGACCTCATCCCATTGACATTCACAGTTATGATTACTAACCGTGTATTTCCTTCCATCTTATTTGCTTCTGTTTATCCTTCTCTGTCTCTTTTTATCCTGTTCCTCTTCAAAAGTCTGTTTTGCTTCTGACTGCTGGCTCCCTTAATCTTCCCTCTCTTTTATCACCCCCCATATCTCTTATCCCCTTCCCCTATTATTTTCCTAATAAGATTGATATTTCTACCCAACTATGTGTATATGTGTTTGTTATTCTTTCCTCTTTGAACCAATTAAGATGAGAGTGAGGTTCAAGCATTGCCCACCACCACTCCCATTTTCCTCCTCTCTTCTTTCTGAAAGCTCTTCCTTGCACATCTTTTTTATATGAGTAAATTTTCCCCATTCTACCTCTTTCTTCCCCCCTTTCCCAGCGCAATCCTCTTTCTCACCTCTTCATTTTTTATAGATTATCCCAACATAATCAATTTATATCCATGCCCTCTTGTCTTTGTAGACTCCTTCTAACTGTCCTAGTAATGATAAATTTCTTAGGAGTCACATGTATTATCTTCCCATATAGGAATGTAAACAGTTCAGCTTTATCCAGTTTCTTATGATTACTTTTTCATGTTTACCTTTTTGTGTTTCTCTTGGGTCTTGTGTTTGAATATCAAATTTTCTATTCAGCTCTGGTCTTTTCTTCAGGGACACTTGAAAGACCTTTATTTGATTAAATACCCATTTTTCCCTGTGAAGAATTCTACCTGGTTTTACAGGATAGGTTAGTATTGCTTGTAATCTAGATCCTTTGCCTTCTGGAATATTATATTCCAAGCCCTTCACTCTTTTAAGGAGGGTTCTAAATCTTGTGTGATCCTGACTATGGCTCCATGATACTTGAATGATTTCTTTCTGTCTGCTTGCAATATTTTCTCCATGACCTGGGAGCTCTAGAATTTGTCTGTAACATTCCTGGGAGTTTTCATTTTGGGATCTCTTTCAGGAGATGATTGGTGTATTCTTTCAATTTCTATTTTACCCACTAGTTCTAAGATATCAGGGCAGTTTTCTTTGATAATTTCTTGAAATATGCTATCTAGGCTCTTTTTTCTAATCGTGGCTTTCAGGTAGTCCAATAATTCTTAAATTATCTCTCCTGACTCTATTTTCCAGATCATTTGTATTTCTGGTGAGATATTTCACATTTTCTTCAATTTTTTTTTTAATTCTTTTGACTTTGTTTTGCTATTTGCTGATATCTCATAATTTCCAGTTGCCCAATTCTAATTTTTGAGGAATTATTTTCTTCAGTGAGCTTTTTTACCTCTTTTCCCATTTGACCAATTCTTCTTTTAAGGAGTTTTTTTTCTTTTTTTATATATTACTTATTCATTTATTCCCTTAAAGCCAGTAGATACATACATGTGTGGGGCCAGACAAAATCTGACTGTCTGAAAAAAAACAATGAGAAGGCTTAAATACATTTTTAAAACAGACTTAGCATTTCCGTATCACTCAGTTTTATGATCTTCATGTATGTTTGACCTTGATACAAGAAAAGGACTTTTCTTAATTGAATAGGTTGTAAATACAAAAAGTCAAGACAGTTAACAAAGTGTCAATTTAAATTACAACAAAGGATCTCAGTGTTTAATCTACCACCAACATACCATAAAGTGATATATGCCTGTAAAATATGAAGATAAGAAAAAGTCACATTATTCAAGGTAGTGTCTGAGGTTAAGGTTCTCATCCTTAATGGCCATAGACAGAGGAAAGAATGCAATTAGGTCAGCCCCATCTGTGCTTGTTGACCTAAGAAGAGGTATTCTCTGAGTTTACTCAGAGAACAAAGAAGCTGTTAGGTCCAGGCTCTTCTGGTTGATTAGTTCAGGCTCTGGCTCTCATTGGAGTTACTAAATTGATATTAAATGACTGTCATTTCCTCCTTTTGGTCAAAGGCAAGCTGAAAGCTTTGCCTTTAAGATCAAGGAAGATATGGGAGAAGAAAAGAAAAGATAAAGAGAGGAAAGGAGAAAAAATAAAGATAAAAAAATCACTCTTCAAGGAATTGAAAAGGTAGTTCTTTTTTAAAAAATATTTTTAGTTTTCAGCATTGAGTTTCACAAGATAGAATTACAAATTTTCTCCCCATTTCCACCCTCCCCCCACTTCAAGATGGCATATATTCTGATTGCCCCATTCCCCAGTCAGCCCTGAATTCTGTCACCCCACTCACCCCCATCCCCTTTTCCCTTACTTTCTTGTAGGGCAACATAGATTTCCATGCCCCATTGCATGTATATCTTATTTTCTAGTTGCATGCAAAAACTTTTTTTTGAATATCTACTTTTAAAACTTTGAGTTCCAAATTCTCTCCCCTCTTCCCTCCCCACCCACCCTCCCTAAGAAGGTAAGCAATTCAACATAGGCTACATGTGTATCATTATGCCAAATCCTTCCACAATACTCATGTTGTGAAAGACTCACTATATTTTGCTCCTTCCTATCCTGTCCTCCTTTATTCAATTTTCTCTCTTGACCTTGTCACTTTTTGAAAGTGTTTACTTTTGATTGCCTCCTCCCCCCATGTGCCTTACTTTCTATAGTCCCCCCTTTTTTATCTCCTTCCTCCTTTCCTGTGGGGTAAGACACCCAATTGAGTGTGTGTGGTATTCCCTCCTCAAGTTACATCCGATGAGAGCAAGATTCATTCATTACCCCTCACCTGCCCCCTCTTCCCTTCCTACAGAACTGCTTTTTCTTGCCACTTTTATGTGAGATAATTTACCCCATTCTATCTCTCCCTTTCTCCCTCTCTCAATATATTCCTCTCTCATCCCTTAATTTGATTTTATTTTTTTAGATATCATCCTTTCATATTCAACTCACCCTGTGCCCTCTGTCTATATATATATATATGTATATGTATATACATATATATATATGTATGTATGTATATGTATATTCCCTTCACCTACCCTAATACTGATGTCTCATGAATTATACACATCATCTTTCCATGTAGGAATGTAAACAAAACAGTTCAATTTTAGTAAGTCCCTTGTGAT
>CM053622.1:553337768-553359691 GCA_028646595.1 Phalanger gymnotis
TCATGGCTTTCAGGTAGTCCAATAATTTTTAAATTCTCTCTCCTGGATCTAATTTCCAGGTCAGTGGTTTTTTTCCAATGAGATAGTTCACATTGTCTTCCATTTTTTCCTTCCTTTGGTTCTGTTTTACAATATCTTGATTTCTCATAAAGTCACTAGCTTCTACTGGCTCCAATCTAATTTTTAAGGTAGTATTTTCTTCAGTGGTCTTTTGGACCTCCTTTTCCATTTGGCTAATTCTGCCTTTCAAGGCATTCTTCTCCTCATTGTCTTTTTGGAGCTCTTTTGCCATTTGAGTTAGACTATTTTTAAGGTGTTATTTTCTTCAGTATTTTTGGGTCTCCTTTAGCAAGTCATTGACTTGTTTTTCATGGTTTTCTCACATCACTTTCATTTCTCTTCCCAATTTTTCCTCTACTCTTACTTGCTTTTTCAAGTCCTTTTTGAGCTCTTCCATGGCCTGAGACCAGTTCATTTTTTTGGAGGCTTTTGATATAGGCTCTTTGACTTTGTTGACTTCTTCTGGCTGTATGTTTTGGTCTTCTTTGTCACCAAAGAAGGATTCCAAAGTTTGAGTCTGAATCTGGGTGCGTTTTTGCTGCTTGGCCATGTTCCCAGCCAACTACTTGACCCTTGAGTTTTTCATTGGGGTATGACTGCTTGTAGAGTAGAGAATACTTTGTCCCAAGATTAAGGGGCTGCGCTGTTGTTTTCAGAGTTATTTCTACACAGCTAGCTCTGCCACACCAGCGTTCCTCCTCCCCCAAGAACTGCCAATCCAGACCGGACCCAGATCCAGGCGGGCTCTGCACTCCCGCTCTGATCAGCCACTTAATTCATCCCACCTAATGCGCCTGGGGCCAGAAACAACTGCAGCTGTGGTTCTGTAGCTGCACCACCTCTGCTGCCCCTGGGGCGGTTGCCAAACTGAGAACTCCCTTCACTCTGTCCCCACAGTTTTTCCCACTAACCTTTTCTGTTCTCTTTGGTGTTTGTGGGTTGAGAAGTCTGGTAACTGCCACAGCTCAATGACTCAGCAGTGCTAGGGCCTGTTCCATCCGGCTCCTGGTCTGGTTGGTCCAGGCACAGCCCACGCTGGGTTCTGCTCTGCTCTGCTCCCAGCTCCATGTGATAGACCCTTCCCAGCAACCATCCAGGCTGTCCTGGACTGGAGCCCTGCTTTTCTCTGCTATTTCATGGGTTCTACAGTTCTAGAATTTGTTCTTAGCCATTTTTTATCAGTGTTTGTAGGGTCCTGGGGGAGAGCCCTAGGCAAGTCCCTGCTTTCCTGCTGCCATCTTGGCTCTACTCACCCGGAATTTTTTTCTTAAATACATTTTTGTTCCTCTTTTACCATTAGGCCAATTCTGTTTTTGAGGGTGTTGTTTTAGTGAGTATTTTTTGTGTCTCTCTTACCAAGCTGTTAATTCTGTTTTCATAATTTTCTTGCATTGCTCTCATTTCTTTTCCCAATTTTCCCTCTACCACTCTTATCTCATTAACTCTTTCAAGAATTCTTGTTGGGCTTGGGTCCAATTAGCATTTTTCTTTGAGGTTTTTATTGTAGCTGTTTTCACTTTGCTGTTTTCTTCCAAGTTTATGTCTTGGTCTTCCCTACCTATATAGTAACTTTTTATGATAAATGGTTCTTTTTTTGTTTCATTTGCTCACTTTTCCAGTCTATTTATTAATTTTGAAGTATGTTAAAATTGGGTTCTGCTCAACTGGGGATGAGGAGATACTGTCTCAAACTTCAGGCTTTTTTGTGCTGCTCTCTTCAGAGCTAGTTCTAGGGATCTGCAAGTTTTTGATGTTTCCAAGGTGGTATGATCTGGGGACAGATGTGATCATGTCTCTCTTTTCTCTGGTCTTTACCCAGGAAGGACCCCTGTTCCCCTGTAGCTACAATCACCTGTGTTCCTCTTGACCCTGGGACTGTGACCAGGTCCCCTCATCTCCTGTAACCACAAGTATTTGTGTTCCTGTCCACTGTGGAACTGCAACCCAGAACTGCTTATGGGCAACAGAGTTACCATTCAGTGCCAACTGTACCCAGTGCCAGCAAAGTATCCCCTGTAATCTCTTTCTGACTAGTCATCTAATCCCATTACCATCTCTGAGTGGAGATCTCTCAAAGCTACTACAGCTGTTGCATGTGCCTCTAAGGCTCACCACTGTTACTGCCATTGCTCTGGACTAGCTCCCACCCTAGTGTCACAGACCTCTCCTGCCAACCACCTAAGTTGTCTTTAGCTGGAACAGTGTCTCTCCCTTACTTTTTATTGGCTGTACTGCTTCAAACTTTGATTTGAAGAGTTATTTAAAGTTGTTTGGAAGGAAATGTTGGGAGAGGTAAGCTGGGTTGCTTGCCTGTCCTCCACCATCTTGGCTTCCTATCTGATTGATTTTTAATGTCAATGGAAGACACATGTTGATCTTGGCTATGGAGCTTTGGCTCAGCCATATATGGAGTAGACTATGGAAGATTTCATGAAATGGAAAGGAAAATGGCTATTCCTAGTTTCCAGATCAGAGTCATTTTGACACATTTGAGTCTTATACATCTCTGCTCATAGTTCCCAGATTTTTTTAGATTATCATACTGGAATATAAAGTATGAGTTCAGAAATACATTGAAGAGATAGACTGGCTAGCATGTCTAGGTAAATAAGAAAGATTATGGAAATAAGAGATTCCTTTGCTAGGGGAGAACCGATTGTAGAAAAAAGCTGTAGCACTGATACCTAGTAAAGCTTCTGAAATCCTGGAGTCATGTATATGTCCTGGAAGGAATTTATACTAGACAAATATAGATCCAGGATGAGCTGAAGAAGATGTTTTATTCATACTGAGAGAAACTAGTTTTCAACTAGGTCGGAATGATCAGTTAAGAATTAATCATTAAAATACCTGGGAAATTGCATTTCTTTAAATCTTACTCTAATTGCATGATATTTAAATAGATTGTAATTCTAGCTAATGCTTATGTTCAGTAGTTTTAACACAAAGCTTTATTTTCATTTTTAAAGTGGAAAAACTAGGAAATCTAGCTATGTAAAATTTCAGGAATATAATCAAGTAATAGTGGCAGTGTTTACCCTAAGTACAGTATTGTTGGGGAAATAAACAAGCCTCCTGAGTCTTGTCCTCAAAAACCTAAATCTATAAAAGGTTACCAAGTGTCACAGCTCTGTTTTTTTGTTTGTTTGCTTGCTTGTTGTTTTTTGTTAAAACATATGTTTAATACACAAGGAATACTATTATAATTGCAGTAGGGGAGCTCAGTCCTTAATGAAATCCTGTAGCAAAAAAAGAAAAAAAGATGCCTGGGTTTATAGGCTCATATTAGGTAAGACCTTCCCAGGTTAGAATATTGCTTCTGAATTTCCCTCATCATTATAGCTAGAGCTTGAGGTTTAAAGGGGCAGTCTAGCAGAAGGAGACTAGGAAAGAATGTGGCCCTGACTACCCTGAAAATCCATAGATTGACTAACCTCTGTAATAGACAATAATCACCTCAGCCAATCTATTACTTTAGACTGCTTACTATGAACAAGTGCAGCAGAATCACAAGCTGAAAGTTTCCCTGTTAAGACAGGTTCAGCTGAGAAAAGATGTGTTGCCAAAATAATAGACACCCAGACTTGCATTTTTGCTTCAAGATGGCCCTGATTTGCCAAGCTTTGGGGACTGATTACATGTCATACACTAAAATCTGAATGCTGCCTCCACGAAAAAAAAAAAACCTCTCCTGTTTTCACTATAAACTTTCCCAAATACAGTGTGTAAATCATGCCTCAAAGAATCAGAAGGTGAACTAGCTGCCAAAATAATTGATCGTTAGCCGTCACAGAGACAATGAGTATGATGTAGACTCGGAGTATTCCTAAGTCACAACTCAGCTGTCTTTGAACTAACACTAACAGCTTCATTAACTAAGTGGGGGGGGGGGGGGGCTTGGAAAAAGACACAACCTAGGAGAATACATAGCAGCTCCAAATCGATAGCAATCAGTTTGTCTTTATAGAAGGGCTATTTGCTCAGCCATTGTTCTGTCTACCCAAACCTCTAAGCCTGATCTCAGGAATTTAGGACTTCTTTGGGGCTGTCATTTAATGTGGTAGGCTTTAAGGAGAAATAAGAAATAACCAATTACAGTCATTACAGTTTATCTTTTGTCATAATGTTTTCTAGGTCTATCTGTGACAAGGGAATGCTCCCACTATGATCTTCAGCCCCTTGGAATCTGAATACCCATAAAATGGAAATGGGAGTCATCTTAAGCAGAAGTGGATTAGATAGCACCTGCAGAAATGCAAGTTGGTCCTGTAGAGAGAACATGGATTGGGAGAGTAGAGAGTTTGAAGGGGGAAGAAAAGGGAGCAGGATACCTTCAGTTGTGGCAGTTCTTTCTGCTATCTGGCCATCCCAGATTTTATCAGGGTTACTATATGGCAACACAACCACCTCTGAAGGACTAAAGATAAGCATCCTACACAAGACAATGGAAAGGCACATGATGAGTGTGAGGAAGCTACAACATATAACTAGTGAAGAGCTCAAAGAACAGGAACAAAGTCAATCATCAAGGAATTGAATGACAGCAAGGATGACAGGTTGGTCGCGTAGTTGAAAGGCAAAAAGTCAAGAGTGCTCCAAGAGTATCCTTGAGAAGTTGTAAGTGAGGAAGGCTTCCAGTATATTGGATGTAATCTGTGTGGCAAACTTTCCAAAGGATATGGACAAGAGTCATACAGGGTGGATAGAGATCAGCTTCATTGGAAGGAACTCCCAAATCAATATGATCACAGATCCAGTTGAGTATTTGAGATTGTAGTTATTTGGGTTATTCAGGCTCTGGTAAGGGTTGTTCTTGCTGTTTTAAGATCATTTCCACAGTCTTCCATCTGTCACTGTCTTGCCAAATCCACCTCTATAACTTGATTCCTTTGGAGAAAGCATTGGCTTCTCCAAGAACCTTTCAAAAATATGAATGCCCCTGGAAGCAAAAACTTCTCTGTAGTGCTTCATTATAAACTAGTTTATCAGAAAAGTCCCCCTGACAAGAAGGCTGACAGTATGGGTACACTGGGTGCCTAGGGCACAGGTGTGAAAAAAGCATAGAAAGGGGGACTGGGGCAGCATCTCCAGCAGGTTTGTTGACTTAACAATTTCACCAAAGGCTCAGCCTCAGGTTATGATTTAATATAGCTAGGCAGTCTGTTTCAAAGTTGATTTGATCCCACCCTGCTTGAACTATCACTGGGACAGATTTACAAAAAAAAATCTTTTAAACACATTTTAAAAATTAAATTAGAAAAATATCATTTTTCTCTTCCTCTTTTTCATTGGTAATTTCTTAGTTAGTTTTGCCTCAAGGAGAATGTGGAAACACAAAGAAACTAAATAAATTAAAATTTTCTACTTCAGACTTGCCCCCAGGGTTATAGGGAGCTCAGAGCTACATGCTAGGCTTGAGATGCTTGGCCAAACCTGTGAGCGCATCATTAAAAGGTTTGGATGGAATTGCATTGGTTTAAATAACAAATCCCACACTATGGATCCTACTCACTCATCTCAGATCTTTGGTCCTCAGAATTCAGGAAATAAAGGCACTGAATTGCACATTCTATGCCCTTCCAACAAATGTGTCTCACTGGCAGGTAGTATAACAGGGCAGGTTGGTGGTGTAGTGCCAGGGCCTGAAATCAGGAAGACTCATCTTTGTGTGTTCAAATCTGGCCTCAGACACTAGCTGTATAACTCTGGGAAAGTCACTTAACCCTTTTGCCTCAGTTTCCTTATCTGTAAAAATGAGCTGGAGAAGGAAATGGCAAACCGCTCCAGTATCTTTGCCAAGAAAATCCAAAATGAGGTCACAAAGAGTCAGATACAAGTGAGCAGATGGCAGGTGATATCAGTTACTGGATACTCTGGCCTGGTTGTACATTTAGCCTCCTGGCCTATCTTTTAGCCTGATTTGGCTAATTAATCACTTAACACTTTTATTTTGGAAATCCATGGCTTTCTCCTCTTCCCTCCTTGGACATTTTGGAGAATATGAATAATACTCGGGTTATCTTCACCCTTGGCCCTTTTCACCACATTCCAACAAGAAAAAGGCAGAGTATGTATGAAAAGAAGTTGATGTAGGGAAAAAGGCCATAGAGTTAGATGGGAGTTAGTGATAGACATAGTCGTTAGGCAGAGTCAGTCCAGGGGTGGTATAGTTTATAAAAAATATCAAAAGTAATGATAATAATAGTAACAAAATAGCATTTAGGAACTTTTCAAGGTTCACTAAGCACTTCACCAATCTTGATCTCATTTGATCTTCCCAACAACCCTGGGACCTAGGTACAATCATTATTATCAGATGGACAAACTGAAATAAAGAGAGGTTACTTGAGTTGCTCAGGTTCACACAGCTAGTAAGTGCTGTGGCTAAATTTGAACTCAGGTCTTCCTGACTCCAGGTCCAGCACTCTGTCCTTTGTTCTCTCTAGTTGCTACCTGCACTGACAACTACTCCTCTTGATTTCTTGGCCTGAAATTCCTATCCTCAGAGTCTATTACTTTGCCCTTTCGAGCAAAGGCATTGGTGCTATCTCTACAAAGACTGTTTACCTGCATAATACCTAGGAGGGAGAACCTTTGGGATTAGCCCTCTTCCACTGACACAGCAGTTTGGAGTTTCTAAACTCCAGGAAGGCTAGAACTAAGTCTAATTTTATGCGTTTAAAAAAATTCCCTCAACACCTAATGAGGTGTTTAATAAATGTTAAATTACAGGAATTATACTAGCTCATCACCTCACCTTGGAAAACATAGAGCAAGTCACCAAGGGGACAGAGCACTGGATGGATACCTATAGGAAAGGTAGAGTTCTACCTTTGTAACATTGATTGTCCAGGTTAGGGAGACCAAACTGACATGCTGCCATAGATGACTCTGAGTGTAGGCTCTTAGAATAAGCTCCATTCAGACAGGGATGTCTGAAGGTTCCCCAGCAATTAATACAACACTCTACACATAGTAGCCACTTGGTGTTTGTTTATTCAATTGAATTATTGAAACTATTGAAGGCCCCTCTTAGTGTCCTGCCTTATGAAATATTCTAGCCCTCTGACTCTAGGGTTACCTGCTCCTTCACCTCTGTTATACAGAGTCCTTAGTTTTCAAAACACTGTTAAGATGCCACCTCTCAAACTGGGGCTTTCATAATTCCACTACTTGAATGTTTCTCAAACTTTTTGGTTCCAAGACTTCTTTGTGCTCTTAAAAGTCATTGAGGACCCCAGATAACATTTTTGGGGATGGGGGTAGGAAGTCCATCTAGTGATATTTATCATGTTAGAAATAATAATTGATCCTCTAAAATATTTATTAGTAATTCATATAAAAATAATAAATCTATTACATGTTGACATGAATAATATATTTTAATGAAAATTACTACATTTTCCAAAACAAAATGACGTAGAGGAGTGGCATCATTTTGCAAGTCTCTTTAATGTCTGGCTTATCAGATGATAGCTGGATTCTCTTATCTTTTTCTATATTCAATCTGTAGGTATATGTTGTTTTGGTTAAAATATACAAAGAAAATCTGGCCTTTGTAGGGAAAAGAAGAACTCCAATTATTTTGCGACATCTTGATGTACTAACAATGTAGAAGTCCTCCTACCATCTGGTGCCATAGTATTAGAAAGTACCCAACCCTTATGAAATGATAACATAAAATAGATGGTCTCATCTACTGTTCTAATAACTATTTGCTATCTTTGGATGAATGACCTGCAGTTTTGTCTAAAAGGAATGATTTCACAATTGTAAAAGAATTTGGTCTCACCTCCTTGTCTCCTGTACTGGTACAGGGAATGTTTTCCTAGTCTGATAATATATCCTGCTACTTGTATACTAAATACCTTTTCTCCCTTGACTGATTCCCTTCATTCTCTACTCCTGTTTCTTAAGAAATGTCTTAAATTGACATAGAATGCCATCAATTAGTTCTATACTCTGAGTGAGCCTGAAAGTTTATAAAACCAAATCCGTACTACCAAAATCTGAATTTGCTGTCTTCAAGAGCAGTATTCCCTAGCATGCTAATAAATTACTTTCAGTTTGCTCTCCTATCATTGACCCAGAATCTTTGGGCTCCTTTTGATGGTCATGACTCTCCCAAGATGTCAGTCAATATAATTCCTTGAAATCTCCTTACATAGATATGTAGTTGAAAAAGGGAAGAGTATTTTAATAGGCAAATAATATCTTAGCATTATTATGAAAATAATTTTGACCTCATAGACCCTCTAAAAGAGTCATGGGAACTCCCAGGGGTCCTCATACTACATTCTGAGAATAGTTGTTCTAGTCAATGTAGTCTCCCTCTTGCAAATCCTTTGAGTGACTGTATTTCCTTATCTGTGTTCATGCTGTATCCCTATGGAATGTGAGCTCCTTGAAGGTAGGAATTGCTTTGGCATTATTTTTCCTTACATCCCCAGCACCTAGTAAGGTGTCTGTCACACAGGAGGCCTAACAAATATTTAATGAATTGAAATGAGTTGGACCGAATGCAAATAGGCCAGTGTTTGAGTGAGAGGCACTTCCTCACACAAAGCCATCAATGAACAATATATGGCCATGGAAAAGAACAGCAAAACCATTGATCTTAAAGATCAGCACCCAGCCTCTGCTCTCTTTATCACTGATTTGAAACTTACTTGGCCTGAGATTCCTCATCCATCAAATTGGCATAATGATTCCTATTTAAGGCAAAACTTCTAAAGAGGATCAAATAATGTTATAAGGCAATAAGCACTTTGAAAAATATTAAGGGCAGTGTACATGTGTGTTACAATTAGTATTTGAAACCTAATTACATTCAGTAATGATGTTTCATTCACATATTCATCAGTCTTTTATTATGTGCACACCCCTGTGCTGTGTTTTCTGGGGAACACAGGAGAACCAGAATATGTTGTCCTTGATTTGAGGAGATTATAGTGTTGTTGCTCTAAGAATGTTAATTGATTACAGCTATAGAGCACTTTACAGTTTGCAAAGCACTTTGTCCATAACAAACCTGTGAAGTAACTAGTGTGATAATTATTATCCCCATTTCACAGAGGAGGAAACCAAGGCCCAGAGAGGTTAAATGACTTGTCTTCTGTTACACAATCATAAACAGGCAGAATCAGGGCTAGAACCCAGGTTTTCTGACTTTTTTCCATTATGTGTTTCCTACTACTGCTTCTCTCTTATGAAGTGGAATTCAGGATGGGTGGATGGATGGATGGATGGATGGATGGATGGATGGATAGATGGATAGATGAAAGAAAAGAAAGAAAGAAACCAAAAATAGAAAGATTTTACTAAGTTCTTACGATGACGTTGTTCTTATTGTTCATCCTGTTCTCCAAGAGGACCGATGACATGAGGAGGGTGATGTCTTGACTTGACAGTACATGGGTTGAAGTGAGGCAGAGATGTGCAAAGTGGTCAGCCTTATTCTTTCTTCCAAAGTCAATAGGAGTCCAGTGGCAAGACAAGAACCAAGACAACTGGTGGTGGCCCAGATTACCATATACCAAGTACTATGCCAAGACTTGGAAATAGAAATACGAAATGGACACAGTTTTTGACATTAAGGACTTTACATTTTAAGAGAAGAGACAGCACATATAGGGGAGAATTAGCCAGGGAAGGCAGTTTTAGTCCAGAAAGTTACCAAGTGTAAAAGTAGAATAATAGAGCAGTCCATTAACGCATCCTTTCCAAACACAAGAGTTGTATGGTCTGATTACAGTTCTCAGAGAAGAGGTGGGATGAGGGCAGAGTGTGCTGCTGGCAAGAGTGAAGATGAAGACCTGCATGGTCCCAGGAAGTGCAGAGCTGAATGACTTTGCTTCTCCCAGGCATAGCGTCTGATGGTCCCATATAGAGATGAGAGCAACAACAGCAACAAGGACTGTTTAGGACTGAAAAGAGCCAGGGTGAAAAACCAAAGCAAAACAGATGGATTGTAATATCAATTCTTTTGTGCTGAAAGTGAAGCTTTGTGTCATCTTCATATTAAAAAAGCCTGAGGCAGCAACAAGAGGTTATGCTAGCAATTTCCTGATTTCTCTTGGTTACTTCAAAATGTCCAATTCATTTTCATGTGTTAGAGAGAAGCAAAAACAAATGCTGTAGACTATAGTTGCTCTGTTTGGATAAATATCATTAGAGTTTCCCCATTCAAAACATTCACTTTTTATTTTTATGGAATAACCATAGATGATATTTATATGATACTTTGTTAGACACATGCATCCAATATCATACCATATGTATTTCATGTGATGGCATAATATTATGCATATATACATACATATACATGTAATAAGATCAAGACCTGAAAGGGTCTTTAGTGATTTTAAAAATGAGGAAACTGAGGCGCAAATCGAGGGAGATGAGTTGCCTGAGATCACACAGCTACTAAATGGCAGAGATCAGACCTAGGTCTTCTGAATCCCAGTGCGGTCATCTTTCCTGTATACCAATTGCCTCCGTTGAATCAGTCATTTTTGCCTATAAGTATTCTGTTACCACACTTAAAAACAAAAAAAAATTAATAAAACATTTTTCCAGGAACCAACTGAGCTCAGGCAAGAGCGAGCTTGAAATGGACATTGTACATCACTCCTTGGGGTTCCATTTCAGGATGAAAGCAATTGAAAAAGTGGCATTTCATGTAGCTGCCTGAGGGTTTACAATGTATGTAAAATGGGAAGAACAGAATGGGGAAAATGAGTTTGGCAGTACAGTTTGTGCTGCTGGGGAAGCATGTGCAAGAAGGATATCTCTCTGCATTCAGATGAAAAGTCTGGGGAAGTCACTAATTATAGATTTGTCCCTTTTTTTATCTAAAGGCATTATTTACCCCCAGGCCCTCCAGGCAGCAAATTTTTCTGTATAGTCAGATACTTTAACCCCAGCACTTCATGAAGTTGTCGAATAATTCAACAACAATTTCAGAGTGTCTGAGAACTGCACTAAGTAGACACAAAGGTGACCAAGACATAAGCCCTGCTTTCACAGCGTTCTCAAGCTAGTAAGAAAGATACCGATAGGCAGAGAAGTTTTGCTCCAAACATGTTATTTAATTTACATTTTTAAAAATCTTCACCAGTAAAACACAGTTTCATATATAATCTTCAGTTCTTTGTTTTGATATAATCATGTTCATTGATGTTTGTTTAGTTCAAAATAAAAAGGGAGACAAAAGAAAAATAGAAGTGAGAGATACAACTGAAAAGAGAGAGAAGATTTGTGGAAGGCCTTGGGTGCTAAGCTAACAAGATATGACTTGATTCAAGGGTTGATGGAGGAGACACCAAAAGCTTCTAATCAAGGGATTGATATGATCAGATCTGTGAATTGGAAATATCACTCTGGTAATAGTGCATGAGAAGATGTGGATGAAGGAGATACTGGACACCAAAAAATATTTGTAAACTATTGTAGTGATCCAAACGAGAAATATGAGAATCTGAACTGCAGCATGAATTAGTTATAAATAGAGCAAAAGGAATGGATGTGAGCTATATTATGGACATGCACTCAACAGCAATCATTTTTCCAGACTGCTAACCTCCCATTTCTGTACTCTTTTCTTCCTTTCTGTAGTACTAGTAACCCCGTGCTCTTGCCTCACTTCTGATGAAAACCTAGGCTTAGAAAGACATGGAGGGGTCAATGATTCTGTGAGCTCTCCCAGGGGGATTTGCATTTTTCAAGAATTTTTAAACTTAGGTGGAATTTCAAGGAACTGTATTTTATAGGTATACAGCATATATAGATGTAGAGCAAATATAGCTTTGGGTTATAGGGTTCTTCTTAGAGTCTCTTGACATCATTTCACAACACATAGCTTTTTGCCTTTTCTATCAGACCTTTGCTTTCTCATGACATATTTTAAAAGTGTGTGTTGGGGGTGGGGGTGGTACTTCTGTTGTGTGTTCTTCTGCAGATAAACAAATCATTTTAGGTCATTTGTCAATAGAATGAGGCTGTACTTCTGGCATAAATTCTATCCACATGGTCTTACATGGGGTTGAGGCCAAGTCTTCCCACCAGTTTTGCTTAAGCCTCTGGGGTCCCAGGTGAATGCATATCTCCGGAGTAGAAAAGATTAAGTAGGTAGCCTGTTGGGAAGTTTAAACCCCTTCCTTATTCTATGATTTAGATCTATATCAATTCAATATATGTACCCTATTTCTTGAGTTCTCCCACTGCTGGGTGGCCTGCTGCTATTTTAATTTACAATTCGGCATGAATTTCGGCTGTTTTCTAAACAGAGAATGTGGTTGTTTTATGATCTCTTAAATGTTCTTCGTTGAAAGTGGAAAATGTGGTTTTTGGATGTCTAATGCATATCACATAAGCCTCTTCTATTAGGAGGAAATTGAAATATATTGCATTCTCCAATGGTTTTGCTGGCTAATCCCCCAACTGCTGTGACCCATTAGAATTCTGGCCTGGCAGCCGGAAGCCACCTGCTACCTTGGACAGCGATGATGGCAGGAAGAGAGCCATAGAAAAGGAAGGGAGAGTGGCAGTGGAAGCAGGAAAAGGCAGAGAAGAGTTTAACTAGATAAGCTGTCTTAGATTCATGGGCAGCAAGTGATTTGTGGAAATCACATTCCTTCTTTAGCTTTGTTTCCTCACCTGTAAAATAAGAGAGGTGAACTGGAAGTTCTCAGAGGCTTTTTCTAGCTACAGCATCATGTGCCTCTGGAACATAGGTATCCTAAGATCTGTTTGGTCTAGGTTTTGTAATAAAAGAGGGAAAGACACTGAATGCTTCAACCTTTTTATTGGTTCTTTTCTCCAATGCAATAGAGTTAAGAAGATCCAGAATAGGTCCTTTGAAATTTTACTGAAAACTATGAAAAAGCAAATAGGATGTGTTTAAGCGAATTGTAATAAATCTAAATTGGAAGGGATCTTAGTGAGTATAGAGTTCAAATCCCTCATTAAGCAATTAAGGAAACTAAGATACAGAGAGATAAGATGACTTAACTAGTCACGCAGTCAGTAGGAGGTAGAGCACTAGACCTCAAGTATCTTAATTCTTAAGCCAATGACTGAGCATAGTGAAGTCTGAATTCTTGCACACTTTGCAAAGAACCTCAGTTAAAATATATATAGTGATAAATATCTAACAAGATATTGTCATGTGGAAGTACAGTCAGACTTGCTTTAATAGACAAAATCATATATAATTAATAAATTAACATGTGAGTATGGCAAGTGGGTGCTATTAAAATGACTTAATTTATTCTCTTAAATATGTTTAGATGGTTATTGCTATTACTAAACTCTAAGCTCCCTGAGGACAGAAACTATATTGTAGCTTTGTACTTCCTCCATAGCCTGGCATATGCTATAAAAGAAGAGATACTTTAATAAATGTTTGCTGAATTGAATATTTGAAGGGATAGAATTTATTAATACTATGAAAAACCAAATAAATTTTTATGTCAATTGATGTACCTGATTCTTCTCATTCTTCTGTTAAGAAGCTTGAATGAGTCCATCATAATAGTCTTTAGATCATTAATTTGCTCAGAAAACTACTTTTCTTTAATTAGATAACAAAGGTAAATTTCATCCTGACCCATGCATTAATTAGCACAGATTGTGAATAAATAAGGTCTTACTGCATGAAACCTTGAGGTATTTTTAAAGTCTTGTGGTATAATACCCTCCCTCCAAGAGAAAGAGAGAAAGAGAGAGAGAGAGAGAGAGAGAGAGAGAGAGAGAGAGAGAGAGAGAGAGAGAGAGAGAGAGAAAGAGAGAGAGAGTTCACTCTCCCCTATAAATATAGGTGGTTTCTTTTGATCAAGTCCATAAAAAACCTTATTTTAGTCTCAGGGCCATCAGATAGTCTTGTGGCCAAATGTCAGTGAAAACAATCACATTTTGAAATTTGCCAAAATGTTGTTCGCCTTTATACTGCCTAGTGTCCGCAGTGACTTCTAATGGTGCTGAGTTAGCAGGCATATAAATCAGCTTCAGGACTTGTCACTATCATAGTAAAAGTGAAGGAGACTTTCAAGTGAACCATTCTCCTTGATGCTGAAAGATAAACAGAGAGTAAATCTTGATGAAGGGGAAGGTCATTGCCCAGTCACCTAAAGAGAACCACTAAGCAATTCTTGGGGTTAGTTTATCCTGTGATCCAAACTGCCTCCCTTCCTTTCAGAAGTATTCCTATTGTTCCTCGAAGGGCTCTTTCTCAGGGGAGCTAGGAATGCATCAAAATCAGTGGAAGTCATGCAACATTTTCTGTGAGTATAAGTTAATGTGTTTCTCTCCAACCATACCAGGTACACTGTACTAAGAGTTACTGCCTCAATGCACAAATAAAAAAAAAGAAGGCAGAGGAAATGGAGGGAGGAAACATTGGAGAGAAAAAGAAAAGGGAACATGAGTTCTCAGAACTGGAACCTGGGTGCAGGTGACTAATTGCTTTTCTCTAAACCTAACCTGATATTAAAGGCAAAGTTCAGGCTGAGCATTTGACTGGCTAATTAATCTAGAGGGAACTTAGCTGAAGAGCATACTGCTTTATTTATTCAATGTAATGGCACAAGAAATAGGAAAGCCTTAAATCATTTATTGTCATATTACTGTGTTCCTGGACCAGAGATATAAGTTTACATTGTGAAACAGAAACCAGTTAAGTTAATGATGCCCCAAAGAGAATAGAACTTCTTTAAAAAATGACATCATTTTAGGTCTTTAGAAGTAGAATAAATTTTCATATATATTGTATACTTGAGATGTAGTCTTGCATGTTGGTTAGGGAGAAGACTCTCCAGCCTAATGAGACAGCATAGTATAACGGGGAGAGCACTAGACTTGGAGATAGGAGACTTGAATTTAGCCACTAGCTAGACAAATAAACTGAGCCAAGTGACTGTAGTAGGAAGGCCGAATTTATGATCTCAAATATAATCATGTATATGTTTGAATGGTCCGAAATCGCAAGGTATGAGAGATTCTCTAAGGAGAAAACAAGAAATTTATTTAGGCCCCACCGCAGCAAAAACTTGAACCAGCCTCCCCATTCCAACATCTTGACAAAAAGACTCCAGGCCCAGCAAGCCCATCTCACAAGAGCAACCAGGAGGCCACAGAAAAACAAGATAGTATTTAGCCAAATCATTTTCACTGGCCTCACGTTGCTGCTTGCACTCAGGTAAGCCCTGCTTCCGCAGCTTCCTGCCCTGCGCAGCTTCTGGCTTCCACACCTTCCGCTACTGAAGTTGTCTCCCGGCTCACCCCTCCTCACAGCCGAGCTTCCGGCATTCTCAAGCCCCGCCTCAATGACCAGAGACCATTGGTTCCCGAGCTGGCCCCTCCTAAGTCACCAATCCACACCCACACAGGTTTCACACCTGACAGGGCCCTGGGTCTGGGGCTTAGCACTTAACAGCTGAAAGTACTTCCACTCAAAAGAAACAAAAGCCATGCTAATGAGACAATTTTGCTTAACAACACAGTGACTTTCTCTCTACTTCAGTTTCTTCATCTATAAAATGACCTAGATAATCGTTAAGGTCCCTTCAGGTCTAATAGACCTATTTTCTAACTCTGAGGTTACTCTCTACCCTTGAATTCCATGTCATTGACAGGTATGGAAAAGCATAATAGAAAATTAGGGAAGTCATCAACCCTTTTGTATCACAGGATTTTATCATATTATTATTTGGCTCCCAATAACTTACTCCCTTCCGTCCCTTTCACCAAATGTTTCTTCCACTTCCGTTTTCAGAACTTAAAGGAAGCCAGCAAACTCTCAAATATACCAAGATTACTTTTCCAATTCATTGTTTATCCAATAATATTAATGATGAATTTCTGAATAGGTCCCCCTAAGTTAGCCACTGCTGGGAATAGGGAAGAGAGAGAGAGAGAGATGAGTGGTAATAGTAACTCATATTTACATAGCACCTTAAAGTTTACAGATGTTTTCTTCATGACAGCCCTGGGAGGTTGGTAAAATCATAAGATGAAACTGAAAGACACCAACTGCTTCATTTAATAGATGAAGAATCTTAAATCCAGAGATCTAAGTGACCTGCTCAAGGTCATACACATAATAAATTATATAACCAAGAATAAAAATCCATACTTTGACTCCAAATCCAATAGTCTTTCCATTCTTCTATGCAGTAATATTAATATCTAGATTTTCCAAATGAGTAAATTGAGGCTCAGAAAAGTGAAATAAGTCGAAGAGTGATACCAGGACTCCAAGTCTAGAATTCTTTCCATTGTACCATGTTCAGATCTCAAGACCTCATCTCAAGTGTCCTCAAGGAGCTTATATTTTAGGTGAGAAGACAAGACAAATTCAGAATTGAAACAGTTCAGTGTACAATTAAGTGTTAATCTATGTACTAGTCCTGTTCGGAGCTACAAGAGGCCAAAGTAGTGGGAGCTCTCTCTATGCTGACACAGAGAAAGTTTCATTAAGAAGTGGGTCTTGAGTTGGATTTTCCAGCCACATGGTATTTCAACAAACAGAAAGAAATATTGTTCCTTCTGGCTATTTCCTTCATGAGTGGAACCTGGCCCAGCAGGTAGTCGGGTAAAGAAAAGAAGAACCTTGACTCAGGCAGTCTTGATTCATATTAATGACTGTGTTAAAAGGCCTAATCCAATTGGCTGAAATGATGGGTTAAAGTAGCCTTGAGTCTTTAACTCTTATTTTAATATCTCCTTTCTGTGAGGATCTGTTCAGTAATCATGTTGAAAAGAAATGACAGATTGTAATCTGAAAAAATGTAGCTACTTAAGAAGCTTTGGAGATCAGGAAATATTACAAATGTAGTATTTGCATGAGAAAAAATAGACACAGATTGAAACAGGGAAGGATAAGAAATGTGTTGAATCAGGGTCTACAACTTACTATCTCTTTGACTTTGTGAAAGTAATGTATTTCTATTGACATTAGCTTCCTCATCAGCAAAATGAGGAGGTTATTCTAGATAACCATTCTAAGATCACTTCTAGCTCTATGTCAGATTAATTTTTGTACTATCTCTGCAGTTGTGAAAAGATGTCCCATTCACCCTCTCTATCCCCAACCCCATTTTTTGTTTCCTTTCATCCTAATTTTGAAAACTAAATATTTTGTTTCGAGTTAAAACTGCTGTGGTGCTATGGATAGAGCACTGGGCCTGGAGTCAGGAAGACATCTTCCTTAGTTCAAATCTGGTCTCAGACACTATCAGTGTGACCCTGGGCAAGTCATTTAACCCCGTTTGCCTGTTTATTCATCTGTAAAATGAGCTAGAGAAGGAAATGGTAGTATCAGTAGTAGTGGTAGTATCCAATATCATTGTCAAGAAAACCCCAAATGGGGTCACAAAAAGTCAGACTCAACTGAAAAAATGACTGAACTGAAAAAACTATTGTAGGTCTTCTCCATCATAGTCAGCCTTGGTGGGGAGGGGTTGAATAATAAAGCCATTATCTTACATATGATCTTCCAGGTTATCACCTGGAAGTGATTGGTTTAGGTTTTCTTTGGTTTGTTTTATCATCCTCAGTAGTTCTGGGGCCCTCTTGATTCTCATTTGTGAATGTCCTAAGAATGGGAAGTCCTTGAGGGGGTGCCCATCAATTGAGGAATGGCTGAACAGGTTGTCCTATGTGATTATGATGGAATACTATTGTACTATAAGAAATGATGAGCACGATGGTCTCAGAAAAACCTGGAAAGACTTGCAAAGTAAAATGTACTGTATACAAAGTAAGAGCAAAATTGTAAGATGATCATTTGTGAATGACTTAGCTATTCTCAGCAATAATACAACGATCCAAGACAACTCTGAAGGATTTATGGTAAAAATACTGTCCATCCCCAGACAAAGAACTGTCTGCATATACATTGAAACATGTTAACATTTTAAAACATTTTAACATTTTAAAAAAATTATTTTGAGTTTTTTTCTATACTTTCTTCACAACATGACTATTATTTATATGTAATGTATATATGTATATATATATCATATATATATATATACACATATATGATATATATATATATATGTTTTGCATGACTGAACATGTATAACCTATATGGAATTGCTTGCTTTCTCAATGGGGGCAGGGGAAGTTGGAAGGCAGAGAATTTGGAACTCAAAGTTTTATAAATGAAAGTTAAAAATTGTTTTTATATGTAACTTGGGAAAAATAAAATACTAAATAAACCAAAAAATGCCAACATCAAGGGAAAAAAAAGAATGGCAAGTCTTATTTCACCTTCAAGATGTCAATTTCAGGTGAACATATCACTGGGTTACTAAGAAGTAGCTTAACACAGCTTTGAGTTACTAATGTACTTGGAAAGGGTTTAATTATAAATCCTTCTTTTATTTCTTCTTGAGGGAGTTTTCCTATTTGAAAAATATATAGTAAGTTGCACCTACCATCTCCACTCAAGTCCTCCCTTATAGGGGCCAGGATATCACTCTGTGTTCTTGGACGCTATGCCAAAAAAGTGGAAGTTCTTGAAGGTTCTAGCATGATAGAGATGCTTTGAGTATGAACATAGTGAAGGATTATGAGGCCATCATTTAAGGAGCAGTGTAGCAACACATGGAAAGACTCGTCCATCAACAGAAGGTTGTCCATTAGATGATTTTTTTTTCTGGCTACAACTCATCACAACTGTCTGCCAAACCTAAAGGAGTTGGGATCTGTATCAGGGGAGTGACTATTGATATCAAAAGTCTTTTGAATGATCGTAGTTACTATTCTCCTAAAATGTCTCCCAAGTCTGTACCATATACACAGTAGTTTGCTTTATCTATCAACAAGCATTTGCTAAGCATCTCCTGTATGCCAGGTACTATACTTGATACTGGCAATATAAATAAAAAGGAAGATTTTTTTAATAATTAGGAGCTTGCATTCTAAAAGAGAAGATAACAACATGTATGGGACCCTCTTGGTTCTCATTCATGAATGTCCTAAGAATGGCAAGTCCTTGACGGGGTGCGCATCAATTGGAGAATGACCGAACAGGTTGTCCTATGTGATTATGATGGAATACTATTGTACTATAAGAAATGATGAGCACAATGGTCTCAGAAGATTATACAGGAGAAATATGAAGTGAATAAATACAAAATATAATTAAATACAAGGTGGTTTGGGAAGGAAGGCACTAGCAGGTGGGGGATCAGGAAAGGTTTCTTATAGAATAAAGGTGATACTTGAGTTGAATCTTGAAGGAAGAGAGGATCTCTAGGGGGTAGAGGGGAGAAGAGAGGAGGGAGTGAACTCTAGTCTGGGGGTTGGCCAGTACACAAGCACAATCAGGAGATAGAGTGTCATGTGTGAGCAACATTGAGAATGCTAATTTGACTAGATCATGGAGTGCAGTAATGGAAGTGATATCCAACGTGCCTAGAAAGATAGGTTGGAGTCATTGGACAATGCTCGTTGACTCGGTGCTATCACTGATATCTGTGGCTATCAACCATGATATTCTTGACCACTCCAATCAGGCAGTCAAAACAATTTGGAATGTCTTGGGGCTTTTCTGCTGTCCTTGACATTACATGGAAAAAATGCAAATAGCAAGTGAGTTTTGCTGTTAATTTTCTTGCCTTTGTCTGGGATTTCATTACCACTGAATACATTTGAATATGTTCTTGGTTTGAGTCAGGGCTTACAACTTCAGTTGATTCTGTCTCTGTCTGCCTATGAAGGTTTTTTGATGTAATTCTACAAACAGACTTCCTGAACTGATCCAAAGGACAAGAAATGAGAATTGAAGGCTTGTCCCTGAGTCGCTGACACAGCCTTCTCCTTCTTTTGCCAAATAAGTAATTTATTCAGTCATGCAACCTATTTTTAACTGAACACCTTATGGGGACTGAACCCTGTACCATTTGAAATAGTAAGGGAAGACAAAGTACCTGCCTTGGAGCAACTTTACAATGTCACTGAGGAATTAACAACACATATAATACCTAGAGAATAATCCAAGTCATGCTATATTGAAATGAGAAAGAGACTTAAGATTAAATAATCTTTACCCTAAGGTTCAATCCTGGGTTGCCACTTAATATCTATGCAACCTTGGTAAGTCACTTAACCTCTCTGAATCTCAGTTTCCTCATCTGTAAAATGAGAGGGTTGGACTAAATGACTTCTGAGGTTCCTTCCAGTAATAAGGGCTTAATAAATGCTGCTTGTTAGCTAATTAAGAAAATTGATAATCCAATGACCCACAAATTCCCACAGTAGGGCATCAAAATTTCCTTTTTCAAATTAGCTCATATAAAAATGTGGTACTCAGGAGTCAAGAACAGACCAGAGATGTAACTAGCACAGGGCAAATGGGACCTTGTTCGAGTGCTACAATCCAATTGGGTGGGAATAATTCCTTCCTCAGTGGAGGCTATGCCATTTCCCTATCACTTTGTCTAGTGGTCCTTTATCATCAAATATAACCATTATCCAATCCACCATACCTTCCCCTCTGCCCCCTGCAGTAGAGAGGGCTGAACTGACTACCTCTTCTCTCAGTGCAACTTCATCACACCCCTTTCTCTTTCCCAACTATTTTCATCATGGGTAAAAAGAATGCTAGTTTCTCTGATAGGAACTATCCACTCTGCACTTGTGAAGTACAAGAAAATATTCTGAAAAGACCAAAAGCCTTAATACTCAATTAACTTTAACAAGTCTTTGTTTTTTGAGCATGTACCATATAGTCTTCTCTTGGCTCAATGGAGGACACATGAAGAGGAAATATAGACCTTGCCCTCAAGTAGCTTAAAGTCTTATGGGGAAGCAAACTATATGCATATAAAACTGCAGTTAGCAGTATGAAACAGTGCATGATAAGTCATGAAATTGATATTAAAATAAAAGCTTCTTGGGAGCAGGGATTATTTTATTATTTGTATCTGTAACCATAATGTCTGGCACAGTGCCGTACTTAATAATAATGGTGGTGATGAGGATGATGTGCCATCTAGAATTTATATAGTGCTTTAAGGTTTGCAAAGTTCCTTAGACATGTTATCTCATTGGATCTTCACGATAACCCTGTGAAGTAGACACTATTATCATTCCATTTTACAGATGAGGAAATGGGGGCTGAGAGAGGTTAAGTGACTTTTCCAAAGCACACCTAGTGAGGCAGGATCTGAACCCAGCTCTGATGCAAAGTCTAATACTGTGCTATACTGCCTGACCTCAATACAAATAGGCACTTACTAAATGCTTGTAGATGGATTGGTTGATTGATTGAATTATTACAGATAACAAGCACTACGGAAGTTCAGAGAAAGAAAAAAATCTGAGTTAGCATTTGAACTCAGATCTTCCTGACTCCAAGTCCAGTGCTTCTGCCCATTGCTCCACCTAATTCTCTATTAATAAAGAGGTGTATTAGTATGATGTTTTAACTCATACAAATTTGTCATGAAAAAGGAAGGTTTTAGGGAAGAAGTGAGACAAGCTGGGCCTTATAGTATAAATCAGACTTAGATGGATAGAAAGGAAGTATGAGAAGATTCCAGGAGTGATCAGCAAACTTCTCAGACCCTATAAGGACATGGGAACAAAATGTAATGTCTTAACCTTCCTCTCTTTGAAAAATACCATGATTCTTCTGCTACTGAAAAACTCTAATGATTAGGAATGATTTTCACTATCCAGTATTCCAAAGAAGCTTAATTATAGAAATATCTACCCTAGAAAAGAATTTTAAAATTCTCCAATTTGGCTAGTTGTCTAAGGGTGTCATCTGAGGCACACAGGGGTTAAGTGGTTCACTGGGAGAGAGCAGCCTGTCAAAGCTTCTGTGCTGATCAGCATTGGGTTCACGTACA
>CM053622.1:553359791-553458751 GCA_028646595.1 Phalanger gymnotis
AGGAAGGAAGGAAGGAAGGAAGGAAGGAAGGAAGGAAGGAAGGAAGGAAGGAAGGAAGGAAGGAAGGAAGGAAGGAAGGAAGGAAGGAAGGAAGGAAGGAAGGAAGGAAGGAAGGAAGGAAGGAAGGAAGGAAGGAAGGAAGGAAAGAAGGAAGGAAGGAAGGAAAGGAAGGAAGGAAGGAAGGGAGGGAGAGAGAAAGGAAGGGAGGGAGGGAGGGAAGAAAATGCAGGAGAGAGAGAGAAGGAAAGAGAAAGAGAGGGAGGAAGGACTAAATAAATAACAAATAAATGGATGGATGAATGAATGGTCAGGGAAGGAAACAAGCAAATAAACAAGCTTTATGGAATCGAGATTTATTTGATATACAAAATTTTTAATATTTTATTTTGCATATGAGAATACTAATTTTTCATTTATTAAGGTCAAAATAAAAATGGAAAACCCATTCTATTTTTTTCATAGTTGAATTGTTAAGAAATTTGGTTTTGGTTCTTTCATTTTGATCTAGGCATCACAAGTATAATAATTCCTCTTTCACTTGAAAATGGGAATCATTATACTAGCCTTACCCCCCCACACAGAGTTGTATTGAGTAAAAATGAAAAAAAAATGGATGCTAAAGTCCTTTGAAAAGCACAGAGCTGTCAAGCAATATTCATAGGAGCAGAGCCATTGTTGCTGAGGTGCTGGACAGCTCAGTTGGACAGAGCACAGTGCTAAGGGGAGGATGTCACTGATCCGAAGAGTATATGCCTTGAGCTCCTTTTCCAATAGTAGGGATGGATTTTCACTAAACCCTTCACTTTCTTATCCATTCTCCCCATGAGCAATAGCATGTATTTTGTAAGACAAATGGTTAGCATTGAGGATATAGTCTATGTCCATAAATCAGAGGTTTATGGGTAAGTTCCATCTCAAAATGAAGTTCACTTGCCCTAAATTAGGGTCAGTCTCCAACCTGTGACTTTCATAATAAGTCTGAACAAATTGACCTGTGCATAAACTTTATAAGGTTGAGAGGAAAGAGGTATGCTGTGTATATTTGTGGAAAGCACATGGACATATAGTCAGGATCAAAATCATCCACAGGATCTAATGAATTGGGGTGGTTAATCTTGGTCCCATGTTTTATGGGCCCGTACTAGTGTTTGGCCAGGGAGGCAGTAAGTGAGAGAGACTCATGTCATTCTGAGCTAATTCTAGAAATTATGTAGCTTGTATCTGTCTAATTAGTCTATATTATCACCATTTCACTGCTACCCTACAACTTGTGTTGCATAAACTATGTCTGGAAAGCCAAGTCCACAGCCTTGTGAGCTAAGAATGGTTTTACATTTTTAAATACAAAAAAAATTATTTTTAATATAGAAACCATTCTTAGTTCATGAGCCCATATGATAATAGATGGCAGATCAGATTTGGCATAATTTGTCAAACCCTGCCCTACATCCATCTCTAGCACAAGGCAAGTGTTCTGGTACCTCCCCTCATGGCTTCCCTATAATGAAATTTCCACCCTTTAAGGATGCCCTTGATGTCCATTCTGGTTTTTATCATATAAATATATTGGGCATAGGCCCAAAGCATGATACATGATGAGTAAATACAATTATAATTAGTTTCAACTCTGCCACCAACTTAAAATGTGATATTGGGCAAACAGTTGACATCTCTATGCGTCAGTGTTCAATATTTTAAGTACTATGCTACTCCGAGGTATTATTTATTGCTATTTTTATTTATGTTCAAATAAATCATATGAACAAATCTAAGTGCTAATGAATCCAAAGTCAAGCTCTTTCCACCAGTATATAGAGTATACCTTCTTCCTCTCACTCATAAAATTTATGGTTGGGTCAATTTATTTAGACATATTATGGTCAAAGCTTGATGACTGACCTCAATTAGGTAAAGCGAACTTCATTTTGGGAAGAAATACATGCACAAACCTCTATTTCATGAATATACACTAGATTTCCTACCCCTAACCATCCATCTTCCAAATGCATGCTATTGTTCATGGGCAGAGCAGTTAAGAGAGTAGATGGTTCAATGAACCCTATGTGAACCAGTTAGTTTTGCTATTCTATGGCATCCCAACTTCAGGCAGATGTCGAGTGAAAAATGTGCATCATTGGTTTAAAGGGAAAGGGGCAAGAGACCATGGATGGTTCATTGCAAATCTATCCCTGGTAATTGCAAAAACAGCTCAGAACATCTGCCCCACTGACGGCTGGTCAATAGTTTATTTCTATGTGCAGAGGACAGCAAATTCCTGAGACAGTAGTTTAAAATCCTGACATCTGGAAAAGGGGGGATGGGATAGCCTAGAGGATGCAATTCTGGGAGTATATCAGACAACTCCTACAGAGGTGGACTGCCACACACAAGGCTGGACCTATAAGTAGGCGGCCGCGTACGTGGTCTCATTTCAGGAATACTGAAAAGTTAATTTACTCTTACCCCTACAGTTGCTAACAGTGCCTGGAATTTCCAATGTCATATTTATTGCTTTGTTTAAATGGCCCTCATTATAAATGGAAATATATCATAATATAGTGCTCTAAGCACTAGCACTGGAACAGAAAGCCTCAGGTTCAAGTCTCATTTGGCGACTTTCTCTTAGCTACAGTTATGAAACTTGGCGGGGGTTTCCAAAAGAATCAAATAGACCAATATTGTAATGGGTAAGAACAAGCATTAACAACAATTAGCATTTCTGTAGTGTGTTAGGGTTTGAAAGGTGCTGTACATATGTTATCTCAGTGTTATCTTACAACAACCCTGGGAGGAATGTGCTATTATTATCCCTATTTAACAGATGAGGAAACTGAGGCTGAGAGAGTGACTTGACCACAGTCATGAAGCTGGTAAGTGCCTGAGTCAGAATTTGAACTCAGATCTTCCTGACTCCAAGTCCAGTGCTCCAGCCCACTGCTCCACCTAACTCTCTATTAATAAAGAGGTGTTTTAGTTTGTGTTTAAACTCACACAAAGAGAGGCCAAATGCCTAAAATTAATACGTGGGAGTAAGAGCACAAGGGAGTGCAGACAGTGAAGAAATCATGCAACCAGGGTAAGTTGTTGGGTTCCTACCAGCTATAGGATTGTCTTCAGGCCATGGCAACAAGTCAGTAAACTGTGATCCTTCCAAGATATTTCTCTTGGGCCTTGGCACACCTAGCTCTGCCAAGCTCTCAGACACTTCTCCTGCTGGTGGAGGATACTTGGATTTTGATCACCTTCACACTGACTAAGGCAGCCAAAGACTGTCTTCTCAACACTCTTCCTAAGTCTGGAAATCTATCCATTATGTCAGAATACTGGAAGTGACCTTAATGTGAACTAGTAAAATCTCTGTTATGGATGAGGAAACTTGAAGCCCAGAGGGATAAAATGATTTTTCCCAAGGTCACACAGGAGGTGGCAGAACAGGAACTAGAACACAATTCATCTCAGTCTCCAGAAAAGCAATAGATTGGAAGTTGGAAAAGGGGGCAAAGATGATCTTATATTGTCAGTCATATATTTTCTTCTTTATTCAAGTATCACTTGTGCATATCTCAAGGCCAGGCAGCAAGTGATAACTTTATCTTTTAAGAACTATGACTGAAAAAAAAATCTACTAAGTCACAGAGAGGTTGTAGTTACTGCTGATAGAGGGAGCTCCCACACAGAAGAAATCACAGATCCTTTAAAAATTGACGTATTTTAATTTTCACTTAAAAACTTTGAGATGTAGGAATTGCCACATTCGGTTTGATGTGAGGTCTAGCTAATCTTTTGATCTGTTGCTCACAGATACCCCAAAAGATGCAGCATGGGAGGGGAACGTGGTTGCCCTTCATGATATCAACCACAAAGGTCACATATGCCATAGCTTCTCCGAGAAGCTATTTATGACCTGGACATTTGTGAATTAGTTCTAATGCTTTTTGAATTGATCCATTCATATTTCTTGGCAAAACAACCAACAAAACCCTGAGGACCAAACATTTATTCTAAAGTTAAGGGAATACTTGTAAAGTCCTTGAATTGGGTCAGATATGGCATTGTATAATGGACTAAGTATTGAACTTGGAACCAGGGAGACTGGGGCTCAAATTCTGTCTCAGATACTGTGTGACTCTAGAAAAGTCACTTAATCTTTCTGGTCACTCATTTTCATCTGTAAAATAAGAAGTTTGGATTTGATAGTGACTAACGTTCTTTCCAGTGCACTAAATCTATGATCCTGTGCGTTGTAGCCATGGGGCCCTTAGCAACCATCATGGTATCAAGAATGAGACCAGCAGTAGATATATGAGAGCTGTTGCTGCCACTGCCTCCTGTCCATCTTCACTATTTGTGGCCCTCTGTCAGGCTGCCACAGCTCCTGGCTGGCCAATCTCCAATTGGGAAGTTCCCATATTGTCTCCCAGACTGCAGTCCTCCTGCCCTTCTGCTTCTGGAGCAAACCCAGAGCCTTTGGCTTTGCTCACTGATGGCAGATCTGAGAGCCAAGATGGTTTCTTCTCAGTCATTGGCATTCTGTGCATCCAGTCTTCTTTCCAGAGTAGTTATCGGCAAATGTCTCCTACCAGCTCTAAATGGCCTCCTTTTGCTGGCTTGGAAAAACTATACCTCCCAGAATAAACATATAGCTATTTTAAAGGAAGAAAAGAGAGAAATGTTTCCTATAAGTTGTTATTATTGGATTGTATTTATCTCCCTGAATATGCTGTTATTTCCCTCTGCTCTTTTTCCTCTTTTGTCAAGAGAAACTCAAATGTATAGTCATCTCCATTTCAGACTGTTCATAATTTGTTGGAAATTATCTTTATCCATGGTAAAGAGGTACAGGTAGATAGCATAATCTCAGAGAAGGGACCACATGACCCATGTAACTCCCTGATCGAATGTACTTATGATCAGGAAAGCTGCTGAAGTGAGTTTTATTTTCCTTGGGAGTCATTATTTCTAATTTTTTATACTTACTCTTAGTTCCCATTTTCAGATTGTCATTGTCTTAGAGAACTGAGAGATGAAATAATTTGACCAAAATCGTGCACACAGGATGGGACAGAGTCAGGACTTGAACTAGGTCTTCCTAGCTCTAAGGTCTTCTATGAAAAACCACCTCTCCTAGTTCCTGTACCTACTCTCAGTTCCCGTTTCCAGATACCCATACATGGCTTTTGTTTTTGTTACCAATTAGCAAGAACACTAGGAAATGTTTCCATTTGCTTCTGTTCCATTCAGTTGGCTTTGTACAAGTTCCTCAAAATTGAATACAAATTCAATGTGTACCCAAGCTATTTTTAACAGGGTTGTGCATTGATCTATCAGCCAGCAAGTCTTTATATAATAAAGTAGTAAGCGTATACTTTGTGCCTAGCACCATGCTAGGTAATGGTAATACAAAACAAAATGAAAAAACAGTCCTTTTTGACTTCAAAAGAGTTACAAATTCTACTGGAAGATAAGGTATGTAAATATAATGACTCTGGGAGGCAGAGAACACCAGCAACCAGAGGAAGCAGCAAAAGCTTTCCATAAAAAATGACACAAGATGAGCTGTGAATGACCAGATTTTGTATGCCATATGGGCATAAAACTAGGAGAAAGGGATACCAGAAGAAAAGATTCAACCAGTCCCTATCCTCAGTGAGTCTACAGTCTAGTTGAAAAGATAATTTTTATACAAAACATGAACCAATTAAGGAACAATGCAAAACAGAAAGTACCGTATTGATTCTAAAGTGCAATAGCAGTTCAAGAGATAAGACTAAGATGAGGCTTTGGAAGCAAACTGCCTTTATTTTGACCACTAAAAAGATGTGCGACTTTGGCAAGTAATTTTCCTCTAAGTTTCAGTTTCTTCATCTGTCAAATGAGGGGAAAGGTTAGAATTTAAACCAGGACATGTATAAATCTGATAATGGGAAGTCATCTTATGGAAGTCCATTGTTCTCACTCGGCCTGGCTACCTCTGTTAGGGAGGAAAGGATAACTAATTAATGTACATAAAAGTGTTAGTGATTGAATATACCTCCTCCCTAACGCCTTAACCCCCCACCCCCAGATTGCTTGATCTAAAAAGGAGTAGTCTAGGAAATATAGCTTCAGTTGCTCAGTAAATAGTAGATCAGGAGTCAGGAAGATCTACATTCAAATCCAGTCTCGGGCACTTAATAGTTTTGTGACCTTCGGCAAGTCACCTAACTTCTATGTGCTTCAATTTACTCCTCTGTAAAATCATGATAACAATAGCACCTGCATCCAGGGGTTGTTGTGAGGACTGATAATAATTGCAAGCCTCAAAGCACTATTAAAATGGTAGCAATTATTAGCATTATTATTTGTTGTCGTTCAGCCATCTCAGTCATGTCTGATTCTTCACGGCCCCATTTGGGGTTTTCCTGGCAAAGATACTGGAGTAGTTTGCCATTTCCTTCTCCAGATCATTTTTATTGATGAGGAAACTGTGGCAAACAGGATTAAGTGATTTACCCAGGGTCACACAGCTAATAAGTGTCTGAGGTCATATTTGAACTCAGGTCTTCCTGCCTCCAAGCCTGGTGCTTAATTTGCTGCACCACCTACCTGCCTTAGCATTGTTATTACCTTCAAAGAAATTATGCTTTAGCAGAACTGCAGATGTGTTCAGGCAGGCAAGTGAGGGAGTTATATGGGAGTCAGAGAGTCTTTTAGGTTCCCTTCACATAATCACCATTGAATGACCATGTATCCTGTGTATATGTAAAGCTACCTTATTTGACATACCATGTGATATACTGAATCTTCCCAAAAGCATTAGAGAACAAGAGAAGAATATTTTTAGATTTGTTCAGCTAAGTAGTGCAGTGGATAGAGCACCAGGGCTGGAGTCAGGAAGACCCGAGTTCAAAGGTAACCCTGGGCATGTCACTTACCTCCTATTTGCCTCAGTTCCTCACTTGCAAAATGAGCTGGAGAAGGAAAGGGCTAACCACTCCAGTATCTTTGCCAAGAAAACACCATGAACAAAGTCCATAGGGCCATATAGAATCAGACATGGCTAAACAAATGAACAACATTTTTAGATGCTTCAGAATGTCCTTTGATACAAGAACAGTGGAGCTTCCTTGTGCTTTTTACAGTACATTGAAGATGCTGTAGACTCTAAGTTTGCAGCAGATATTCTATTCCCATTAAGATGGGAATGTCTAGGTGGCAGGAACAATTGGAATTTGAAGAACCAGGTTCCATCACCTTTCCAACAGTGTATCAGAAAAGAGGGAAGGGAGTGTGTCTTCCCAAGAGGACAATTTGACGACTTGGAAGGTTTCATACGATTGAATAAGTAAGTCTGATAACTCATATTTCTATAGCAATTTCTTAACAATTACCCATTTACAGATGAGGAAACTGATTGAGAGGTTATAATTGACAAGAAGTACAGACATTCTGTGAATCAGAGCTTGGACTCAAACCTAGATCTCCTGACTCCTTTGACTTTTTCTCATTTCCATGTCTGTTCAGAGAGAGAAGGGGGTGGGAGATGGGACAAGTATAAGGGATGAGCATGATAGTTTATAGGCTTCATTCTATATATGAGTTTCACTTTTATTCTGAGCCTCTTCCTACAAGGGGACCTGAATCTCTTAATGATGATCCATATTTTATACTTGAAAGAAAATAATCTGCCCCTGTGGGACCTAACACAGCGCTTGGCACACAGGAAGTGCTTAACAAGTGGGTGTTGATTGATTCATTCTCTCATCTAACAAACAGTTTAGGTGCCTATTCTGTATAATTCACTGTGCTGGGACCAATGGGAAAATAGTGAGACAAGTTACACAGACTGATTAACTAATGATGACTATGAGAAAAAATCCCATACGGAAATGGAAGCAGATGGAGAGGAGGCAAGAGAGAAGATAACCTAACATAGAATTCAAGAATATATTTGCTGGAAGCAATAAGTGATTCCATTTCATCCTCAAAGCCTGTAGCAATTGTGTGCTTTCTAGTGGTGCTTCCATACACGAACAAGCACATGGCCTCTTGATCACTTGGTGTGCAGTTGATAGGGTCAACAAATGCCTAATGGAATCTGGTCAATGGAACAAGTATGAGAAGTAGATTACCAAAGAGTCTTTGCTGAAGGCAGCTTCTATCCATGAGATGAGTCTTGTCATCACAGTGTAAGACTATTCCTAGTACCTTAGTCACTATCCTATAATGACCAGGAACATGCAAAAGGAGTAACAATTCATTTACCTGACACCATTGAGGAATAAATTCTACTTGAGAGTTTTTAAGTGAATTTTAAAGCTTATTGGAAATCTCATTGAGTTAGTCACTTAATCCCCTTAGGCCTCAGTTTCCTCATCTGTAAAATGAGAAGGTTGGACTAGATGGTATCTGAGGTCCCTTCCCACTCTAGATCTGTGATTCAAACTCAAACTTCTTTTATATAAAAGTGTATTACCTACTTCCCTGACTTAGGATCAAAGGATTTGGGTTGAAAAAGAACTTTCAGGCTGAGTCATAGCATATAGTTTAGAGATAAGAGCTAGAAGGGACCTCAGGGGTCACCTAGGTCAACCCCCATATTTTACAGATGAGGAAACAGTCTCAGGGAGTTTGACTGCCTTAGCCTAGGCCACATAGGTAAAAATATTAGCAGAACTGGGATTTAAACCATGCCTTCTGCTGCCAGGTTCAGCACCTATTTATCTACCTGACACAGTCTCTGCTTCTCATTGCTATCAGTCTGACTACCTCTCATAACTTATTTTCTTCTTTTTAATACCTTGCATCTAATCAGCTGAGGACTAGGAAGCCAGAAAACCAAGTTTGTTAGAATGGTGTCTATTATAAGAGAAAATAGATGCTGAGTGAGGGCCTGAGAGGCTCACCTGTAGGTAAAAGGCATAAGCTACAGGGCAAGGAGTTAATGACAGTTATTATGGCTGCTCAGATTTCTTTTCTTTTTTTCTCCATTCTTTTTGGCTTCTCTGTAGAAAATTAACACTATTAGTAAGGTAGAAAGAAGGCTGAATTTGGCATCAGAGAACCAATTTTGGAATCTTAGCTCTAAGATTTGTTACCAGTGTGACCTTGGTAATGTCACTTTCATTTCATTCTCCCAGCAACAGATTCCTCTTCTGTACAATGAGAAAGTTGAAAAAGATGATGTCCAAAGTGCCATCCAGCTCTAAGTCTTTGATCCTGTGAAGCATTACTATGCTTTGATGACAGGATTGTGTCAAGGAGAGAATGAGATTGCATTTTTTAAGGTCTACTAGGCTTTTTTATTTTGAGTTCCAAATTATATCCCTCCCCCTTCCCTGAAAGGTAAGCAATCAGATATAGGTTTATACATGTGCAATTATGTAAAACATTTCTATATTAATTATTTTGTACAAGAAGACTCGAATAAATGAAAAAAAAATGAAAGAAAGTGAAAAATAGCATGTCTCAGTCTGTATTCAATCAATATTGATTCTTCTTCTGTAGATGAATAGTATGCTTCATCATTAGTCCTTTGGGATTGTCTCGGATGATTGTATTGCTGAGAACAGTTAAATCATTCACAGTTCTTCATCATACAATATTGCTGTTACTGTGTACAGTCTTCTCCTGGTTCTACTTACTGCACTATGCATCAGTCCATGTAAATCTTTCCAGGTTTTTCTGAGATCATCCTGCTTGTCATTTCTTATAGCACAATAATATTCCACTACAATCATATGCCACAGCTTATTTAGCCATTCCCCAATTGATGGGCATCCCTTTGATTTCAAATTCTTAGCTACCACAAAAAGAGATGCTATAAATATTTTTGTGCAGATAGGTCCTTTTCTCTTTTTTTGGATGAGACTCTGCATTTTCATTCATTTTTCAAGGAATGAACTATTTTGAATGAGACACCCGGACAGTGTGAGTATACCTGTCTTTATCCAACAAACACCATCTGTTTTTGAAAGAGTAGAATAACTAGGAAATTAATCTGGACAAGGAGATTGTTTTCCTCTTCCTCCCAGCATGGCACCATGTGCTACATTTTAGTTTTTTCTGTATTTCATCCAAAAATATTAGAATGCGAGTTTAGCTGTCTGTTCTCTCAGCTATGAGTCACAGACCCTGTAAATGGGAGGCATTAGTGTATTCAAAAAAATCTATGCATTGTGTTAGTAGTTTGGACTTACTGTAGTGATTTGCTAGGTGGAGTAAGCTGGCTCAAATATGAAACAGAAAGATGTAGGTGGCTTCGCCTTAGTTTTAATTAGACAAAAAATGGATTTTTAGGCTGCTGCCTTGTGGTTCTAGAATCTATGACTTATTTAAACTAGATCATTATAGAAATTAATACATTCACCTGCTGGTACTTGAAGTCACAGCTGCCTGACATTTTAAGATATCCAAAGTCCTTTGCCACAAATGATCATTTTGAAGCCAAATCAATTATCCATCATTGTGGGTTCAATACAGGGCTCTTGGAACTAATACTGTATCATCTCAGCTTACTGAAATCATACACCGACTTTCCAGGCCAATTGTTTATCTAAAGAAAAACAAGTGGAGTGACTGAGAGCCCCCTTCCAAATCAATATAGAGATGAATAAAGGCCACATGGGCTAGCTGTAACCCAAAACCTCATTGTTCTCTTGGAGAAAATGCTATTTATTTTCAGGCCGTTTAGAGATGCCCTTTACTTGCAAGGTTTCAAAAGGTTTTCACTGTTTCAGATTTATTTTATCTATGCTGGCTGAAAGATGATATCAGACAGGATGCCACATGGCTTTATTAGAACCTAGATTGGCTCATTATGCAAATTCTTTCATCTGTTCTTCATGTCCCATCACTTCCTAGATGAACTGTCTAAAGCAGTGGTCTCCAAACTTTTTTTGGTCATTCATTCCCTTTAGTTTTAGGGGGAGGGAATCTTAACTGTGTAACTGCTACAGATTCCCATGTCAGGTATAATTACAATCTCCCTGAATGCCTCCCCCCATCCCCACCCCAAGTAGACATATAGACCAGAGGTGGGAGCAGATGAAGGAAGAATATTGAAGAGGGTGGTGTGGTTCTGTTGGAGACAAGCTCCAAAATTCCATTTTTTCCATCCTCTGATTGGCGGTCACACAGAGTTTGGAGTCACTGCCCTAGGTAGGTTAGCCTTACACCTTACTTTGGATATTGGTTTAAAAGATTATAGAATCATAGATAGAAGGGACCCTAGAGATCATAATCCACAAACACACACACACACACACACACACACACACACATACATTAGGGAAACAGACAGTAGTTGAGCTAAACTTCACCCAGGTTAGCCCAAGACATTAATATAAAGCAGGCCACATGTGTTTTTAGAACCTTTCCTTCCTAGAATGGCAAGATCCACAGTGCTGGATTTGGAATCAGTGGAACTAAGTTCTCATCTTCCTTTGTCACTCTATGATTACTTGTGTGACCTTGGGCAACTCAGTCAACCTCTTGGAGCCTCGGTTTCCTCATGTGTAAAATGAGGGAGTTAGACTAAATGGCCTCTAAAGTCCCTTCCAGTTCTAAAACTATGATCTTATGAAACCTTCATTGCCCATCTTCTTTCTGGCCGTGGGCCCTACTGCTGTCACCACCAATATAGGCCAATGGTGCCCTCATTATAATGGCCCAAGTAGAGTTGCCTTTCTTGGCCAATACCTCTTACTCTAAATTTGTCTCTTTGCTTCCTATCAAAAATGTAACTGTCCTGTAACCCTCCCCCTCATAGATCCCTTAGGTTATTGACTGTATAGTCGAATCGACAGACTCACAAAAATAACTGATAATGCCTTCATCTCTGAAGGAGCTAGTCAAAGTTGATTCCACAAAAACCAAAGAGGAGGAGAAATAGAATATAGTCAATTGTGGCATCAAAATCTCTAGTGCTCATAGTAGCCCACAGGTTGATCATTCACCAATGTGATATGGTAGCTTCTTTAAAAAAAATATCAAATATGAGAATGATTAACACAAGCGTAGCCTATAAGAACCATGGCTAGCTATACTACTGGGACCTTGAGAAGACATTGTCTCATTCATTGTTTTGTCTTCTCTTTGTAGATTTCTTAAGTGTTTTAAGATTATCTTTTCAATGGATTGTTTTCTCTTCATTTTTTTAAAATTTCATTCAAAAACTCTGTTTCTAGTTCATTAGTTCCCTCGGACTTTTAGGTCATACTGATAGGAGACAGTGATGTATTTTAAATAGGTTGAATTGCAAAGTGTGGAAGTTGGAGGGTAGTTGTTTTTGTTTTGTCTTTATTTCTAGGTACTCCAGCGGCAGTTCAGGTAGCTACTTATTTCCAAGTGAATGGTGGTCCAGTTTGTAGTAGCAATGGTCTTCAGTTAGAATGTCCTTTGGCATAGATAATTAAGAGTTCAAACATTAAGGAACTATCTGGAATAGAAACTTTAAGTAAAATAACTGTGATTTAGATAACTGATCTCTGGAAGAGATGAGTAAATACATACAACTAGGGACAAAATTTAAGTAAATAGAAACCTTAGTCCTTAGTACTCTAGCAGAATAGTTGATCAATCCCAATTTAATTAAATTTGCATGAAAGCTCATTTTGCCATATTTCCTAGAGTCAGAGCCTTTCCTAGGCCATGTGTATGTGTGTGTGTGTGTGTGTTTGTGTACACACTCATATATGTACATATGTATGTGTGTACATATGTATGTATGTGCATATGTTAGAGTATGGGAAGGAGAGAGACAGATAGACAGACAGACAGAGATCATTGACTTGATCTCCCTATACTAGATAACCTGCTTATCTTTCAGTTAAGAGGAAGCCCTAAACATCATTTCTCTCTAGTTGCCATCACTGTTAACCCCTACTCTACCACAACTGAGAATTGTAGAATCAACTTTGATTAGCTCCTTCAGAGATGAAGGCAGCATTTTTATTATTTTTGTTAATTTGTGGATTAGATTATACAGCCAATAACCTTCCTTTATCAGCTGCCGTTCGTCTCTCACCAAGTTGGTAGTCCCATACGTGGTAAATAAAGTCTCAATTTGAGCTTTTCCTGCACAGTACTGACATTCTTTGATCTGTCCTCTCCCTCTTCCACAGGGGAGGAGAGAATGAGATTTCAGAAAGTTTCTGCATTTCCTTATTCTTTCTTATCTCTCTAAAATCATATGAAATTTATCCATCTTCTAAACAAGTTATGGCTCTCTGTATTAATAAATGAGGTGACAACTTCTGTTTCTTTTTAAGCTGAGTTTCCTCTCCCATGTAATGAATAGCTAATTAGCATTGAAAGGGTGCATTTAACCAAATTCTGCATTTTGTAATCCCAACCACTAATAGCAGCCATTTAAAAGATGCTGTCCTAGATTCTTTTCTAAAGGGGGATAAACCCTTTCCCCTTCACTAAGCAGTTTCAAAACTTGTTTTAAACCAGTTTCCTCATAGAACCATTTAGGGAGACAGTTTGTTTTAAAACTTAATTTTGGTGCTCATCTACCCGGTAACACTGGGAAAAAAATAGGGGCAAATGAATTATTTGTAAAAGATACTAATCAGAACCTTCTCACTGAGCAAAGCATCATAGTATAGTGGAGAGTTTGTATGTTTGAAATAAAGATGACTTGTCTTGGAATCCTTCCCCTGACCTATGTTGGCTTTGTCCCTTATCCTTTTAATGCTCCCAGCAACTCTAAAATGTTAAGTTTCAGAAAAGCCAGTGGGCTTGGAAGAGAGGGCTTCCCAGGCATCAATGAAATAAGGAGTCAGGAGCAAAAAGTAAAGGGAAACATCTGCATGATGAAAACAGGGCTTGTCATTTGGGTTGAGTGTGTGCTAAGAGGCCAGAGTACATCCTGCCTTCTTAGGGAGTGCTTAAAAGTAATCACTGAAAATTGAAACTTAATAGCTGTATTTACAAACTCAACGTTTACACCTTTACAAAGTATTACTCTAGTGAATTTGCTATGTCCGTAAATATATAGTGGCCACTAATTTGGCCTTATGGTCCAAAAAGACAAATTCAAGATTTGTGGATGTATCAATGACAATAAAAATGGCAACTCACACCTACTGTGTGCCAGGTGCTATGCTATGGGCTTTGCAATTATTTTCTTATTTGATCCTCAAAACAGCCCTAGGAGACGAGTGCTTTTGTTATCCCCACTTTACAGATGGGGAAACTGAGGCAGATAGGTTAAATGACTTGCCCAGAGTCACACAGCTAGTGTCCGAGGCTAGATTTGAACTCAGTTCTTCCTGAGTATAGGCCCAGTGCTCTATCCATTGAATCCCCTGGGTGCCCCAACATTTATATAGCACTGACTGTGAGTTAGGCACTATGCTAAGCATTTTACAATTATCACCTTATTTGATCATCACAACAGCACTAGGAGGCAAGTGCTATTATTATCCCCACTCTATAGATGAGTAAACTGAAACAGAGGTCAAGGTCACATTACCTAGTTGTGTCTGAGATTGGATTTGAACTCAGGTTTTCCCAACTTCAAGCCCAGGTCTCTATCCCATGTGCCACCTATTGGCCTGTTGTGTGGGATGTGTGTGTGTGTGTGTGTGTGTGTGTGTGTGTATAAAAGCCTATTGGATATCTTTTATTTTCTTTTTCACAGAAGCATTGACTTAGTGCAGTAGATAGAGCAGTAGGCCCTGGAGTCAGGAAGACTCCAGGTAAGTGCAAATCTTACCTCACACTTCCTAGTGGTGTGACCCTAGGCAAATCACTTAGCAGCTATCTCTCTCAGTTTCCCCAACAGTAAAATAGGGATAATAATAGCACTTACTTCATTGGGTTGCTGTGAGGATTAAATAAAATTGTATTTGTAAGTACTTTCCCAGCTATTGGAACATAGTAGGCATTTAAGAAATGCTTGTTTCCTCCCTTCTTTCCTTTTTGTCAGATTCGAAGCCCCTGGTAAGGAAATTCCCCAAACCAGGGCTGTCCAAAATGCCTGCAGTATGATTTATGCGGCTGCCTGCAAGCATAGAAATTTACATCAATTCTTTAGTAAACAAAGCTGAGCTACCTGAGAGCTCTCACTAAAATGGCAAATCAAAATATATTGTCTATTGTTTCAATAAAAACCTAAGGTTGGACAGCCCTGCCCCAAACCAGTAATCATTAACTGTTCTGCAACTTATATTCTCTTAGTGTTGCCCAACACCCAGGATTGCACAGTATGTGTCGAAGGCAAGATTTGGACCCATTTTGCCCTGGCTCCAACATCACTTGGACTTCTGACTCTCTCCATTACTCCATGCTGTTTCTCTTGGGTATATGTCAAGATGACACAATACATGCACATAACCTCAACATCTTCTCTTGGGTGTCTTAAAAGACACACAGTAACTGGGTCTATATATTTTTTCATGAAAATATTTTAGGACTATTGTATAAGAACCACCCTAGTCTATCATTTTTTTATTCACTAAGCATTTGTTAATTAGGAATCTTGTCTAATAAATTTCTACCATCCTGAGAAAAGTCCTACTTTATGTCATGTCTCAGTAATTAGCATATATGAGAGTTAAAGGTAGGGTTTTTTTTCTGTTTAATATGAATTGCCACAGAATCCGCATGAGTCTTTTATTGGAATCCCACCTTTCCTGTCACTTCTGTCCTGGAACAAAAGCATTGAGGGAAAACTGGATGTGACTATCAGGAGAGTTTTCATTTCTCTCAGTTGTCAAAAATAGCTGTTTAAATGATTATGAATTTCTAAACTTTATCATTAAGTATCTTTGTCTAAAGTCCTGCATAACTTCATACTTTTGAAATAAGTCCACAGGCCTTGGATAAGCTTTCAGAGATCTCTACTGCCCCCCACCCCTTCCCCACAATGTAATCGTGTTACAGGTTAATGCTAATGACAAGGTCCAATCACTTTTCCCTTCTCATGTTAGAGCCAGTTGACCAAATAGAGTGAATTTTTCACTCCAGCTGATTTAATTTCATTTCATTTAAAATCTATTTCAAGTTGACTATTTTCTCTTGCCCCTAGTTCTCATAATTATGAAATGATTTGCAAGGCAATTCAGTAAAACTTGCCTTTAAAATACTCCTTTCTTCCATTCTCCATTCTTCCTTGCTCTTGTGGCATCTCCTCTTTTCCCCTTAGGTATTTAGTACCCTCTCATTTCCACCATTCTCCTTACCCCTCTCTTCTATGAAAACCCATTCATAGGAGCTTGTGTTATCAGTCTTGCCCCCGGCTCTGCTGGTCTGATAGATGAGTTTTCACTTTAGCATTCCAGAGCCTAGGCCTCCACCCCACTTCCTGCCAATGTCTATACCATGCCTTCTGCTCTTCTCTCAGCCTCATTTCCCTTCCAGCAGAACCTCCGTCTGTTTCTGGATTATGTGATCCCTTACAAGGTACCTTCTGGCCTATTCACATTCTCCCTTGGCACTATGGTTTCTGTGCAAGGTTCTTTAACATACAATCCACTAACTTGTGGTTTAACCTACCTTGAAAACTGTATTTCAAAATAATTGATTTCTTTCATAATTTCATGTATTTTATTTTACGCATTAAAAATAGTATATCAAGAAAGAGTTCATAAGTTTTGCCAGTCTGCCAAAGGGACCTACAACACACCAAAAAAGGTTAAATAACCCTTCATACCACCAAATTCTGTCACAACAAATTAACTTGCAAAGACTATCTATCCTGAGATTTTGGTTGTATGGTACACCTAATTTTAAAGAAAAAACATGTTTCTGGACATTTAGTTCTAAATCATCTCGTTTTTTCAAATAAGAAGGTGATTATCTTGTATTAATTTTATCAATATCTTTTTTTAATCATCCCTACCCTTCCTTACCCAATTAGTCATCCCATGTAATGAAAAGGTTATAAAAGCAGTTCAAGGAGATCAACCCACCTATTAACTACATTTGACAATGAATACATTATAATTAATTATGATTGTAAAGTAATGCAGTGATTCATTTTGTGAAGTGAATAATCCTTCTAAAACATGAATACTCCATTGTTGTGGATTCACAGAGAAGAAAGGAAAGAACCTTGCTATGTGGGAAATAATAACTTCAAGGCATAGAGACAAGAGGGAAACGGGGGTCTGGGGCCTAGAAAAGTGAAGCCTCTAAGAATTTGGTAGTGAACAGTAGAGAGTTCAAAATAGGGCAAAGAATGAAGAAATGCATTGTATAATTCTTTCTCATTTGCTGTGTGTTTCATAGACAGGACACCTCAGATAAATATGATTATTCTCAATCCTTATTATAGCATAATGGGAATTTTTTATTTTTGATTTGCTTTTATTCCTCGTGCATGCAATTTTTGATTTACTGTTAATATTAACCTCACTTGGACAAAACTTGTCCCATGGGAAGTGAAATTTTGGTTAAGGCCTTAAACTTTCCTTAGATAAGAAACCAGAGGAAGAATATCAACTGACCCTGGCTCTTTGACAACATGTAAATCTTCCCCTTTGATTACCCCATTTGTGAACCCTCTAAACATGGCTTAATCTATAACCTGACTTAGTTTACCCGTAGAGTGTTTGACAAAGTTTGTTTCCTTAGGGGATGTATGACTATTTGTTCAAACTTTGTGACACTAAAGAAGTATGCTATTATGGATGTACCTTTTCTTTAATTTTTATGTCCCAAGAAAAATTACAAGACTATAATATGTAAAATATCTATTTCTCTGTTACACTGATACAATTTTGCCTATAAGAGCCTGGTTAGAATCCTAGAATCCCAATGATTGTTCAGATTTTCTTTGAGGCTTGAGCGCGATAACCTAGATTTTTACTTCCATAATTTCTGCATTGTGGTAAATATATTTTAGCATCAGTTACCTACCACATGAAGTCAGAGAGGAGATATTTCTTCCATAACAAGAATGATGTAGTAAGCTTGCATTAGGGTAGATCAAGAGTCACCTCCTCTAATAAACTTTTCCTGACCATTTCTTGTTAAGTTTTCCTGCCCCTTGCTGAAATTTTCTATAGAACTTTGTATATGCCAATAAAGACCATGGAGTAATTATTAAGGGTCTAAATAGCCAGAATGAAGACAAAGAAACACCAATGAAGTTGGGCCTTGATTGTATCAGAGGCAGTGGTACTGGGCTCATGTTAGGTTTCACACAAAGGGCAAGATTAACAAAGATCTCAGTCTACCTTATATTCCAACCAATCAAATAAACATTTATTAAGCACCTAATATGTACCATACTTTGTTGGAGAAAGGTCCATTTACAGAAGACCAGCTAGAAGAAGTACCAGATTGTAAGCCCAGGCAAGTCACTTCAGTGCCTCTGGTCTCACCAAGACTATAATTTGCTGAAGAGTTGTCTTTCTGCAATGGTAGAGGGGATTCCTCACCAGGAGTTCGAAGGAGTTCCCTACACCAATAAAATCACAACTCCTCATGCCTCCAACTCCCCCAAATAAAATCCTACTAAAAACAGTGAGCTCTTGGTACTTAAGGTTTAGCCAGAAAATAGACTATTTCTTTCAGTTTCTTTTGTTTGTGTTTCCCAGAACTCCCCAGGCTTTCGGGAATCACTATGAAGAAATCCAGCAAATCCTAGCACAGCTTCTGCTAACAATTATCCTGTAAACAAGGACACTTTTAGCCTACTTAAGAACAAAGTACCACTTTAGCCAATACATTTGCATTCAAACAATGGATATGCTAATTAATACATTAATAGGTAATATTCTTACCTATTCATTAAAAACTTTACAAGAATCTCAAAGACCCATCAGCTAGCCTCCTTAGTTCCTATCTGTGGTGTTCTGTATATATTTGGGAAGTAATTACTTGGTGAAAAAAAAATTAGTAGAGTACTTCCTGATAAAGAAGTGGGAATGCCTGCCTTCCAGATTTTTCAATGAGTCAAATAAAAGAAGCATAGTAGGAATACCTACCCACTTTTCTTTCTTTCCCTAGTCTATTGCTCGTTGCCTGATGCATAGTAAGCACTTAATAAATGCTTCTTAACTTGACTTTAAAGTGTTTTGAAGCAAATATTTTTAATCTTTTTTGTGTCATGAACCGCTTGGACAGTCTGATGAAGTCTATGGGAACCCTTTTCAAAATTTTAAAAATTCATAATTAAAGGAAATATTAGTTTCAGTTAGAGAATACTCAAAATGAAGATGTAACTTTTTTCCCCATGCGAGTTGTTGGATCCCTTGAATTCTGACTCTGGACTCAGGATAAAAACCCTTGTTTTAAAAGGATCTGAAATTATCCAGTTTAGGGATATGGAAGAGAATAAGATAAATGGGCTATTCTTGTATGATATGATTTCAGGCCACCAGTAATCTAAACCAGCAAATATTTAGTAAGTGCCTACTATGTGCAAGAAACTATAGTAGACACTGGAGATGCAAAGCTAAGGGAAACAACAGCCACTGCCAAGGAACTTACATAGGGGTAACTGAGCCTGAAGTCAAGAAGTCCTGAGTTCAAATTTGGCTTCAGACACTTTCTAGCTGAATGACCCTAGGCAAATCATTTCACATGTCTTTGCCTCACTTTTTCCATCTGTAAAATGGGTATAATAATAGAACATACCTCCCAGTGTTGTTGTGAAGATCAAATAAGCTAATAATTGTAAAGCATTCAGAATAGTGTCTGGCACTTAGTAGGTGCTATATAAATTTTGGCTGTTGTTATTTTACTGTGGAGGCATAACATAAAAACAGAAAAGTATATACTTGATTATTGGAGGAGGAGGAGAGAGAATTACTAGTAACTAAGGGGATAGGAGAATGCTTCCTATGGGAATCGGCATATAAGCTAAACCTGGAAGGAAGCTAGAAATTCAAAGAGGCTAAGGAGCTAATGCATTCCAGGTTCCCCCTCCCCTCTGACTCTTCTTAAGAGGTGGGGTTGAAGGGGGTACCAAAGGAGGCAAGGTTTAAGGCAAGCCCCTTGTCCTAGTCTTCTTATTTAGGGAAATGGAAAGTCCTTCTCTTGGGACATGGGGTTCACCATCCCTGCTTTCTAAGTAGCCTATGATGAATATCAGTGGTAGGTGTACCTACTGGGAGTTTCAAACCCTGGCCAGGGTTTGTAAGCTTAAGACATCCTGATTACCATTCCAGAGGTCAGGCAGGTCAAAGGGAATTCCTGTGAAATGCTCAGAAAATAGCAAGAATTGTAAAGGTGGGAGGTGGGTGAAACAAGCAGGTTAATTAAGCACATGTTCATGACCAAGAATGACTCTGGCGGGAGGAGGAACTCCACTAGGATGAATCATTGTCAGGTGAAGGAAGAATAGGCCCAAGATTTGGCCTTCGGGGAAAGATTTATACATTTATAGAGGCTGACATGCATCAGAGCAGTCCCTCTATACCTTATCCATAGGGTATTAGGCATGACTAGAGCTTGATATTAAATCAACCCCATTGAGGCAGGGGTGAAGTGGTCACTACTGAACAATTATAAGGGAATGTAGGACTCAAGTGCTAATAATGCTAATTTGGCAACGCTAAGGATTTATCCAGGAAAGATACTGATAAGGAAGGGACTAGACCATTATGACAACGTACAGGGTGCCCCTAGAGTAAGTGAACTGAAGGTCATTATAACAGACTTGTGAAAATACCTGAGGGCAGGAGATGAATCCCCAAGTTCTGGAGTATTTCAAGTATACTAGTCTGATTAAATGTTGTTTGTCCTTTGATGCCAATCAGTGATTAAAGATCTTTCCCTCCAGTTAAGAGTGGGCTTGATTAGAGGTGGGCCTATACCCTTTACTTTCTAAGTGCTAAGCCCCAGGCCTACTTTTGCTGAATGAGCTTGAGGCCCTCAGGCCCTAAGAAGAGTGTATATACCCAGAAGGTAGCCATTAAGGTCAGTACTCAGCCCAGGGAGAAGAAGTAAGAATGCCAAGACAACAGAGCTGAGAATCTGTGGACTAGCAAGCTACAGAACTCAGAGAGCTGCAGAGAAGTGCAGAGGGAAGAGTGGAGACCAGAGAGCTGTGAAGATGAGAGAATATAGGAAAGCAGACAGTTGGGATTCATGAGTGTTTACGGGAAGGCCCCAGCAGAAGGGAAGGTTACAGAATGAAGGTTCCTTGCTGTAATACTGTGTTACAATTTCTTTGTTGCTAAATTGAGGTGGACATACTGGTAGTGCTGGTAAGCAAAATGGGCTCCTTAGCACTTAGTTCAACAAGTGCCCTTGAAGAGTATGGCTTTTGTTTGCTTTGAGTAATTCAGTGTATTTCATTGAGTCTTACTAAGTGCTAAGCCCCAGGCCCAAACCCCTATTGGGTGTAAATCCTATGTGGGTGTGGATTGGCAACTAAGGTGGGGCTGACTAAGGGGAGGTACTAACTCCAGAGCCATGCCCTGTTAGGTGTTAACCTAACCTATGGGGATGTGAACCTCCCAGGGTCCTAAGGGGAGGGCCTAACTCGAGCCAAGCATAGCCGCCTAAGTTCTGGTCATTCAGATGACGTTTGATGATGTCTGAAGCCCTGTAAGAAAGGAGGACAGAGCCATTTGTGCACAGCTCTTGAGATGGTGTTGATGAGGAGACTCTGGGCAGCTGTAGCTAAGGAGCCCTCCAGCTTGTAAACCCGGATGCTGAGACTTTGTTGAACTCTGGTAACTATGTATTGGGATTTGAATCAGACAAGGTCTGTCTTTTGATGTTTGTAATTTGTTTGTATTTTGTTCTGAAGTTCAGGGTGCTGGCTTTTTCCTCTGAACTACATGAATGATATTTGTGTGCTGAATTAAAGTAAGCTTGTCAACCCCTTCACCTTGCTTTCCTTAGTTAAGCAGATCAAAAGAAACTGTGCTGCTGGCAGCTTTCTGGGTGCTGGCTGTGGGTGGATCTTATACCCCCACAGAAGTTGCTAGCTGGATTGTTGAAACACTGGTTTTGGAATATAATTAATATTATGTCAAATTGGAGTCATTGGCTTTGGGATCTGATCCTCTGGTGTCTAAATAAATGTTATACTTCCCCTGCCTTCTACATAAAGAATCTCTTATACTTTGTGATTCTGAACTAGACAGGCGTGTTCATGGTCATCAATTTGAGGTCGAGGTCATGAATCTTGCCTTACTGATACAGTCCTTCATTCTCAAAGAGGACCAATGACATCAGGAAGGTGTTGTCTTAACTTGCAAGTAAGTTAGATTTAAGTGAGGCAGAGTTGTGCAAAGTCATCAGCCTCACTCTCTCCTCCAGACTTATCTGAGTCCAGTGGCAAGCCAGGTTGGGAAGACTGGAAATGACCCCAGATGCAGTGGGAGACCTTGGCCTTTTTAAACTAAGGTCTTTCCCAGGTCTCAGTTTGTCTGAGGCAATGCCCATTCAGTGATTTAAGGCCAGTATGCATACAGGGGAATAGGGCATAGTAGTCCTGAAGTTCTAGGCTAGAGCCCAATTATGAAAGGCTTTCAATATCAATCTGGGGACTTTGAATTTTATCCTAGAAGCAATAGGGTGCCACTGGAGGTTCTTGAGGAAGACAACGACAGGGTCAGACTTGTGCCTTTAAAAGACTACTTTGGCAGTTGTATGGAGATGATTTAGTGAGAGGGGAAAGCCTGAAAGCCAGAAGACCATCCAATATGGCTATCCTCTGAGCTTTAGCCTCTCCTGGTCATCGTAGTCTCATTGGTACTTAATCCCAAAATGATATCCTTCCATGTAGCAAGGCAGTATGGTGTAAAAGAAAAAAGCACTGGATAATTGATAACATATTGTGTGCCTTCTTAATGGTTGGGGGAGGGGAAGAAGGGAAAGAATTTAGAACTCGAATTTTGTAAATGAATGAGATAGACAGATAAAACATGTAATCTCAAAAAGGAAAAAAAAATCACTGGGCTACTCTAATGCCATATGTTTCTTGACCAGAAGAGAAAGCTTTTCATTTCTCCATCAAAAATCATTACCTTGGAGGAAAGAACACAGTGACAAACTAAATTTGCACCTAACTATAAATGGCTTTTATCATATCCTGCCCATATTGATTCTTTTTGGGGGGAAGGGAGGGTGCAAGGGTGGAAATGCTATAGGAGATGCAGTAGTGAAGCACTGTGTACCTGAAGGAGGGAAGGGAAGAAAGGTGATGGTGTGGAAGAGGGCCTGGAAGAAAAACATGCTGGGAACTACTGAAGAAACAGATGGGCCATACTCACAGTTTTATGAGTAAAGCATTAATAATAGTAACAGCTAGCATTTATATAGCCCAAAGTCTGTGTCTGAGGCAGGATTCGAATCCTCAACGTTTTCCTGACTTCAAGTCCAATGCTTCACCAAGCAGCCTCACTGAATTGAAAGCAGAAGAATAAAATCATGAGGAATGGTAGGAGGAGTTTTGTTTCCACAAGATAGTGATAGCAGATTGTAAGACAGGTGACTGGTTCTAATTAGAGCTGTGACCTAGCAGAGATCAGGCTTCTTGTCAGGTGAAAGGTTAGAGACTTGTACAGATGCTTGACAAGCCATTTGAGGAGGGCATGACTTAGGCAGTCAGGGGGTTGCATCTGGCCAATGAAGGGCCAGGCAGGAGATTCGAAGTGGGAGTCAATAAAAGGACTGACATCCGTCTGAGTCCTTGTGCTATCCTGTACTCCGTTCAGGAGATGTACCCATTTATTCAGAATGAATAAATGTACACTATAATGAAAAACTTCCTGGCTTCCCAACGAGTATTGTTTATTCCTAGACAGCATAAGTATATTTATAACAAAGTTATATCACAACTGAATTGAGAGTGTAAAAGTGGAAGAAAGAAAAGCCCTGCCTTTGATATAGGAAGCCGCCCAGTATCCTCCCAAGCTGTTGTTTTCCCATTCGAATGTCCGTGGGTGAGAGTTGGAGCCAAAGGATTTCTGCCACCATGGAAGACCACCGTGATTCAGATGAGAGAACTGAGTTTGCCTCATTAATCTTTATGGGCAGAGGAGCTCTGATGTGGCAGGCAAGCTGCCTTTGTGCAGCTGACAAAAATCCAGGTAGAAAGGAAGCACACTCAGCTTCCTTTCTTCTCCTTTCTCTGTCATCTTATTTCTCCATCCCTTGCATTTACAGTTCCCTGGGGGAGGGGGCCAAATTAAATCAGGGAGTTGTTTTCTTTATTTACTCACTAGTAAACTGGCTTATGGTCCCTTTCTTTTATTTTTTATTGATGTCATTTATTCTATAGAATGTGATTGCCAAAGCAGAGCTAGGGCAAGAACATGGCTTTTCAAAACCTTTGGGGTTTTCCCACAGACTGTATACTGTGGTGTGTGTCATTTATTTTCTTTCTCCTTTTAATTATTCCTAGCCACCTTCGCTGCATCTTTGCTCATTAATAATTTGCCTAATAGGAGATTTGGGCCCAGGCACCCTCTAACATAACATAGTTTCTTTAGGGGGGGGGAGAGAGAGAGAAATAGAGAGAGAGAGAGAGAAAGAGAGAGAGAGAGAGAGAGAGAGAGAGAGAGAGAGAGAGAGACAGACAGAGACAGAGAGAGAGACAGACAGAGACAGAGAGACAGAGAGAAAAGGAAAAAGAAACAGAATAGTATAAACTAAGCATTTGAAAGCTGTTATCCCGCATTAGCAGTGGACCTGAGTTCAGCCTCAGACATTTGCTAGCTGTGTCACCCTGGGCAAGTCACTTAACCCTGAATGCCTAATTTTTTAAAAAGCTGCTATTTTGAAGCTTATCTATGACTGGGTAACGTTGTCCTGAAGTTTGGAAAGTAAGGGCTAATTTGGACAGCAGAAGAGTTTTTACCTGCCTCTCTCTACCTGCTTTTTAGAATTCTTTCATTATTTGATCACTCATTCAACAAACACCTATTAAGCACCTACTTTGTCTCAGGTACTATATTGAGAATACACAAAGGAAACAGTATCTGCCTTCAGGAAGGTTGCATTCTATTGGGGGGAAATAATGTGCACATAGACAAGTAAATACAAAATATATGATAAATAGGTATGAAGAGAGGAAGGGAACTAAAAACAGGAGGGATCAGGCAATCCTCCTGTAGGAGGTAACAGAAGGAGTCGGGGATTCTAAGAGACAGGTGCTATTCTAGAAAGTGAGGAGGGAGTATATTCCAGATATAGGAGACAGCCTACAAAGACATAGACAGGTGATAGATATCACTACTGTACTTGTGGGTAGTATGTAGGCATGTGCTTGTGATATTTGTAGAGACTTAAAATGTTTGAGTTTGAAGGTATGCCTGTCATTTAGATACACTGCCAACAGGCAAAAGGAGGGTAAGTGGGTAGCTCTTATAGCCCTTTCCTTTGTCTGTGGTTCCCCCTTTTCATTCTCCTCTTAAAGAGTGCCCTCTTGCTCTATCCTCCCATAATATATATGGTTCTTGGGTAAGGATTTCATGGCACTTGGATGTGAGTCATAAGAACTGGATTCAGTTCATAACACTACCGATTTAGATCTAAAAAGGACTTTAAAGACCGATTGGTCTACATCATTTTCCACATGAAGAAACTTAAGGTTTTGAGGAACTAAGTGACTTGTCCAAGGTCACACAAATAGTGATATGAACCAGGTTTTCTAATTCCAAAGTCCATGTTTTTTCCTGGATATGGCACATCTTCGTATAAATGAATTTGCTACTGGCTTCTTTCTACCAGTATACTATGTATAACTATGTGGTAATTTTTCCATGTATCTTACACAGTCAGAGTGAAGAATAAATCACCAGAGAACCCTCTAGTAAGAAAAAAGGAGGCAGAGATCAGACTAGAGTCTGTTATCCAGGATCTGCCTTTTTACTCAGCCTACAGACCTCCCACAATAAAAGGATCATGACCCTAAGAGACAAATGTTTTGATTTCCATCCCTGTTTGGCTTTCAAAGCCCTGCATAACCTAGCTAGCCTCCTCCTAAGTTTCCAGTCTTCTTATTCCTCACTCCCCACCATATTCTCTTTGATCCAGTGACACTGGCTTCCTGGTTATTCCACAAACAATGTATTGTATCTCTTGGTTCTGGGCATTTTCTCTGGTTCCCCCCACCCCACCCCACCCCACCCCACCCCCATGCTTGGAATGTTCTCCCTTCTTACTTCTGCTGACTGCCTTCCCTGGCTTTCTTTAAGCACCAACCATAATCTCACCTTTTATAGGAAGCTTTCCCAAAAATCTCTTAATTCTAGGGCCTTTCCTCTGTCAACTACTTCCTATTTATCCTATGTGTAGCTTCTTTGTATATATTTGTTTGCAGGTTGTCACCCCCATTAGATGGTGAGCTCCTTGAGAACAGTTAATAAATGCTTACTGATTGGTTGTTTCAACTTCCTCTTACATTACTTTGGGCTGGGTTTTCAACAGACCTCTACCTTTTTGGTAGCATTTTCTCAGCTATCCCATTTGCCTGGAATGCTCTCCATTCCCATCTCTACTACTGCCTTTCCTTCCTTCCTTTAAGTACCAACTACAATCCCACATTCCACAGAAAGCCTTTCTCAATCCTTCTTAATTCTTGTGCCTTTCCTCTATTAATTAGTTCCTATTTATCCTGCATATAGCTGTGAGAAATAACCCCTTGTGCCCAAACAGACACAGTAAATTAGACAGACTGCCTCAGGATGAGTACAGCAGTTGGAACTTTAATACACCTACTACATATTCCCCTTAATATGTTCCCCCTCCCACCTCAGGTGATGCATGTTCACAAAAAGGTGCTAACTCCTCCTTAGGGGCATGTAAGTTAATATACATGAACCTTATTAAGCAGTCATGGTAAAGATGGCCTTTAACTTTTGTCTTGCCTTTGTCCCCTGGGACCCCCAGGCTGTTTTGCAGAACTCTCTCCCCATGAAATACCTTCTTCTTTTTATGGCCCCATCTCCTAACGTGGAAACATAGCCAGTAGCCTAACTGGGGGTGCTGACTGCATTCATTGTTCTGGCAACCTTTGTGGAAACAGAACTTCTGCTAACTCTTACATATCTTCTTTGTATTCGTTTCCCATGCATTCGATTGTGAGTTCCTTGAAGGCAGGGACAGTCTTTTACCTCTTTTTATATCTCAATCACTTAGGCACTGTGCCTGGCATATAGTAGGCACCTAACAAATATTAATTCATTGGTTGTTCCAACTTCCACTCACATTGGTTTGAGTCAGATTTTCAAAAGCCCTCTGGATTTTCAGTAGCCTTCTAGCTTTTGGCTAGATGGTCCAATATAAGCCCCATACTTATTAAAAACACTTACATGAAATCAGTTCAGGTTTTTGTTGTTGTTTTTGGATAGTATCTAAGATTTTATTTGAACACGAAACTCCCTCTGCTAAGGCAATTCACCACTAGCTTTGTGGTTTAAAGGCTCAGAACTTCCTGGAGGCACTGACAGGTGACTTGCCCAGGGACACTCGGAGTGTGTCAGAGAGAATCTAGAATCCAGACTCCCAAATCATCTCTCTATCTACTATACAATGTGGACTTTCCAGCTCTGAATTTTTAGCTTCACCCATAAAAAACAAGATTCTAGACTAGATGAAGCTGGCTTTGAGTCTGGCTCGTCGTACCTTCCCTTTCCCCAAGGTGCACTTTTGCATCAGTATACTGTGTCCCTCATGCTCCCCTTTCAGAGCAAAACTGCTTGTGGGGCTATGTGGCAGAATGTTCATGCCAGAGATGAAAGAAGATGAAAGGAACCTAAATAGAGAATGGTTACAAGGCCCCTCTGTTAGTTTGCTCACTGATCTCCAGTGGGAGACAAACCAGATATCAACAACAGTGGCCTAGAGATCAAAACCAGGGGAGAACTCAGCAGAGAACTAATGAGTCAAGGAAGGGGCACAGCTCATATGGACCTAACATCGTATGTGACTCTGTACCTATAATCCCAATACTCAGCAGGACGCCTCAGAAATATAGACCACAAAGGAAATGGGGATTTATGTAAACACCAAGCAAAACACAGTGCTGAAACTCATTTCCTTTAGGAGCCAGCTGGAGAGACTTCATCTGTCAAATCCACATGAAAACCCCCAGACATTGTTCTGTGATTTCATACCATATTAGAGTTGGAAGGAAGGAAGTTGGAACTAAGTGAGCATCTAGCCCATTCCTCATATTCCTCTTTTTTAAAAACCTTTAATAACTTGGCCCCTACTCCCTTCCACATACTCTGTGATCTAGTGACACTGCCTTTCTTGCTATTCCTTCCACATGAAATGCCTTCTCTAACTCCTGGCATTTTCACTGTCTTTCCCCCATACATGGAGTTTTCTCCCTCCTCATTTCTGCCTCCTTCAGGTCTCAGCTTAAAGCCCTACCTGCTATGAGAACTTTTTCCTAGTCCTCCATTTTCTTAGTACCTTCCTCTTAGATTACCTCCAATTTATTCTGTGTATATCTTGTTTCTACATAGCTGTTTGCATGTTGTTCCTTGAGAAACTGTCCATTAAGGCTCCTTGAGAGCAGGGACTGTGATTTTTGTTTGTTTTTTACCTTTCCTTTGTATCCCTAGCACTTAGCACAGTACCTAGCACACAGGGGACACTTAATAAATGCATATTGACTTGAAATAGATGAAAAAATTGAGGTCATATGACTCATTGACATTCATAGATTTAGAGCTGAAAGGGACCTTCAGGTCCTTCATTTTACAGATGATAAAACAGGCCCAAGGAGTTTTAGTGACTTACCCGAGGACATACAGGTGGTAGTTGGCAGAGCTGGGATTTAAACTGAGGTCCTCTGACTCAAAATCTAGTGCTTCTTCCCATTACATCATGGGTCAGACACTATCGGGTAAGAGAGCAAGAATTTTAACCCAAGTCAGCCCACTATTCTTCTACTCTACCACATTGACTATTGAATTACAGAAGGACCCTTGTGAAGGAAGTAAGAATTCTATTGTTTCTGTTAATAATCATTAAACAATGTGGAATAAAGGAATCATAAGCTCCACATAGAGCTGAAAGAATTGGAAATCTGTATTCCCTTTCCCAAATCAAACCAACAATGATGTCAGTAGATCAAGGACTTATGATTTCTTAGATCTAGGAGCTATCTTCCCCAAAGCAGAGAAAGATCCGTCTGTGCCTTGAGTCATAGAGAGGCTCAGTGATTTGCCAAGAATCACAATATAATAAGTGTCAGAGGCAGCATTTGAATCTTGATATTCTTTTTGATTTTTATCAATTTCTGTACCTTAACATAAAGCAAATATATTTGTTTTTCTTTTATAATGCTGTTGTCATTGCATAAATTGTTCTCGTGGTCCTGAGTCTGCTCACTTGATTCTGTATTATTCTCTGAAATCATCTTTGATGACAGAATTACATTCTCTTATATTCATATACCATAATATATTCCATCATTGACCAATTGATAGGCACCCCTTTAGATTACAGTTCTTTTTCTCTTCCTCTGTTCATCCTCCGTTTCAAAATCAAGCAAATTTCTTTGCTTGTGACCATTCACTCCTGCATATTCTCCTTCCTTATAACACCCCATACCCATCCATATTTACCTATTGAATTTAATGTATTTTTGTGTTAAACTATGTGTATATTGAACCCACATCTTCCTGACTCCAGGCTCAGAAGTTTATCTACCTCTTCATCAGATTGAATCTTCATCAATCAAATATTTATTAAATTATTACTATGTGTTTGAAATTATACATATTTATACATACACATACACACACAGTGACTCAATAATGTAAGCAGAAAAAAACACACAAGCAAAAAACAAATCCAAAGTGGGTATTGTGATATTATATGTAACATACATGACCTCAAAGAAGAAACATGAGACTCAAGTTATAGATAGATTCCAATCTGCTTTGAGGATGAGAGCTCTTAGACCTAAGAAATCATAGGTCGTAGATCTATTGCCCTCAATGTTGGCTTAATTTGGGAAAGGGAATATGATTTCCCAGTTCTCTCAACCCTCTTCTTCCACATTGTTTAATCATTATTAATAATAGTATTATTGTTGGTGGAGCTGTGAATCAGTACAGCCACTGTGGAAAGCAATTTGAAATTATGCAAATAAAATGAGTAGGCTATCCACACCCATTTGACTTAGAGATTCCACTACTAAGCATATACCCCAAGGAGATCATAGATAAGAAGAGAGTTTCCATGTAAAGCAAAATATGTATAGCTGCATTGATTGTAGTAGCAAAGAACTGAAAATACAGTACATACTCAAGGACTGGGGAATAGCACAACAGCTGTGGTACATGAATGTAATAGAGTATTAGTTTGCTGTTAGAAACAGTGAATATGCTGGTATACAGAGAGAAACAAGGAAAGCTCTACATAAACTGATGCAAAATGAAATAAGCAGAGCCAAGAAAAAAGACAGACACAATGACTCAATAATGTAAGCTGAAAAAACAACCACACGACAAAAAAATCCAAAGTGAATGTTGTAATATCGTATACAACATGCATGACCTCAGAGAAGAAATATGAGATGATAGCCCTATACTACTCCTTTTCAGAGATAGAAGGTCCACAAGCTTTCACACTTTTGCTGATCTCTCTCTTTCTCTCTCTCTCTCTCTTTCTCTCTCTCTCTCTCTCGCTCTCTGTCTCTCTCTCTCTTTGGCTCTCTTCTCTTTCTGTCTGTCTGTCTTTCCCAGTGTTTTGTGGGATAGCTCCCTGGAAAGGAGAAGAAGTAGAGATACTAGGAGAAAATTTGATGATGTAAAATCAAAGGATGTTAATAAAAATATTTTTAAATAGGAAACATAAAACAAACAAAAAAGAGGATATTTTCATATGCTCTGTTCTATGCCAAGTTCTATGGATAATAAAGGGGCAGGGAAAAAGTCCTGTTCCCTGCTCTTAAGTTTATAAATTCATTGAAGTTGCAGGCAAGACTAACATAAAATAGAGAGCAGTATAAGGCACTATATAATTAAGGGCTGAAGTAAATTAAGTGCTAAATGTTAGTGTTCAGAGAAGAGGTATATAATAAACTGCAAAGGTTTTATAGAGGAAGCTAGACTTTAGAGCATGGGTAGGAGGAGAATAAACAGTATAAGACTGTAGATAAGAGGGGTAAGAGACCTTTTTTTCAAATCCCATATTTTGCAGATTGAAGTGAATTGACTTACCCAAAGTCACTTAGGAACTGAGTGACAGAGCTGGGATTTCAAGGAATAGAAATGAGCAGTTGAGTGGCATTTCAAGGTAGTGTTTTAGCAAGGCCAATCTGGCACAGGTGTGAAGGATGGAGTTGGATGGGGACGAGACCACTTAAAAAGCCATTGCAAAAATCTAAGCAAGAGACAAGGAGAACATAGATTTAAATGGTAGCACTGCGAATGGAAACGAAAGGGGGCAGACATGAGGTGTTTTGAAGGATTGAAAAGACTTGATGTCTGATTGGATATGTATGTGTGCATGCCAGTTGGGCTATACTGAGATCAGGAAAAAGAGAGGAGTCAGGCCATGAACCCCGGATTTGAATCTAACTGTGTAGGCAGCGACTCAGCAGCAGGTGGTTTAGCCTGAGGGTTTGTTAAAATGTGTCTGTTTATAAAGTAGCTGGAAGCCAAGGATCAGACACCTGTTCTCCATTCCCCACCCTTCATGAATGTTCCTTGTCAGTGACAATCACCATCACTGTCTCTATTCGAGAACACTGTACCTGGAGGTTGGCAGCTACAGACCTTGGACAAAAGCTAAGAACAGCAGTCTGGGAAGCAATGATGGAAACTACCTGGTCAGCTTCAAATGCCTACAATGTTTTATGGTCGCTAGAAAACCTTTCCCAGCTCTATTCAAAGAAAAAAAGTGTGGAATGAGAAGAATGGCCCCAGTGTGATAATAAAATCTTATAATTGGAAAGAACCTTAGAGGTTATCTAGTCCAGCCTCCCACCCAATGCAATAACCCTTGCTGCAGCATCCCTGATGGATGGCCATCTGGCCTCTACTTGATATCTCCATTGATAAGAAACTCATTGCTTCACTGGACAACCAGTTTTATTGTTGGACAGTTCAAAAAAAAAGCTCTTTATTCTGTTGAACCCAAATATATATCCTTACCCTGTCCCTGTAACTTCCACCTTTTGGTCTGTTTGCTCTTTTTAAGCAATACAGATATAATCTGCTTTTCCATAGGATAACTTCAGATAGTTAAAGTCTTAACCATGTCGTACCCTACCTCATTTTTGTCTATTTAGATCAAATGATCTCAACAACTTTTATCATTCCTTATAATGCATGGTTTCCGAACTCTTCACCATCCTAGTCACTTTTCTCTTAATATACTGTGGTCAGTCAACTACTCCCTTATTACAAGAGGACCAGAAATGAAAAGGTGCTTCTCTAGCTGTGTCCTGACTGGCAGGGAACACAGTCATTTCTGTTGATCTGGACTACATACCATGTGCTCTATTCAAATAACCCATATACAGGGACTCTTTGGTATGGTATAGGATGGAAAAGCAATATTAAGCATTTAGTAGATGCCAGGTACTGGGTTAAGCTCTGGAGATGCAAATACATGCAAGCAAGACAGTCGCTGCTCTCAAAAAGCTTACATTCTAATGGGGTAAGACAACACATATAGAAGAGGGAAGAATATTTTGATTCTGCTGATTTTATATGTTTCTCAGAGTTAAGAGTAGAAAAAAGGTGGAGAAAAAGAGAAGATAATGGAAGCTGCTATGCAGGAGCATGGCATAATGTATATGTCAGTACAAAGCGGATGAAGGTCCAGGCTACATTTGGTAAATGCTCATCAATCAGACAACCAGGGTCCAAGACAGGAGGGTGGAGATGATATCTTTTTGGAGACATGATCTCTTTCTGAATGGTTAAATTCAACACCAACCAAATTCACTTGTATGAAATTTATTAATTGACAAACAGTAAATTTCTGTGTAACGGCGCAAAAAGAAGCTTAATATCTTAAGGATTCCAACAGTGCATTAGCCAAACAGTGTCGGGAACTGCAAAATTAATTGGAAAAGCTCTTCTTTCTGTTATAAAATGAATGTCAATGATAAGTTGGGTTTTTTTTTTTATTCACAGGCCGGGTTAATCTATGTTTGATCAGAAATCATAGCAAAGAAGTGGGTTGAATACCAAATGAGAGAACACAGTTTCCTCAAACTACATGTTTTAAAGAACTAGAGTAGACTATTAGATTTTCCCTGCACCAAGACAGCATGAGGCCTAAATAACATTTTCATTGGATGCCATGAAAACATCCACTTAATAGCCAAAACAAAAACAAAAACAAAAAAAAACATTTCCTGGGATTAGAGTTTAATGCCTTGCACAGCCCTCCTGGGCCCAAATTTCCTCATATATAAAATGAAAATATTGGACTAGATGACCACTGAGGTGCCTCTTAAATCTCAGGGTAGAATCCTTTGATGCCGACTATTGTTAAAAGTGAATAAAACATCTTAATTTGAATTAAATAAATGGAAAAAACTCACAGTAAATGTGCGTAAAAGTAATGCAGTGGATAGAAGACTGAGCCTGAAGTCAGGAATACTCTTTCCTGAGTTCAGATTTGGCCTTAGAACCTAGCTGTTTAACACTGACCAAGTCAATGATCTCTGTTTGCCTCAGTTTCTTTATCTGTAAAATGAGCAGGAGAAGGAAATGGCAGACTGCTCTAGGATCTTTGCCAAGAAAACCCCAAATGGGGTCAAGAAGAGTCAGATGTGACTGAAATAACTAAACAATAGCAACGTAATATATCTAAAATATGAGTATTTTATATAATTACATGATTTTTCAGGTCATCCTTATATATGTTTTCCTTTAAAAAAGATATCATTTTAGGGTTATGACATATTGAAGGCTTACATCTACACAATCACCTTGATTAGTACTAAGAAACGATTCATTTTAAATGTTTTCTAAGAAGACATTGATAATTGGCCATTACTTGCTAAAATAAGAATTAGGTCAGCAAATCAGCAATCAGGAAGGTTCAGGAAGGACCAAGGAGAACACGAAAGATCATGACAGAGACAAGTTCAGAAGGACCTTCCAAAGAGAATCAAACAACATAGTACTAGTTCATCTAGCTAGCCAAGAAATGTGGCCCCTGAAGGAATCATAGCAGAGACTTGTACTTGTGTTCCTGCTTGAGGCATTCACCAATTATGTCTGCTACAAGTGCAAGTTGGACCCCCTGCAAGAGGACAAGGTGAAAGGTCTTGAAAAATACCACTCTACCCTCTGGTTTATTAAAGAAGATAAAAACATTCTTTGAGAGGAGGGAAAGTTAGGTCAAGGAGGTTAGAAAGAGGGCACAAGGGAAATTCCATGTTAAGAAGTGGGCAAGTGTAAAAATATGACATAGGGAAGGGAGGAAGGAAGGAAGGAAGGAAGGAAGGAAGGAAGGAGAAGGAAGAAGATGGAAGGAAGGAGAAGGAGGGAAAAGAAAGGAAGGAAAGAAGAGAAAGAAAGAAAAAGAAAGAAAGAAAGAAAGAGAAAGAAAGGAAAGAAGGAAGGAGAAGGAAGGAAAAGAAAGGAAGGAAAGAAGAGAAAGAAAGAGAAAGGAAGGAAGGAAGGAAGGAAGGAAGGAAGGAAGGAAGGAAGGAAGGAAGGAAGGAAGGAAGGAAGGAAGGAGAAGGAAGAAGATGGAAGGAAGGAAAAGGAAGGAAAAGAAAGGAAGGAAAGAAGAGAAAGAAAGAAAAAGAAAGAAAGAAAGAGAAAGAAAGGAAAGAAGGAAGGAAGGAAGGAAGGAAGGAAGGAAGGAAGGAAGGAAGGAAGGAAGGAAGGAAGGAAGGAAGGAAGAAAGGAAGAAAACTCTCAGTGGATTTACAAACCCAATATTCATAATAGTGTGGGTGCTGTTAGACACTCTGAGGAAGGAGAAGCATTACAATCTCCCTGGAACATCAAGGAAGATTCGGAGTGTATGAATTCTGGAAGAAGTCATCAGCCAAGTCAAAGAAAAATTCTTAACCTTTTTGTGACACGGACCTATTTTGTGGTGTGAAAAACCTTTGAACCCCTTCTCAGAATCATATTTTTTAAAAAAAATAAAATGCAAGAATTTCAAAGGAAACCAATGATGTTGAAATAGTTATCAAAATATTTAAAATAAAAATTCATGGACCCCAGACTAAGAACTTCTTTTATAAAGCAATGCAAGGGATCTAAGTAAGGATTTTTCATCTGCACTATGTGTGTTTCGGTGGAAATAGTGTAATGAAAATAGTCTTAAAACACTGCTAAATCTGTATTCTTTCTACATTTTTCCAAAAAGACCTTCTGGCTGTAATCGAGGTCAGGTTTCAGGGGAAAAAACAGCATCACAGCTAGGTGGCCTAGAGTGCAGGGACTGGAGTCAAGAAGACTCATCTTTCTGACCTTAAATCTGACCTCAGACACTTACTAGCTGTGTGACCCTAAGCAAGTCACTTTGATGGGGTTTAGACTGTGGGAACCCCCTTGAACTCCACCCTGAATCTTCCCACCTGATCTAGCTTTTCATGCCCAAATAGCCTAGCCTAGCTTTCCATTGTCTGGTTACCCCTGGATTGCCTTCTGGATGTTTCCCACCCTTGATCTTATCAAAATATCTATACCCAACTCTGTTACTGTAGCCTTCTGTGAGAGAGTGATAAAAGTTAGTTTTCCACAGAAGAGTTAAGTTCCACAGAATAATCAATGAAGGGTCAGCCTGAACAAAGAAGGGAGTAAAAATTAACCAGGATGAGGGTCCCCAGCCAATCAGAATAAAGTTCGTGGTTTTGCAGAAACCACAGATTCAGGATGTTAGGAAAATTGTTCTAAACAGGCCAGAAGATGGTCAGGGTTGAAGAGAAAACTGGGTCAAATGGCTACCACACATGGTAGAGGTGAGCTGATAGTGCATCAATCCATGTCAGTCTAAAAGAATAAAACTGGTCTCACTCTTGTATTCCCCACTCCCCCTTCCTAAAGAAGGGTGGCATCCGTACCTGGCCAGGAACATTTACCAATTCCTTTGGATTCCTCAAATAATAACAAATTGCCCTTGATACCTGACTTTCAGTGTCAGTAGTATTTCTAACACTTCTATCGTCCATCATCTCTAGGTAGCTTTCAGCTATTTCCCACCCTGGAGTCTGACCTCACCCCAGTCACCCTAGTCCTCCCTAAACCCATCTTCCCATCACCCCAGACTACTTGACCACCCTAGGTCCCTCCCACAATCTTTCTGTATATAAGTTCCATCTTGAGTCCATGAAGGCACTCAGATTCAATCCAGCTTAGCTCAGATTAATCTGGCCCACTGGCATTAACATCACAAATACTCAGGCTCCCTAAGAGTCTACCCGATATGATGGATCTTTGATAACCTTTGTTTTTCTTTGGCTGAGAAGGCTTGAGTGAAATTCATTCGAGCAGGACCCAGCATGTCAGTATTTTGGGGTCTTGAGCACCCCTCAACCCCGAACCTCAATAACTTCACCCAGGTTGCCTCAGTTTCCTCATCTGTAAAATGAACTGAGAAGGAAATGGCAAACCATTCTAGTGTCTTCGCCATGAAAACCCCCAGTGAGGTCCTGAAGCATCAGACAGGACTGAAACAACTGAACAACAACAGGATCTCAGACTTCAGAGTTGAAAGAGACTTTAGAGGCCACTGAGTTGAATCCCCTTATCTTGGAAATGAGGAAGCTGGGGTACTGACTTGCCATTCAGACACGGATAGTGCCTAAAGCAGAATTTGAACTCAGGAGTGTTACATAACCAAATCATTTCTGTGGATTAAGATGCAGAGACTGTAGGGGTCTTTTGTATTCCTTTCCCTGCATGCTGAATTAATTTAGGAATGGTTTAGAGTCATTGCATGTGTTTTTCTTTCTAGATAATCATTGACTTGTTAACCAAAGCCTTCAGTGCAAATGCATAACTTAGATGAAGATTTCAGGAACCACGGCAGGCTGGTCAGGGGAGATGATTTTGAACAGGAGAGCAGACGCTTTCAAATCATACCATGTAGGGTAGCTGCTGACTCCCTGAAACACTCCCCTGCTCAGTGTTGCCCATAGGCTTGGGCTGATGCCTGGTGGGAGAAGCAGTAAAAAGGAGAAAAAGATCAATTATACAGCCAGGCCAGCACCTGGGTCGATAATAAAACCTCATCTCCCTGCAGAAAACATAACAATCAATAGACCACAGGCAAACTTACGTAGCAGACAGGCAAGAGAGCGAGCCAGCCCTCACCAAACTGAGAGCAAATGTGCGGCCTGGTCACTGTGACTCTTTGTGCCCTGTGGCAGAGGGACAATAGAACCATTTCTACTGTTTGTCTGAGCAATGGGATCCTAAGTAAAGGAGGCAGAGAATGAGGAAAAAACCCCTCTTGTGAGAGCTTTTTTTCATGGGTTACCTGAGAGGTTGCTTTGACTTACAATGTGACTTTGTTAACTTGAGGGAATGGGGCATGATGAAGGGCCTTAAATCCAGATTCCAAGCCCCAAATATAATTTGCTGGGAGTGTATAGTCTGCTGTAATTCTCAGGTCTACAACCTCCATCTTCAGCTGCTGGAACACTACCCCCTAAAGTTACGGGTAGGTATATGGGAAAATTTAAGGAAATAATATGATGCTTTATCAATATGAAAAGAAGACAACTTTTTACATTAAATTGATAATTTATGAAATGGACGCAGGCACACCCACTTCTTTGGGTACTCCCCAGGAAAGCCCATGATGACAGTGGGAAGCAGGACTGCAATCACACTTTAATAAGGCACAGAGTGTGCAGATCCAAGCAACAAAAGGGGCACAAAGGTAGATGGCATGGGGATGGAGGGGTAGTGAAGGGAGGTGGGTAGCATGAGGAAGAGGAGGAACAGAGGCAGAAACTGTCACTCGTGTAACCATGGATTAGAATCAGAAGCACTAGGCAGCATAGTCCCAGATAAAGATGGAAGAAAGCTCAGAGGGTAGGAGTTTGAGGTCTTATTTTTATAGGATTTTTTTTTTGTTTTTCTTTTTTGGAAAATAGACTCACTCTTATCTTCACCTTTGGAGTTAGTTCACTAACATATCCAAATCATTCCAGAGATACCATAGTAAAACTTTAAATTTAACACGTCCACATCATCTCAAAATTATTGGCACCATTTGAAGCTCTGCTGATCTGGAACTGTGGAGGTCTGAATCTGTCTGGGATTTGCATATCGTAGGACCAGAAGGTCTGGACAGCAATGCCTAAATGGCTTTTGCTCATTCAACACTTATTACTAGGATGGGAATTTTGGCTGAACATCTCTAGGTTCTTCAATTGATTCTCATATGATATGGATTCAAAGTCCTTCGTTATCCTGGTTGCCCTTCTGAGCACTTGCTAGCTTATCAATGTCTTTCCTATAATGGGCCTCCCAGAACTGAACATGATATTCTGGATGAGGATTGATGAGGGCAGAGTGTAGTAAGACTATCACTTTCCCATTCCTGAAAACCATATGCTCTCTCTTAATGTAAACCAAGATCACATCAGCTCTTTTGGCTGCCACATCACGCTGTTCGCTTATAACCAAATCATTTCTGTAGATTAACAGGCAGAGAAGGTGGGGGTCTTTTGTATTCCTTTCCCTGCATGTTGAATTAGTTTAGGATGGGTGTACGGTCATTTCATTTGTTTTTCTTTCTAGATAATTATTAACTTGTTAACCAGAGCCTTTGGTTCATTAACAGAAATGAGCAACTTAGATGAAGATTTCAGGGACCGTGGAAGGTTTTGGTCTACTAAAATCATATTTTTTTCAGGGCTATTGCTGTCTAACTATGCCTTCCCAGTCTTATACTTGTAAGTTTGGGGATTTTTGTGCCAAAAGTATAAGATTTTACATTTATCATTATTGAATTGAATTCTATTAGATTCAGCCCAATGCTCTAGTCTAAGATCTTTTTTGATCCCAACTCCACCATCTACTATGTGAGCTATTCTTCCCAGCTTTATGCCATCTACAAATTTAGTGAACATGCCATCTATGCCTTTATCCAAGGCATTGATAAATGTTTAAACAGCATAAGACTGAGCACAGATCCCTGGAATATTTCACTGGAGATCTCCTGCCACGTTGACATTGAGCCATTACAAACTACTCTTTGAATATGGCTATCTAATCAGTCCTCAATCTCTCCATTTTCTAAATGAGAATAGATGAGATGTTTTATTGAAAGCATTGATAAAACTTAGGTAAACTATCTTTACAACATTGTTTTCATTTACTAATTTGGTAATCCTGTCAAAAAAGGCAATTAGGGTTATTCAGGTATCTATGCAGCCTCTTTGAAATCAGCCTTTCCCTTTCTAGATGTTTACCAATCATATCTTTGATGAGATGGTAAGAGGGTCAGCTAACTGGTCAGAAAGAGATTACAGGGGACCCTTTGCTGGCACTGGGTACAACTGGCACTGATTTGCAGGTGATCAAAAAAAAAGAAAAGGTGAGAAAGAAGAATGGGGGGGGAGAAGAGAGAGGTAGAAGGTGGAAAATTTCCCCATGTAAAAAAGGTTCACAAGGAAGAGTTTTTGTAGTTGGGAGAGAAATGAGGGGGTGGTGGGCAATGCTTAAACCTCACTCTCATAAGAATTGGTTCAAACGCACACAATCAGATGAATATAGAAATCTTATCTTACTCAGTAGGGAAACAGGAGGGAAAGGAGAAAAGAGATATGGAAAGGGGGATTGTGATAAAAGATAGGATGGATTAGTGGGAGCAGTGGTCAGAAAAAAAAAACCAGACTTTTGAGGAAGGACAGAATGAAAAGAGAGAAAGAAGGATAAACTAAATAAAATAGGATGGAGGGAAATACATAGTAATTCTAACTGTGAATGTGAATGGGATGAGGTCAGCCATAAAACAGAAGTGAATAGCAGAATGTATTAGAAGCCAGAAATCAATAATATGATGTTAACAAGAGACAAACACAACAGAAAGATTCAGAGTTAAAATAAAGGGTGGAGCAGGAGCTATTTTGTTTCAGCTGAAGTGAAAAAAGCAGGGGTAGCCAATCTCAGACAACACAAAAGCAAAAATAGACCTAATTAAAATAATCAGGGAAAATACGTTTTGCTAAAAGGTACTGTAGACAATGATGTAATAGTTTAAAAATTTTAGAGGAAGTTTTACCGATAAAGGCCTCTTTCCTCAAATATGTAGGTAACTGAGTCAAATTTGAAAAATAAGAACCCCCAGTTGATAAATTGTCAAGGGATACAGACATGCACTTTTCAGAAGAAGAAATCAAAGTTATCTATAGTCATATAAAAAATCCTGTAGATTACTATTAATTAGAAAAGGGTAAATTGGAACAACTCTGGGGTTCCACACCTATAAGAAATGACAAATGCTGGAAGATATGAGGGGAAATAGATACACTAATAAAGTATTGATAAAGTCGTGAACTAATCTAACCATTCTGTAGAATAATTTGGAACTATAACCAAAGGGCTATAAAACTGTGCATACCCTTTGACCCAGCAATTGCCACAGCTAGGTCTGTACCCCAAAGAGATAAAAGGAAAAGGACTTATATGCACAAAAATATTTATAGCACCTCTTTTCATGGTGACTACAAGTTGGAAATTGAGGGCATGCTCATTAAGTGGGGAGTGGCTGAATAAGGTATAGCATATGATTGTGATGGAATACTATTGTGCTATAAGAAATGACAAGGGGATGGTTTCAGAAAAAAAGGGCAAGATCTGTATAAGCTGAGGCGAATTGAGGTGAGAAGAACTGAGAGATCATTGTGTTTGGTAACAGCAGTGTTGTAATGATGAAGTAAGTATGAAAGACTTGGCTACTCTGATCAGTAAAGTGATCCAAGACAATTCTAAAGGACTCGTGATGAAAAAATACTATCTACCTACAGAAAGAGAGGTAATGAACTCTGAGTGCAAATTGAAGTATGATTTTCTCACCTGCTATTTTGCTTTTTTTGTGATATGGCTAGTATGAAAAAGTTTTAAATGAATACATATATATACATATATATATATATATAATTGATATCATTTTTCTTTCCTTCTCAGTGGGTGAGGGAGGAATGGGAGGGAGGGAGAGAATTTGGAACTCAAAATTTAAAAAGAAAATAATGTTGAAAATAAATAAATAATAAATTGACTTTTTTTAAAAAAAGATTTCCCACTTCCAGTTTTTCTGAGTGATTTTCTGTACTTTGAAGTCTAACCAACATGACCATCCTATTTTCTTTCTCTACTTCCTTTTATGATGCTTCTCATAGGTGGCTTCTCAAGAAACATCCAGAACTGTAGTTTTTTAATAAATTAAGTTGGAAATCAAATACAATTCCAAGGTTAAAACTCTAGGCAGAGTCTGAAATGATATGCAGGTGCCCTTTCAGGAAAGCCAGAGGTATTGATTGGGAAAGGCAGCTCTTGCATTAATATATTTCTGCTGCTTTTGTGACTGGGCACATTCTCTTATCCTTTAAAGAAATTTGGCTCCTTCTAACGGGGTGCACATCTTTTGCATTATCAAGGATGTATTATATTCTTGGACAAGAGTTATCCAATGACTTCAATATTTGATCAAAAATCTTTAAAAGGAAATCTTTGTAGATAGGATAGAGAAGTGATAGAGGAGTTGGTGTTGAATTGAAATATATCCTAGGTGGCAAACACATGAACTCTTTTAATCAGCTCTGGGCCAAATAGGGTGTGAACTAGAAATACCAGATATGAACCTGAGGGTACAGTGAATGCGGGAGGCTTTCAGATGCCTATATAGATGTTAGGAGTTATTACCATATTTCTATGTATCTCAGATGACCTCAATTTAAGAAAACCCAATGTAAGAACACTCCTGTTAGAATGAAGAATGAATGTGCATGAGGAGGGTTGGAAGGTGGAAGAGATGGAGAGGGTTAAATTTTGAGGAGATGTCTTACAAATGGGTTACCATGTGGTTTACTTATTATTTTATTTTTATTGTTTATCTTTTTAGTTTTACATCTTAGGTTCTTCTCTGTATAGCACCTTACCTGTGTCATTCAGTCCTTCTGTGTAATAAAGAAAAGAAAAAAAAAGAAAATGATGCAGTGACTTGCATCTGACATTCTACCTTCCATTGTCTCCTCTGTCTGTGCTGAGAGAAGGAGACTATGTTTCACTATCTATCCTCTGGGACCAAAATTGGTCATTATAATTACTCATAGTTTGTACTCTTTTTTTTTGAGTTCTTTTCATTTACATCACTGTAGTCATTATGTATATTGTACTCCTTTACTTAACACAGGTCACACAACCTTTCCCATGCTTGTCTCAGTTCCCAATAGTCATCATTCTTTACTGCCCTATAATAGTCCATTAAACATTTTACTCACCCCTCTCACATAATTACCAATTGCTTTCAGAATTTTTTTAATCAGTTCACAGCTCTTCCAGTAAGGTATTAATGTGCCTATCTTTCCTCCAGCCCCTTTGACAGTGTCTTGTTTGCTAAAATGCTAAGTGTGAGGTGCAATGTTAGAGTCATTTTACTTTGTCTTTCTCCTAGCATTATTGATCCTAAGCATTTTATATGGTCAGTAATTATTTGTAATTCCTCTTCTAAAAACTGTTCTCCTTCTTTAGCTACTTATCTTTTGGGAAATGGCTCTTGGTCTTATATATTTGTGTCAATTATCTATACATCTTGGATATCAGAATTCTGTTAATAATATTTGATTCAAAACCAGGATTCTTTAAATACAGTATTTTCCTCATAGAGCTAAAATATGATTTACAGCAGACTGACTTACAGACAGTCTTAGGTTATAAAGAAGCAGCATGATATAGTGGCTAGACAGCTGGCCTCAAAAGCCCTGAGTTCAAGTCCTGACTCTGACATACAATGGACTTATGTCTGGGCAAGCTACGACTTCTCTGTGCTCTGCGAAACTCTCTAAGAATATAAGTTGCAGAGCAAACAACACCTATGTTAACTTTACAGTACTATGTGCTCTCTCTGTGTCTCTCAAAATCTGAGTGAAAATAGAATAGACCGGACACACCACTATCTTCTGTATGGGGAGTGGGGATGGGATCTTGGGTTGAGACCTCCTGGCAAGAGAGGACACCATTGCCCTGTTCTGCCCATCCCACCATGGGTCAGGGCCTGCGTGTCTACCTTCCATGCATCTGCTCTCAGGTTCCATATGTCTGTTCCTGCCATGTGTCATCCATCCTCTCCTGTTTGTCTGCTCCTCCTGCTTTCCCTTCTCTGTCTCAGCCCCAATATGTCCTTGGATTGTGTACTAGCCCCTTCTCTCCACTAGCACATTGTCTCCTTCCTGCCTCCCTCCCTCCCTTCCCCACCTCCACAGGCAAATTCACATCACATTAAAATTGCCTTAAGTAGAGGTCTGTGGAAAGGCCCACTTAATGCCTACCTAAAATGAGAACTGTCTGTGTTATATAGTATAGAAGTAGGGGAATGCTGAAGCCCATTCCTACCTGAGCTGCTTGTTGTGTATGTTTATACTACAGAAATCAGCAAGGCTACAAATCAGGGTTTGATTTATTGTTTTGTTGATTGTCTACACTCAAGAAACTGGTGGAAGAAAATGTTTAATAATACAAATTAAACTTAAAAGTATACTGTGGTAGGAGCAGCTAGGTGCCACAGTGTATAGAGCTACCTGCCCTGGGGACCTGAATTCAAAGGAGACCTCAGACACTTACTAGCTGTGTGACCCTGGGCAAGTCACTGAACCCAGATTACCTTAAAAAAAGTATGTTATGGGTACAGTTGTTTTTTTTTTTCCTGAGGATCCAATTACTAAACATTTATTAATATATCCCAAGTAGAAGTACATATCAGGCAGAGTCCTTGCCATGATAAAGATTACATTCTCAGTGGGAAGAAGCCCTGAACATATGGAAAGATCATAAACTATACATGGTAGTATGTGCTAGGTGCCAAAGGAGAGGCGCTATAAAATGTCAGAGAAGGGAGAGATCACTATGGGCTTGTCTGGTCAGGGAAGACTCTTAGCAGAGCAAGGCATGAGCTGGGGTTTGAGATACGAATGAGATTTCACTAGGCCAAGGAGAAAAGGGAAGGTGCTCTCATTGGCTTCCAAGAGTGGAGGGAAGAAATGGTAAATTCCAGGACATGGGAAAATACAAGACATGTTGGGGTCAAGTAAATAGAGTATATTTGTCAAATAAAATGAGTTACACTCTTCCCAAATCAGCCATTAATTCCATATGAGATAGTTCACCTTTTCAGAGAAAGATGTGTCTCCTCTAGCCCCTTCTTTCTATTTCTCTTTTAGAACGGAAGAGAAAGGTTGCTAGGGTCACTCTTTAAACCTCCTTTACCTTTTTACCTCAACCTTGTCCAGAACCTCACTTCACCTGTCTATGTCTCTTTTTTCTCATCTGTAAAATGATGATGAGATGAATTCTAAGGGCCTTGAAAGCTCTTCATCCCGTGACTCTATGACTTAGTCTTTGCTAAGGCTTGAATGCCTAGTGCCCCCAGTTCCAGCCAAATTTCTTCATTCTCATCACATTTTCACCTTTTTCATCTATTTCACAGATCCCTCACAAATTGCATTCTTCCAACCTTCAATAGGTTCAGATTCCCTTGTTTTTAAGAGCAGTTTATTATTATTATTGCTATCATCATCAGACTATTCCTGTGACACAGGAATAATCAGACTATTTTACTAACTGGGAAATTAAGGCCTAGAGAGGTTCAATGACTTGATCAGAGTTGCACTGCTAGTAAGTAAATATTGGAAGTGAACCCAGGTCTTACTGATTCCAGGTCCAACGTTCTATCCACTAAGCCATCCTGCCTGAATGGAAGCTCTTATTAGCAGGTGAAGCAACACACACACTATTAGTAGTAGTAGTAGTAGTAGTAGTAGTAGTAGTAGTAGTAGTAGTAGACGACACAGTACAAATATTCACCTGTAATGGATAATCTTCATACTTTTTTTCCTGAGAGTTGGGAAACTGGCTTACTAATGCATGAGAACCTGATAAAGCCTATATCATAAGGGAACCAGAAAGCACTTTTTTCCCAAGCAAATGAGCACATTCTTCCCTCAACATTCAGTAAATCAGTTAGAAATGCCCATGTGGAAAGCATGCCAAGTCTGGACCAATCACTTTAATTACTTTATCTATCACCCACTGAAATGAAATCTGAACAGCTTCAAGACAGAAGATGGGATTTGTTCCAGAGATTAATAAATTATACCTTCTTGGGGTATGAGAATGTTTCAATAGCACAGACAGCAATCATTCAAGTGCAAAAAGTTATACATCAAAATCTATTTACTTTAAAAACTTCTTTGGAAGGAGCCTTCATTTCCCAAGTTTTGGTTTTATATTAATATGCTTTGAATACTATCAATGATCAGCATGTTGATTTCTTTTCTTTCATTCCCCATCCCTCCCTCTCTTCTGTCTACCTGTCTAATCCGACCCATGTTCAAAACTCACTCAAGTATCCCTCCAAGGCTTTACCTTCCTTAACTGTAATCAGAAGTATCAATAATAATAACAAGTCAATAATGACTTGTACATGACATTTTAAAGTTTGCAAAGCATTTAAGATAAATGATCTCAGATGAGCTTCCTAATGCCCTATAAGGTAGAAACTATTATCCACATTTTATAGTTAAGAGGCTCAGGGAAGTAAAAATGACATATATAGGTCAAATCACTAATCAAATCAGAGGAAGGATTTTATCCCAGGTTTTCTCTGATTGCAAATCTATCACTTTACTTACTATGCCACATTGCCCCTCTCTGTGAGCATTCCATCCTCTGAACCATGTTTAAAGATGTCTAATACTAACAAATAACTATAAGTGACTGTATTTTTTATTTATAATTATTTTCTTTCCATAATTTTCTCACTTTCCAATTACAGAATCAGTAATTGTGCCAGTGAGCTAAGGAAAAAAGGAAACATTTTAAGGGTGAGGTGAACAAGAGTCAATGAGTGAACAAGAAAAACTGTTGTTTTAGACTTTGGAAATAGAGCATCCAGAGGGCTTTAGATAAGCACAATTAATATCATCACAAACAAGTACAAAATCTGCACTCGTCTGGGTAGGAGCATCAAAGAAGTGTTGTAAATCATGAAAAGAAAGAAAGGTTCAGAGCCCAGATTATTCACCAGATACTCAATACAAGAAATGGGAAACCAATTTGAAACTTCTAGAGTATGAATTATAACTATAAAATATTAACATTGGGAAGTACCTTAGAGATTATTTTATCCATGTTATGGATGAGGAGCCTAAGGCTCAGAAAAATGACTTTATGGAAAGTCATCCAGTTAGAAAGTGAGTTCAGTTCCCATTCCATTACTTTTTCTACTTTTGTTCTTGTTGTTCAGTTGTTTTCTGTGGTGTCTGACTCTTTGTGACTCAGTTTGAGGTTTTCTTGGCAAAGATACTGGAGTGGTTTGCCATTTCCTTTTGCAATCCATTTATAGATGAGGAAAGTGAGGCAAACAGGGTTAAATGACTTGCCCAGGGTCACATAGCTAGTGAGTGTCTGCGTCCAGATTTGAGCTCAAGAAGATGAGTCTTCCTGACTCCAGGCCTGGCACTCTATCCTCTGAGCCACTTGGCTTTTTCTACTATCCTAAAGAAAGCCAGTGTATCACCCAATGAATTGGAAGCACTAAGAACTCATTAGTCCAGAAGAGAGTGACCAGCATGTAAAAGGCTTTGAGTTTATGCCATATGCAGACTGGTTGAAGAAAGGAGGGAGGTTTAGCCTGGGGAAGATAAGGCTTGGCATGGGGACAATGATAACTTTCTTCAAATATACAAAAGATTATTCTGTAGAAGAAGGAATAGACTTATTCTCCTTAGCCACGGAGGGAAGAACAAGGAGCAATAAGCACTATTTGCAAAGTTCTAATCCAGACAATTCTAATTTAATCAGATACTTACTACCTGTGTGACCCTGGGCAAGTCACTTAACCCTGTTTGCCTCAGTTTCCTCATCTATAAAATGTTCTGGAGAAGGAAATGGTAAACCACTCTAGTATCTTTGCCAAGAAAACCCCAAATGGGGTCATGAAAAATCAAACATGATTGAAAACGACTGAACAACAAAATGACCCTGTTGATAGGCACCCCTCAGCTTCTGGTTCTTTGCTATGATGAAGCTGCTATAAATATATTTATACATTTGGATTTTTTTTCCGCTTTCTTTGTTCTCTTTAGGGAATAGGTCTACAAGAATCATTGGGTCAAAGGACATGCACAGTTTAGTGATTTAGGGGCATAGTTCCAGATGGCAATTTACAGCTACTCAATGGTACATTAATGTTCTTACTTCCTTGCAATCCCTCCAAAAATTATTATTTTCCTTTTTTTGTCATCTTTTCCAACATGATGGGTGTGAAGTAGAACTTTGGTGTTTGTTTAATATGCATTTTTCCAATTACTAATCATTTGAAACACTTTTCAGTTGTTTATTTGTTCTCATATTTTTTTCAGTTTTTCATAAGTGAAAGTTTTTGCTCTGCCCCTTTAAATTGTCGAATGTTGACATACAAGTGAGTCATCATTTTGCATTTTCACCAGGTGATTTGAGTCTTTATATTTATGGCACAACGTATTTTCCATCCAGACTACTCGAATCCCATCAAAGCTATTTATTTATGCACATACTTTAATCTTTTTAGATTAAGGATTTTTTTCTATTCCTTGTAGGCAGCAAAAATATTCATCTAAAACAGTGGCGCAATCTTTCATCCTTTGAGAGTAAATATATCTTTTTCTTTGTATAAAATACTTTCTGTCCTTTTAAGCACTAAACTATTCCATATAAAGAGGAATACCTCAAAGGGACAATATTAATTAGTTAATTAAGTTACATCCATTTCCTTCCTTTATTCTTTTTTACAAGTGATTCCACATGTCTAGAATATTCTTCCTCAACTCTGCCACTTAAATTCCATGGTTTCAATAAGATCCTGATATATAGGTTCATAAAAACATGGATTTAGAGTTGGAAGGGACCTTAGAAGCCACTGAATCTAACCGCTTCGTTTTACAAATGAAAAAACTAAGGCACAGAGAAGCTATGGAACTTGCCTGGAGTCACACAGCTACTTAAATGTTTGTGGCAAGAATCCCACCCAAATCTGACTCCAAGTCCACTGGCCTATGTTCCACACAAGTATATGACCATGGGCAAGCTCTGCCTGCTTCAGTTACCTGTACCATAAAATGGGGATAATAATAGAGCCTACCTCCCAGGGATAATGTGAAGGTCAAAAGAGAGAACATTTTTAAAGTGCTTTGCACAGTGCCTGCCATATATTAGGCATTCAATAAATGCTGTTTTTCATCCATCTTTCACAATACCTGGCACATGGTAGGTACCCAACAAATGTGTGGTTTCCTAACTTCCTTCCATAGTAGAAAAGGGAATCCTGACTCAAAATTGGCTCTATGGCCTATGCTACCAACACCAAAGGTATTGATCTGTGACATGAGCAAATAGTTGATTTTGTCAATCATCCTTGGTGTGGCATGCCTCTGGGTAAATGTTGGAATTTCAGACAATAAAATTATTCAATCTCCATGCTTTTACGATTTCTTGTACATAAATTTCAACTGCCTCAATAACTGCTTTAAGATTAAAGTTCTCTTGGGCTATACTCTGCGAAGGGGTTACATGTTTGTCAAATATATGTTTTTAGTTGTCATTTAGAATCATCATTTGTCTGTGTCCTTTCGTTTCTTAGATACATTAATTTTACTTCTGCAGAAACTTTTCAATTTCATATTATCCAAATTATCTATTTTATTTTTTTAATTACTCTTATCTTTTGTTTGGTTAAGAATATATTTCCTATCCATAGCTGTAAAACATATATGATCTGATTCCCTTTTGAAATTTTTATGACATGATCTTTAATATTAAGGTCCATTTGAATTATCTTGAATTATTAAATCAATCATATTGAATTATTTGAATTATTGTTGAAATATCCATTTGAATTTGTTGTGCAACGTGGTGGAAGGTGTTGGTCTAAGCCTAATTCCCGCCAGTGCTTTCCAGCTTCTCAGCAGTTTTTAACAAATAGGGAGTTCTTTCCTAAGTAATTTATGTCTTTTATTGATCACTGTTATTGAGTTCCATTGTTTCTGATTGCCCCATGTCTAGTCTGTTCTTTTGATCTTCTCTCTTTTTTAACCAATGGCAAATAAGTTTTGATGACTGCTGCTTTATAATACTAAGTATGGGCAACATATGTAAGTGTAGATAGTCATACACTTTACTTCTTTTTAATTCCTGCATATTCCCAGCACAGCCAGAGCAGGCTTCCCATGTATCTCAACATTTTCCATTATATATTTGTTCTCAGGTTTAATGTCTATGATTTATAGACTTGGGAGATTCTGTCTTAAATCAGGACATCATCATCAACACCAAGGGACACATTTCTTTTCATTCTAAACAACACCAGCTGTCATTAATGGGCAACAATAAAATCCTATTACAGGTGATAGGCTTTCTAACCCAAATGTTGAAAAGGTGCCAAAAAGGCAATCTTCTGACAGTCCTGCCAACATTATTATGAGGCAGGGGTACCTGTCTAAAACATTTGCTTTGGGACTCGGGTCACTCAGAAAAGTCATTTCACATACATCTAGGGCCAACTCTAAGGTGTGTGGAAATGATTATTTCCCTTACCCTGAAAAGAGATGGGGATAAAACTCCAACTGGTGTTTGAGTCCAGTCTGTTTACTGAGCATTACCTTGCCTACATCAATCTCAAGTTTAGGTTAAGGGGGAAGTTTACTGAGATAAAAGAAACTGCTATGTAATTGGTAACAGCTGAAACACACATAGCAAGGGTCAGAGGCTACTGAGGAACAAATACCAATCTCCTTGGCAAGCAAACTTTCCTGAGGCTTTTATAGACATTGCCCTCACTTTGAGCTTCCTGGATCCTAGCACATGGCATATCACAATTACACTTCTAAATCTTTCTTCTAGTGTCAGAATTACAACTCAATGTCAGGGATAACACCAACATGTCTTATTCCACTCATTTAGGAATAGGTGACATTTATATAGCCCTTTAAGGTTTGCAAAGTGTTTTCCATACATTGTCTATTTTAGGAGCGTAGATTCAGAGCTGGAAAGGACTATAGAGACTGTTAAATCCAACCCCTTCATTTTACAGATGAGGAAACTGAGGCTTAGTGACTTGCCCAAGTAGCAGAGCAGATCCGAGATTCAAACCCAAGTCCTCTGACTCCAAGTACTGTGTAATTTTCATTGTACTTTCTCGTAGAAATCAATGAAGTAAGTACTATAGGCATTATTATCACATTTTTTGAGGGGAGAAGGCAGGGCAATTGGGGTTAAGTGACTTGCCCAAGGTCACATAGCTAATAAGTGTGTCTGGCATCAGAGATTGGATTTGAACTCATATCCTCCTAACTCCAGGGCCAGTGCTCTACTCACTGTGCCACCTAGCTGCCCCTGTTATTATCCCATTTTACAGAAATTTTATAGAAAACTGAAGCTCAGGGACATTAAGTCTTACTTGTGTTCACATAGCTGGCGAGTGTGAGAGGCAGTATTCAATCCCATATCTCCCTAACTCCAAGTACGGCATTCTAAATGACCAAGCAAACTTCCTTTCAAGTAAAGTCTAACCTACTTTTTCTCATTATATGAATCGTAAAATCATAAATTTAGAGGAAAATTATCTTGGCAATCAACCTCCTCATTTTACAGGTGAGATAACTGAGGAAGCGCTTTATCTTATTAGAGGCTTACAAAAACAAAACAAAGTAGGTTCTAGAAGCATTATAAACTGTGGAGATTTTGTATATTAGGAAACAGAGGTTCAGACAGTTTGAGTGACTTGTCCAGGGTCATAAAGGTCGCAAGTGGAAAAGTACGGATTTGAACGTAGGTCCTCTGACTCTTCATTCTTTCCACTATACCATGTTGTTTACTAACTACCTATAATAGGATTATAGATATAGAGTTGGAAATAAAGACTATCTGTTCTAACCCTTTGATTTTACAGATAAGAAAACTGAGGCACAGAAAAATCAAGTGACTTACAAAGACAGTGAAAGAGACCAAGTTTGAAGCCCAGTTCTCTGTGCCCAAAGCCAGCATTCTTCCATTGTATCTCACTGCTTCCGTTATGCTTAAATAGAAGTGAACACTTTACTAGATTTTTTTCATGTGTGTAATTTTCAAAAAAAGTTGTTACTCTTTAAAAGTCCTTTTTATTTTTTTAAAAAAAGCCTGCTTATAGAAAGCAATACCTTTTATTGTATTTCTGGCAAAAAAAAAACCACTTTCTGAGGGAATTTTCACACATAGTTTTCAAAGGTTAGAAGTTGCAAGGGCAGCACAGTGACACCGGGCATGCTGATGTATAAAAATAGCCAGTTGGTATATATCTTACAAGAGCCAATATAGATACCTAGCAGGGAGACGAGTTAGGAGGTGAGGTCATTGGCACTAAAGGGTCCCAGGATAGCAGATGGTGTTGGAATTATTCTTGAAAAAGAGGAGGGATTTGGCTGATGGCTATGGCATGCAGTTCCAAGTTGCACAAAAAGTAGGGAGAGGAATCTGAGACAGTTTTCTAGCTTGCTAAAATCAAAACAGATTTGGAGGCAATGGACAATGATAAAGAACAAGGAAGAAAAGAATGGCAGGCATGGATATAGAAGAGGGGGGGAGGAGGAGAGAATAGGGCAGGGGTTCTTCAATCTTTTTGTTTGTTTCATATATCTCTTCACCAGTCTAGTGAAACCTATGGATCCCTTCTCAGAATAATGTTTTTAAATGCATAAAATTGTAAAGAAAACCAATTCTATTAAAGACAATTCTCAAAATATTTTTTTAAAAAAATGAGTTCAAGGACAGCCACATGGGGAGACACATGTCTGTAATCTCTGCTACTGGGGAGGCCGAGGCTGCATTGTTTGAACTTGGGAACTCTAAACTAAAGTAGAGCTAAGTGAGGCAGGTGTCTACCCTAAAGACAGAACAAACATGAGGAGTTGTAGGGAGCCACCAAACTAAGGAGGGACAAGCTAACCAAGGTCAAAAATAGAGCAGGTCAAAGCTTCTGTGCTGATCAGTAATGGTATTGAGCCCGTGAATGGCTCATGGATTTCCAGTCTGAGTGAAACAGTAGAGATTCAGTCTCAAAAAAAAATTCAAAAACCCCAGATTGAGAACTCTTGGAATTGGGAAAAAATTAAGTATTATAAATGAAAAAGAATTCTTGGACTAATGGAGGAGACCTGGTAAAGTCACTCAAGCATTGGTAAGAAAAGCAGCAGTGTGTTCCCACTTGGTTGGTCAGATGCATGAACATGGCTTTGTTTTCTGATTAATGGGGACTGAGGCAAGTTGAGGAGCAGAGCTGGTACTCTGAAAAATTTGGAAGTTGACTGTTACATAGTACAAACAGCTCACCTCATCACCAAAGTAGTGCTTAACTTTAGAATGTAGACTACACACCCACAGTAACTAAGGTTTCCTTAGAGCTGTATTTGTCCTTGGTTAGGAAGAAGAAAAGAAACCAGAGAAGAAACTGAGGCTCAGAGAGCCCAAGTGACCTGTCAAGCACTATCCAGGTAGTAAATGAAAGAATGGAAATTTACCCCAAACTGTACCATTTGGATATAACAATCAGTGGCTCACATTCTCTCAGCCTTCACCTAGTCCCAACTCCATTCATTTTGACTCATCCTGTGAATCAATCCAAGCATAACATAAACTGTCCATCAACACACCTTTTTCTGTACTCTTTATACATTGTACCCCTAAGGATAGATTTGGCCATGCATTTTTCACTGGTTACTATCACAGGGAGATGATTCTGCCTGAATACTTTATAAATCAGAAGGTAACTAACATTGGTGAGTACCTTTGAGCTCTCTTTGCTCAAAGAGAAGCTAAGTCTTCATAAACCCTTCAGTTTAGCAAATAAGATTTACTAAGAAACATAGGGTATGTTCTCTTCCATTCAAGAGCTTGGGATATGGTGATGAATCAAATCTAATAGGTTTGGTGCAATTTGGTTTTATAACAGAATTATATTACTACCACTGCATTAGAGTGCCCCTGAGAAAATGTCATCTTAGCTCTCAACATCCCACAGTTGCAGAATTCCAGATATCCTTCAAGACTCAATTACAAATGATTGCATCTCCCTTGAGATGCTATTGTTGAAGTCAAGATTACTCAATGTCCTCTTATGAAATGGAAGATAATTTGAAGGATTACAAGCAGCTATATCTACTAGAACTTGGATAGAGACTGGATAGCTACAGACCAAGAACATCCAGGACCGTGGTTCTGACAAGGCAAAGGAATGGGGAAGTGTCTGGACAAGTGCCAAATGCTAAGCGTGTTGGCCAAGAAGGCGTCCCTGTGAAGAGGATTTGGTAGTCATGATGGGTGGAATACAAAAAAATTGGAGGGGTGGACATTGGTGAGTACTAGCAAGAAGGCTCCATGTGGGCTCTGTCTATGTATGGAATTAGAGCTTCATCTGTGTGCCTCAGTTCCCTACTCTGACCTTGTCCTCTGATATAAAAAATTATTGAATTGGAAATTCTTTTCTTTTCCTTTGTCAAAATTTAAATCATCCTGGGATGAGTGGCATTGTCTTTGCTAGCCATTTATACATCTGTTTGGATAAATTTATCAGATACTTTTAAGCATACATTTTTATAGGGGAGAAAAGAGTACATGAGCACTTGCTTACTTGAGAAAGAGTATAAAAAGGTGAGTCTGGGGCACTTGAAGAGAAATCACAAAAACCTTGCACATTTGTTTAAAGCCTTGCTGGTCAGTCAACAACCACAATACAAGGAAGTTAGAGCACTGTGACCTTCACACTACTTTTCAGAGTTACACAAATGAATGAATCAATGGAATGTATGAATAAAAAGCAATGAAGTACCTGGCAGCTAGGTGAATATAGCATTGGGCTTGGAATCAGGAAGACTCATTCTCCTGAATTCAAATCTGGTCTCAGACACTTACTAGCTGTGTGACCCTGGGCAAATCTCTTAACCCTGTTTGCCTTAGTTCCTCATCTGTAAAATGAGCTGGAGAAGGAAATGGCGAACCACTCCAGTATCTTTGACAAGAAAACCACAAAATATGGTCACCAAGAGTCAGACATGACTGAACAAGAAAGATAACAGACCTGGATTCCGGGATACAAATACAAAAGTGAGATGGCTCTTCCCCTCAGGAAGCTTATGTTCTAACTGGAGAGTGCCACACATATAAGCACGCGATGGCTATGGAGAGTTTTGGTTTGAATAATAAGAAGAATGTTAAGTGAACCAGTCAATCTTCACATCCTTTCTTGAAATAATGTTAGTACTGAATTGATTACTGCTCCCAAATCAAGAGATGAATAGGGGGCGAGAGTGATATGACTATGGCAGGTAAACAAAGGTCTAAGGCAGATATACATTTCTATATGTGTGTATGTATATGTATATATATACATTATATACATGTAAATGCATATGTACAAATACACTTGTGTATACACATATACTTAGATATGCAGAAAGAGAGTGAAAGAGAGCATCATATGGGGTTGATGATAGGGGGTTAGGTGAGTTCATAGTAACTCACCCATCAGGACAGTTTATTCCCACAGTGGAGTTTCAAAGTTGAATGGATTAACTCCTCCAGGGAGGCAGGCATGTCTCTGGAAGTCTGATTCAGAGGGTATTATTCCAGGTGGGAAGAGGAGTCAGAATCAGGGCAGATGACAAGATGTCCAGGGTAGACGGAACACTGGTGAATTTCCAATCCTTAGGAGCATCTTTTGAACACAGGAATATTCAACCAAGCTATAAAATTTGCCAGAAGGGAATTCAAAATCATGAAGAATTTTGAAGATGTGGGAACCCACTGTACCAACACAGATTGCAATTCATCTGACCCTTAGTAGAGGATCTTCATGAGATCCAAAAAGTTCTTTTGGTCAAATTTTTGATGGCCCATTCCAAACTGAATTAGGCTGGTCTTTGGGTGATAGACATAGACTCTCTTATTGGGCCCAAATTGGAAAAGTTTCTAGTTTGGCAGGACTTTCCTGAGCTTATCTTCTTCAAGCATAACCTTTAGGAACCCAGGGTCACTGGAACCCACAATTAAGCACCTAAAACTCTAATTAATCATGATTAAAGTTTAAGGAGAGCTCTCAATTATACTTGGGGGAAACCAGTTTTGTCAGCAAATTAAGATTCCCCCCTCCCACTTTTCAAGTAATACCAGGCATAACAAAGTGCCAGGTATTAGATGCCAAATTTTCAAACAGAAAATTAGAGGATTTGTTCTGTTTCACTAGTCTCCTATAAAAGGCCCATGTTTTATTATGGCTTTGTAGTATGCTAGCTGTCACATCAAGCTGCAGGATCTGAGATTAAAAGCCCAGAACTAATCCCTCAGTCTCCCTTCAGTTTTGTTCTCCTGCTGCTGAACCAGAAAAATCATAACTGTCTTTAGGGAACAGATATTTCTGAGGGGGCAGCGGGCTGGACAATCAACTTGGTTGGAGGAGGAAGATGGCCTTCTTTTCAAGGCAAAAGAACAATCATCCTAACCTACATATACTGTCACTATGTGTAGCTTTAAAAAAGTCAGAAAGGTGTTACCATCTCTTTGAAAAGTATGGCGCAGTCTTTCCTTTCAGCCTCCCTCAGAGAAAAGGGTCAGTGCTAAGAGCCTTGATGCTCAGTTAAAAGCACCAAAATGTTTAAAGGGTCCATTTACACCTGCCAAGTGTTTCGCTTTCCATCCTTGGCAGTTTGGGCAGTCAAACCCCTTTTTCTCACTTCTTGGCATTTCTCTCTTGCATGCTGCCTTTTATTTCCACTCCAACTGTCACCACTCTTATCTTATATCAACTCAAGCCTGGACTCTTGAAATAGTTTCCCAAACCAGTCTCATTGACTTTAATCCATCTTGCCAATTAGTCTTCGGAAACTGTTTTCATCATGTTGCTCTCTTGCTCAGAAACCATTAGTGACTCCTGGTTGCCTACTACAAGTGATCAAAAGTTCCTCCTCTTTCATAATCCAACTTGCATTATTCTGATTCAAAGTGTCAAAGAACAGAGACTTAGCCACACAATTTTTAGAACTGACTAAAGGACCTACTAATACCATAGAAAGTATTTTTGTCTGCTTCACCATCACTCCAAGTTTCCAGACAGTCTTGTATTAGTCCTAAGAAATTAAGCCATTACATAACCTAGCCCAGGTAATCAGCCTTTCCCAGAAGTGCAGGTAGATTGAATGTCCCTAAGGGTTTAGCATTATTTATACCCCAGAGCCCTGTTGTTGTTGTTGGTCCTTTGTTTCTGAAAGAGGTCCAATGACATCAGGAGCGTGATTAATTGACTTGCAAGTGATTTGGACTTAAGTGAGGCAGGGCTGTACAAAGTCATCAACTTCACTCTCTCCTCCACTCATTGGAGTCCAGGGGCAAGACGACTGTGATAGCCCCAGATGCAGTAGGAAACCTTGACTTTTTTAAGCTCAGGTCTTTCGCAAGTCAAAAATTGTCTGAGGCAACTCCCATTCAATAATTAAAGACTAGGTAAGAATTGAGGCAAAGAATGGTCTAGTTTGCCCCCATAAAAAAATCAGTCTGGGAGGGGAAGACCCTCAGGGTTTCTGGCCTGAACAGAAAAAATTGCTGTTTACACAGTGGAGCCTTTTGCAAATGTACAAACTTAGGGTAAGCAGATACCCAATACCTTTAAATATATCAATCATGAGTGGGTTAAATAAAAAATAAACACAGATATTTGTAGAATTTCTTTGCTATCAGGAATTGAACTCATGGATTCATCAGTTATTCTGTTTCTGTCTAAATATTCTCCCTTCCTTCCCATGTGCCTTTCGAAGAAGGGGTTCAGTGAATCCAGTCCACATCATTGCCCCAAACTACTTTCCACCCTTATTTCCTGCTACCCATCAATTGGAACCCTCTATTCTAAGAAAATTGTTCTACTCTGTCTGTGAAATGCACCATTAACTTTCCTATCTCTATATCTTTTCTTTTTTTAAGTTATTTTAAATTTCAGTTCCAAATTTACTCCCTCTCTCCACCCCTCACCCACCCATTGAGAAGGCAAGAAATAGGACAGCCATTATACATATGAAATCATATAAAACATTTTTGCATTAGCCATGTTTTGGAGGAAAAAGTAAGAACAACAAAGGAAGAACAAATGCTTCAACCTGCAGTCTTGCATGTTGGTTCTCTATCTGGAGGTCCTTTGTAGCTGTGGTGGCTCATTGTACTGATCAGAGTAAACAAAGTCTTTCACAGTTAATTATGTTTACATTACTATTATTGTGTAGACTGTTTTCCTGGTTCTGCTCACTTCATTTTGCATGAGTTCATATAGGTCTTCCCAGGTTTTTCTGAAACCATCCCCTTTATCATTTCTTATAGCACAATAGTATTCTATTACATTTGTATACCACAACTTATTCAGCCATTCTCCAATTGATGGGCATCCCCTCGGTTTCTAATTCTTTGCCACCACAAAGAGAGTTGCTATAAATAATTTTTATATAAGTCCTTTTTTTTACTTTTTCTTTCATCTCCTTGGGGTATAAAGCTAGTAGTGATACTGTTGTGCCAAAAGGTTTTATAGCCTTTTGGGCATAGTTCCAAGTTGTTCTACAGAATGGTTTGACTAGTCCACAACCCACTAAGAGTGCATTAATGTACCTATTTACCCACATCCCCTCCAGCAGCTGTCATTTCCCTTTTCTTTCTAACATGGCATCTCATCTTTTGGCCTGCCCAGCTCCGATTTACACTCAGACTTTGGGCATAACTTCATAGGGGTCAGTTATATGAGGATGAGGGACCAGCACCATGTAGTTTTTTTTTTTGTCCAGAACAGCCTCAGACATAGTTTTCTATGAGATAGGTTGCTCCTATCTCAGTGTGTCTGTGAAAACTGGCAAAGCAAGGGGGCGAGGAAATATTAACCTTTTTAATAGGCAAGCTAAGAGATTACAAGACGTTTTAATATACTTTTTAAAAAGAATAATTTTAACAGGCCATAAAAGAGGTAACAATAAAATATTTTAATTACAAATACTTCTGACACTAATCTCCCAAGACAGTGGGATCAGTAGATGGGTTGATTCACCACTTGTCCTTACTTCTGCGAATAGAAATTCATACATAGTTGCATCTCAAATTGTAGGGTCTATAGCAGCAGTCATATAATTTACTAGTCAGAAAAAGTTGCTCATAATACCCTTATAACCCATATAAATTCCATCCTGAAAGAATCGCGACTCTTTAAGTCCCTGAGTTCCTCTTCTGAACTCAGAAACATATTCTGTTTATAGAATTCATTAAGAATTTATCTTCCCTCCTCTTCTTTGTTCCTCCTTTTCCCTCTTCTTTTTCTTTTTTCCACCTTCATCCTCTGTCCTTCAGGGTTCTCTTTATTATTTAAAAACATTTTTTAAAGTATAATTTGAGTTGACAAATGTTGAGAAAATGCACAATGAAAAGGCCATAAGAATATGGTAGAATGGTGAGTCAGAGAAGTCTTTACCTCTCTATTCAAGGATATCTCTAATGGTAGTAGAGAGTCTTCACTAGGAGTAAAGGCAAGCATAGGGATAGGGAATGGTCCTGTGATTTCATTAGAAAGGGCAGCTCCAAGCTGAGGAAATATCATTTACCAGTGCAGATTGGCACCTACTCTGCCATTTATTGTCTTAGAGAATTGCCTAGAATAGAGTCGTCAAACTCAGGGCAAAATTCTTGAGTGCTAGGATGCAGATTAAAATGTAATTGGGAAATGCTTAGCAAAAAAATAAATAAGAATATAATACAACATTGTTATCATTCAGTTGTTTCAGTTGTGTCTGACTCTTTGTGACTCCATTTGGAGTTTTCTTGTTAAAGATACTGCAGTGGTTTACCATTTGCTTCTCCAGTTCATTTTCTAGCTGAGGAAACTAAGGCAAAAAGGGTTAAGTGACTTGCCTCGGGTCACACAGCTAGGAAGATGAGCCTTCCTGATTCCAAACCCATTGTTCTTTCCACTGTGCCACTGAGCTACCCCAGTATTCAATACAACATAGATAATACTAATTCATGATTTCCTATGTCAATATGATCAGTTTCTATCTGAGTTTGGCACCACTGGCCTAGAGTATGGAGAGATTAAGTGATTTACCATGAGTCACTCAGCTAGCATCAGAAATGGTATTTGAATTCCAAGCTCTTGACTCCAGAGCCGTGGTTCCTTTTGGAGTATCTCCCTAGCCGCTGATGAAATCTTTGATGGGGGTTTATGCATGTACTTCACATTTCCGACTAAATGGATTTCTTCTTTACAGACCTGACCAAAATGATCATGTCTTGTGATGTCCCCCAAAGCTTAAAAAATGCAAAGTTATTAATTATTAGTATTTTTTTCTTTTTTAGTTTCTCTAGCACTTTTAGATAAAAGGCTATAAATAAACCCACTCATTATTTCACATCAGCCCCTTAACATGACAGGTCTAATTATCATTCCAATTCCTGCCGTAACAAAGACACCTATCTTCCTGAAAGGTTGAGCCATCATTTTTCTTAATCAGCTCAGGGTCATGTTTCCAACATTTGAGACATCCATGGTATTTAGAAATGGTTTGGTTTTCACACTATTGGCCTTGACATCACACTAAGCATTTAAGATCAGTAACTCTCTAACACTGTTGCAGTAGGAGAATGTGGGAGAGACAGCCTCTGTGACAGGTATGTATTATGTTTTGTGAAAATATCCAGATGTTTGTAAATATTGCAGCCCTCAGAGATGACCTTACATTTAGGCAGAACAGAGAAAATCATCACCTATATGGTGTGACTTCAGGGAGTTGGAAAGATACAACTACTTCCAAAACTATCCCCTGCTATTGTATTAAATTCTATCATTAGACCTTTATTTCTTTGGGTTAAACATTGCCTTTCCATTGCTTGTTTTTTTTAAATGAGGATCAAAAAGATAATGTATGTAAAGCTTAAAAGATCAGTTATTATGAAGCTGTCCTTAACTCTCCAGTGTGAATGAAATAATCAAATTGACTTCTGCCATGAATTGAGGAGCAGAAAAGCTAGAAAGCTCTTGTTAGTTCCTTTGGGAAAAGTATACTTTGAAAGGTGAAGTAGAAAGAGGATGCGAAATTCAATTCATTGCTACAAACACCTTGATCACTTGCTCTGTAAAGACAAACTTCATTTAAATCCAAATTTTGCACAAATCTAGACCCGTTACAGAAACAAAACACTTGAAGGATTACTCAGATTCTTTGAGTCCTATTCACATGTGTCGATGTTGTATATTTGGTGCCATTTTTGAAACTGGCATTTTCATTGACATTTGCTATATGGAAACATTTTTACATCATTTTATATAGTTCTTTTCGGTTCTTTTAGACTATGTCTCCATGACACCAAAATGGTGGGTTGAAAACTTTTTTTAAAAAATCAAGCTATAATTAGTGACTTTGTCCATGAGAGGTGACATGAGTTTGATATTTGCAAGATTTACTATCTGTATGTATAGTTCAGTCATGTTATCTAGTGTCATGTAGATATGAATAATAATGGTAATGATAATAACTAGGATTACTATTCCTATTCTAGGTGGCACAGTTAGAACTACCTAGCACTGGGCTTGGAATCAGGAAGACTCATCTTCCTGAGTTCAAATCCAGCCTCAGATATGGACTAGCCACATAACCCTGGGCAAGTCCTTTAATTCTGTCTTCCTCAATTCCCCGTCTATAAAATGAGCTAGAGAAGGAAATGGCAAATCACTCCAGTATCTTTGCCAAGAAAAACCCAAATGAAGTCACAAAGAGTCAGACCCAATTGCAACAACTGAACAATAACAAATATGTACCAAGCACTCTGCTAAGTGCTTTATAAATATCATCTCACTTGATCTTCACAGCAACCCTGGGAGGCAGGAGTTATTAATATCTCCATTTTACAGTTGAGGAAACTGAGGCAAAAAGAAGTTAAATGAGTTGCTCAATGTGACCTAGTTAGTAATTTCTGAGGCAGGATTTGAACTCAGATGTTCCAGACTCAAGACCTAGCACTCTATCCATTCTGCCACTCAGCATGAACTCAGTCAAGTAAAAACATTCCTTCGGTCTTCCTTCTTTTGATTATGTGTGGCATCAAATAGTGATTTCTCCTGAATTCTACAGTGACTTGACTAGATGTCTTATGTAGACATCATCTGAATCAAAAGTTTTATTTATTTGTTGGCTTCTTTTGTTCTTGTTCCTGTGCCTGGGGGATAATTAATGATAATAATAATAATGACAAACATACACACATATATTTATATATAATTTTTTATATTTAGATATAAATTTATGTATATAGATATATGAAAAGAATGGCTTCTTGTAGTAGAATAAGAGGTTTGTAACTTTGTTATAAGGTTTGGCAAAGGTGGGAGGCTTGGATGAGAAATAGAGGGTCAAGTATGAGGAATTTACCAGGATGCATTAGAGAAAAGATATGAAAGAAAGATGATTGACTGAGGTGAGAGTGATAGGAGGGAATCCTAGAGTGCTTGTTGTGGATCAGATGATAACAGATAGAACAGCAGTAGGGACATGGATGGGCAGCACCAAGTATGCCAAGCTTTGCTAAATCTCAGTTTGGGTTCCCAGATCCCTTCTGCTGTCTATACTTGTTTCTATAGCTTTGGACTCCAAGAAATTGTAAGTACAAGTAACCCAAGGGGCTGAGGAGGGACAGGTATAGGTGGTAGGGATAACAAGGCTATAGCATATTACCAACAGTGAAGTAATTATATGAAAAACCAATGTAAGAGTATCATCAAAGAGATATTTGACCTGAAAATGGTGTCAGCTGAGCATGTAGAGAGAACGGGGGATAAGGGCTGAACAGGTGCATTAGTATTCACATAACATCAAGGGATTTAAAGAAAGAACCCCACCAAGTGTATCATGTGAGCCATCTACAAAGGAATTATCGGAGGACATGGACAAGGGTAGCAGACAAGTTGTGATTGGGATAAGATCTGCATTACTGGATGCAAATTGATATTGATGAGATTAGATATACTCTGAAGTATTAAAAGTTTAGTCTTGTTGATGTGGAATAATAGGGTTTTAGGGCAAGGATCTTAAAGATTATAGAATCAAAGATCCTATGGAAGATGAAAGGAGAGGCCATCTAATCCAGCCCTCTAACTTCACTGATGAAGAAACTGAAGCCTGGAAAGGTTAAGTGATTTGCACAAGACACATAAGAAATAAATGGCAGAACTAGCCTCTGAACCCAGGTTATCTGGCTTCAAATGAAGCTCTCTTTCTACTGAACTATGCCATTCATGTAGTCAAATCCTCTCATTTTGCAGATTAGCAAACCGAAGCCCAGAAAGATGAAGTAATAGGCAGTAAGTAGAAGAGTTGAGATTTGAACACAAGATGCCAACTTAAATTCAATGGGCATTCTTTCTAATATGCCATGTTTTGAGAATGTTTCTTTCTTTTGTATCATCAAGTAAATAAGAGTCAACATAATGTAGTAGTCGAATTCAGAAACATCCAGATGTTTCCAATTTAAATTTAAATGGAAATACTCTTTCTAATACACTATACTTCCCCCACTTCTTTCCTAACATCAAGTGAATGAGAGACACCATAGCTTAATGGCAAGAAGAAAGCCCTAGCTTCCTATCCTACTTTTGATACAGACTGACTATGTGAAACTGAGCAAGTCATTTATCCTTTCTATCCTCCAAGCAAATCTCTAAGTCTATCCATTATAGAGGAGTTGCTAATTTGTGTGGGTGGGGATGTCCTCTACTGGAAGCTTCCTAGATTGATAAAATCCAGACCCTTCCTACCAAAAAATTAAATTAATACATAATTAATAAATTAAGAGTTTCCAAGCAGTCCTCCTTTGAAATAAACTCAATAACAGCATGCCATCTTCCCAAGAGGCCTGCTGAACTATGGAGAGGGACACATCAGAGAATAGAAATTCCAAACAAACTAGAAAGCACTGCAACAAAGAAGACGTCTAACCATGCCAAGCACAATTGCCACCCCCAAATCTTCATTTGCCCCACAAGGTTGACATTCGTGGGAAAATTAATGATTCATGTTGTCTAACAATGCTCTTAAAATCAGATTAAATCAATGTGGTTATAAATGGTATAATTAATTTTCACACTAATTGACATACCTGCTATAGCTGACTTCATTTTTGTTTTCATTTGCATAGCATAGCCTACCTTATGTGGAGAGAATTTTGCTTCTGTGTTTTAGATAATAAGCCAATGCTATCTGACCTGAAAAGTGATTTTGGTCCAAGTGGTCACAGTAACTCTTTGGCCCAGTTTTCCTACTGGAAATTTAGAGCACATAGAAAGTGTGTAGTAGAGTGGAAAGAACATTGATTCTGAAGTCCAAGGCCCTGAATTTGAATCGTGGGTCTCCCATCCATGTAACCTTGGGCAAGTTACTTAACTTCTCTGGGTTTGTTTCCTCATCCATAAAATGAAGGTGGGGTGGGGAGCCTGGGACCTCAAGGTCATATGTGGCTTTCTAGGTCCTTGAGTATGGCCTTTTGACAGAGTACAAGATTTACAGAAAAAATCAAAAGGATTAAGGGGATTTGTTCTGTAAAGTTTGAATCCAGTCAAAGGGCTGTACTTGAGGACCTAGAGGGCCACATGTGGCCTTGAGACAGGTTACCCATTCCAAGCAGACTATTGATGTTGAGGTTCTTTCCCTGACCTAAAATCTTATGATACTAAATACTCTTCTGATAACAATGGCAGAAGGTTGATGGTAAATGTTTCACAAGCAATTGTCTGAAAAATTAAAAAATGTACCAGGACACACTTTTAAGTTTAATTTTTATCATTGACATTTTCTCCAAAATTTTCTTAAGTCTAGACAATAAATCAAGGAAGATTTCCAAGTTGTAAAATCTCACACTGAAAATTTACCACTGGAGCTGGTTCTACTACACTCGTACAATAAGGTAACTCATTTTGAGGGTGGAGACAGGAATCTGAAGCAAAAAGGAAAGGAAAAGCTTGGAATTGTCTCCTATAAAACATGAAGGCAATTTGAAAAGGAATCTTCATCTTGGGGTGATAGAACTAATATCCAAGTCTTCTATTGTTATTTAATATTTTGAAAAAAATAATAAAGCTTAATCGGTGTCACTTCTTTCATCTGCAAAATGAGAATATTGGGCTAGCTTGATCTCTAAGGTCCCTTACTGCTCCAAATTCTATGATCCAATGACACAGTTGGTGAGATCAGAATTGTATTTCTTGTACACAAACACCATTGCAGTGAGGTTACTTACCCTAGTAAGCTCAGAAGCCCCCTTCACATTCTTCTAGCAGCATACAGGTAAAAGGAAGGGACCTGCCAGGGATATTTCTTCTCCCCAGGGGACATAAAATTTAAGGACTATTTTCCCAGGACAAAAATTCATAATACAAAGAAAAGCATTCCACTGGTTGCTACCAGAGCAGGAGTCTACGGTAGAACAGATCCAAATATGAGCTCTCTACTAATTAATCAAGAGGCATTTGTGAAGTACTTCCTAAGTACCAGGCTAAGTGCAGAGGATTCAAAGAAAAAGCAAAAATAGACACTGGCCTCAAGGAGCTTACATTCTAATGATGGAGATAACAGATAAACCTATATATACAAGAGAAATACAGAGCATATGAAAGGTAGTCTTAAAAGAGGAAGACACTAACAGCTGGGGATCCTGCAGCTGCTTCCTGCAGGAGATGACATTTGAGCCAAGTCTTTAATGGAAGTCAGGGATTATAAGAGATGGAGGGCAGGAGAAAGGAATGTTCTAGGTGTGGGAGATAGCTAGTACAAAGGCATAGAGATGGGAAATTGAGAATCAAGTAGTTCAATGTGGCTCAAATGTTGACTCCCTGGAGGGGAATGGTGTGTTAAAAGACTTAGAAATTAGAAAGGGGACAGGTTGAAAAGAATTTTAAATGCCAGAGGACCTCATATTTGATCCTAGAGATGTTGGAGAGCCATTGGTTTTTATTGAGAGGATGGGAGGGCTATCAGACTTGCACTGCACTTTAGGGAAATCACTGGCTACTCTCAAAAGGACAGATTAGGGTGGGGAGAGACCTGAAGCAAGAAGGCTAATTAGAAGGCTACTACAAAGCCTAATAAGGGGTGGGGGAGGGACTGAACTAGGATGGCAATTGTGTGAATGGAGAGAAAGGCACACATACAAGAGAAGTTTTAGAGAAAAAAAATTATAAAATTGGCCAACTTGTTGTACGCACAGAGTGCTCCATCAAGAAGCATGCACTTGAAAAACTTCAGCAGGTTTAGAAAGTTGGCAGATCCTATAACCAACGTGATGAGTTTTGTAGTTACTTCCACATAGTTGTTTCCTTTTGAGAGGAACGGCTTCCTTACGGTGGAGATGATGTGGGGATGGGTGGTAGCTTCTTGGGCTACAGTTTGTCATTTCCCAGGTCAGTAGCTGCTCCAAGGCCAATGATTAAGGCTGTTTCTTCTTCCCCAGGAATTGTAGGTGAAGTCTAGGGAAGAGATGCATTCAAGCTAGTCTTGTCATTCTAAAAAGAGCCAACTAAGTCTAATCTGTATTGTGTCAGAGTGAAAGTTTGGAAACTATTAGCAAGCTTCCAGTACACAGGGCAGAAATAAAACAATATTTTCCTTTAGCTCAGTGATTTCATAGTAATATGGATTTATTGAGCTGGGGAGTCCAGTGGATCCACACCAGAAAGGGCAATGGTTTGAAAGCAAGTTGCTATAAAGCTTAACCATTATGTAGAATGATCTATAGTCTCTTTTTAATTGTCCTTTACCATCTGGAGAAATCTCTATCCAGATTACCTAATGAGTAAGACACAGGAATTTCATTGAAGAGCCAATCTGATTGTTTAGTGCTCAGTTGAGAAATGATATGTAAATCTGCAGGGTAGAATAGACTTGGAACATTCCGTGACATTTTTATGCGTAGTCCTTAACACCGCGTAGCTGGATATAACTAATTTTAGATAGAGAGTCATTAGGAAAAAAAATTTTTAGCTTTTTTAGAGATCTGGTTTGGATCACATGGACAGACTTTAATTGAGAAAAGTCCAACCTCTTTTTTGATCAGAGAGGAGGAAGCTGGGATTGAGGAAGATAGGAGAAAAACATAAGAGCTTTATGAGTTTGGGTTTTTGATACCTTTTGAGAAAAATGTTTTGTACAGTTTTTAGATTTGTAATCATTGTATCCTCCCAGTTCCACACCTTTGCTCCAGGAATTTGGGCTAATGAATTGATGGTGGTGGTCTCATAACTTTGGTACAGACCAGAATAGTGTCAGGACCCAGGATTCCCAAAAGCAGGCTCTCCAAAATATAGCCCACCAGTGCATATGGCCTGCAGTGCAATTTATGCAGCCTGTCTACAAGCACAGAAATTTACATAAATGCTTTAGTAAAGGAAGCCAAACTACTGCAGAGCTTTCCCTAAAATGGCAAATCAAAATATATTGTCTGTTGTTTCAATAAAAACCTAAGGTTGGACAGCCCTGCCCCAGAGCATACTTACAACAATCCTTCACCTTCTCCAGATTCCACATAAGACAGGGAACCAATGGCCTTGGAAAAGCACCAACCACAAGCCGGTTGCTAGTAATAACTCTTTTACAATATTAATTTTGGTGTAAGCAAGTATATGCTAGTAAATGTTTAACAATCAGCTCTGGAAAAATGTATGCAGGTAAGTAACACTTTTAAGTTTAATCTGTATTATTAATGTTTTTCCATCACTTTCTTAAGTCTAATCAATCAAAAAAACCATAAACAAGCTTTGATTTGTAGTGTTTGCTAATTTCCAAGGTGTAAATGTTCAGACTGAAAATTTCACAATCACCTTTCTGAGCCAGTTAGCCCTGGGTCCAGCTCACTCCTCGTTGCAGGGATATATTATTTCTCCATTTCCAGGCATGGAATTGGTTGAAAGTGATTATTGTTCTATTCTCTGTTCCTAGAATTCTGGTTGGTGATTATTCTAAAAATCCAGAGTATTTGGTCTTTGCCTGTGTTGATGAGTTGCCAGTTAGGGTAAATGATTATGATGAGTTGGGCAGTATGAGTGCAATCAAGCTGCAGTGAACTAGAAAGATACAGGAGATACGTGTTTCTTCTGGTTTGTGAAGTAGTATAATAGTCTCTTAGCTGAATTTCCAGCTTTCAGTCAACTCCATTTGTTAAATCACATCCCTAGTTATTTTTCTAGTTTAGCGCTCTGAGCATATCGCTCTTTTACTCAAAACCTTTGGTGGCTCCTCATTGCCTACAAATAAGGCATGTACTCCTAATCCTGGCATTCGTGGACCTCCAATATTTGGCTCATTTACCTTATTTGCCTTATATTACTATTCTTCATATAATCACTTTTTTTCTTTGAGACTTTTGTTTATAACTGTTTTGACTTTATTGTCTTCTGAGTTTGTGTCTTGATCTTCCTTGTCGCCGTGGTAGCTTTTTGTGGTCAGTCTTTTTTACCGTTGTTTGCTCATATTTCCCTGTTATTTCTTGATTTTGAACTTCGTGTTAAAGTTGAGCTCTGGTGGGAAATGAAGAAACTATTGGAAGGATTACGAAAGAGAATAAATATGAAAATGGCATGAAGATATGAAGGGTTATGATTAAATATAAGAAATTAATAACAATAGGATATAAGCTCTTTGCCCACTGCATTTTTGTCTGTGCATTCCAGTGCCTAATACAAGGTAACAAAAATGCTACTTGATGCTACTGTGGTCATGTAAGACCAGTAACACCAGTATATAGGAGGGCTTCTAGCACATGTTTTTTGATCTGCTTTTCTAAGGAAAACAATTTAAGGGGTTTACAATCGGTCTTTAATCAAACATACATATATCATTCACTTAGTTCAGGGGAAACAAAGTCAGCAACCTGAACTTCAGAGAAAATACAAACAGAAATTACAAACAGATCAACAGACAGGCTTTTGTCTGATCAAGACATCACATACATAGTTACCGGAAAAAGAAGCACCAACATCTGGGTTTTCAAAGCTGGGGGGGGCACTCCTTGATGGCTACCCAGAGTCTCCACACCAACACTCTTCCAATGAGTGTGCCCCCAAAAGCAAAATGCCAAACTCAGAGCTCATATACCCTGTTCAAGGCCCTGAGGGCTCAGAGCCTACTTAGCAAAAAGGGGCTTGGGAAAGATCTTTAATCACTGGCACTACATCATATACATTGTTTTCCATCAATACCTCTGGATTCAAAAAAAGACAAGACTCAAAGACCCTGATGGCCTCAGTACTAAGAAGCACTCCAAACAAAAAAAAAGCCAAAAGGTCCCACTTTACCTACTAGATTCAAAGGCAAGACTCATTAAAGGCACTTGATTGCCTTAGCATTCCAAAAGAGAAAACAGTAAAAATAAAAAAAAGTCCCACCCTTCTTACCATTACATATAGTACCTAACACACAGTAGGCACTTAATAAATATTTGCTGATTGATAGATAAGATTTCAGTAATTTATTAGGCCAGTAAAGAAGGCAGCATAAAATAGTGAATAGTATGATGAATTTAAAATCAAGAGACCTGGGTTTAAATCTCATCTCTGACATTTTCTATTGACTATTTCCATTGACTAATGGCAAGCCATTTGCCCTCTCTGAGCTTCTCAGTTGCTTCATCTATAAAGTGGGAATAATAATACTTAGACAACTTGTGTTACCAGGTTATTGTAAAGAAAATGTCTCATAAACCATAAAGTGACATTGGAATGTGAACCAATATTAAGCATATCTTATACAGGTATAGCAGTTCTCTGTATCTAAGCATGAAGTTGGATGACATGCTTTCTGTTACTGGGATCTTGATGTGAATTGTTTTCATATTCAGGGTGGCTCAAATCATGGACCACTGTTCTAAAAACTGAGATCACCGAGGGGTTTGTAGGTTCTCAAAAAGAATTTCATAAGTGAGGGATGGCATCAAAAGCTCATGGTCAACTAGTATTTATTGAAAACTTCCTTTTATTCTGTCTTGCCAGTAGCCCCAGATCCCCCTTGGCTTGGGTTTGCTTTTACACACACATCACAAGAAAGATGCATTATATTTTATTCTACCAGTTAGTTCCCCCCACCATCATATTTACCATGAATATTCTCCTTATTTTCAGAATACCTAAATCCTATCTAGGCTACAAAGTATAGCCTAAGCCCTGCTTTGTCTATTACATATGAAGTAGTGATAGGAATTGCTCCTTTCTCTATTATCTAATAGCTTATATGATTTGTTATCTTCACTTTGGCTCTATATCGCATGCCAAATAAACCTGTGTGACATAGAGACATGGATACTGGACTACAAGTTAGGAGCATTGCATACTAGTCCTGGTTTCCGTAGCTCTTTGAAAAACTACTTAATCTTTCTGGGTCCCAGTTTCATCATCTGTGGGTTGGAGTAGATGATTTCTAAGGTCCCTAGTGGTTCCCAAAAGGATGATACTGCCCCCTGGAGGGCTCTGGAACAATCCAGGGAGTGGTAGTAACCTCCAGTGCAATTGTACACTTAATCTGAGACTTCTTTGCTAGTTTGTAAGATTCTGGAGGGGGAGGCTGAGTAATTTTTGTTAAAGGGGGCAGTAGGTCAAATAAGTTTGGGAACTTCTGGATAGTCTATGGTTTCATTTGAAGAAGCCCATTGTGATTATAAATTCATGGAAGGCAAAGGTCATGTATTAAATTTATTTTCTGACTACTCACAGGTCCTATCACAAGGCTAAGAGATATTCAGTAAATAATTGTTGAGTGAATGGTGAAAGAATGAATGCAATTGCTCTAAAGTCCTTATAGTTAATCTACCTTTGTTGAGAAAGGGGCAAGTGGGAGAAAGAAATAAAAATTAACGATCTCATGTTTTGAGTCATCATAAAACGGCCAGGCCAAACATTCTGTCATATTGACAGAGACGAAAAACAGTTGAGGGGAATTTGTACTGTAACAAGCAATGTGGAATTTTCAGCCAATAGATATGCAAATATTTCTAGGAGACTACTAAGATGTTTCTCCTCATCCATTTCTTTGGGAAGTTTGTATCCCACCCCAAAGGTAGGCTTTTTAGGAGGGGCTTGAGATCAGATACAAGATCTTGTTTCCACTGGTAGGATCCCTGTAACTCAATTCCCCAAATATACAATCCCATCCAAAGGATACATAGCAAACTCTCCCCTGCTTTGAGGAGATGCTGTTTTTGTTGGTTTTTTTTTTCCCCAGGAGGCATAAATGTTGAATCACATCCAAATGTAGTTTGCATTTAAAACATGAGGGAGGAAGCAGAGGTATTTACTGTACAGTGAGATGTATCATGAGGCTATAATTTATCTTCCATTACCCTGGGTGGAAAAGGAAGCTTTCTATTAGCCCAGCCAGGCTGTGTGAATAACAATAGGCAAATTAGTGCCTAAGCAATGCACCACAAATAAAAATATCTGTGATCATTGGAGGGAAATGTTGAAGTACAGTTTGGCTCCCCTGGAAATAGGTTACATTTAAAACACATTAGCGCCTGACACACAAGGCCATACATAACATACAGCTCTTTGAAGTTATTTACCAGAAACTCTGCTGCCACATTTGCATTGGTTTTTTTCGGTGCCAGCGAAAAAATGGAACATGAAAAGTAAATTGAAAAGTTGTTTAGTGCCAATTGGCTTGTGGTTTTGGGCACGATGAGTATATGTCAGTGAATACCTTAGCAATAATAGAGACAGGCCCAGGAATAACACTTGGCAGTGTAGCATCCCTACTCTGCCCAGTGACCCATAGAAATATTCATTCATTTTACTATGGAATTGGAGAGAAAAGCAGAAGAGGTTGAAAATGATGGATCTTAATTATCCTCCTATGCGTTTTCTTCGAGGACCTGGGAAATGATTTTCAGAGCTTTGTTTGGAGTCTGATTTTAACATTTTAATCTCTCTTTGTTCCTTCTGTTGAGGGCCTTTTCAGAGTTTTTGATGAAGAGGAAATGAAATGTTACTCAGCCATAAAAGGCATGCTTGTTATCACTTAAATATGTCCCTGTTGTCGTTCAGTCCAAAGTGAGTTAGATATATAGGTGTCATGGACATATGATATAAGTGAAGAGGGTCGATTATAGAACTCCAGTGTCGAGATGTCAGGCTCATAGTTGAAGTAAAAGGAGGGACACAGAGCTGCAAAATCATTTATTTTTTTTAAACTGAAGTGATCCCATGTGGTAATGATTTATTAGCTACTGAAATTGATAGAACAGTAAAAGAGTCCATATACTTTTGTAGTATTGATCTCAATGCCATTTCTCTTTCTTCTGCTACAGAAAATATGGATTTCCCTGATACTTTCCTTAATTTGAATTAAATGTTTAAAATGTGCCCTTGCTCTCAGCTCTAAATCCTCAGATCCACTGATCCTTTGGGGTTTCCATCCAGGTGCTGGTAGAACTCTTGGCAATCCTGCGTTGTTATTGGAATTACATGGGAACTCTACAATTTGTTAAATATGAGGTGAGATGCACAAACACACACATATTTGTAAGTATGTATATGCATATGTATTTGTGTGTATACATATATATGTATATATATGTGTGTGTATGTGTGTGTGTGTCTCAGTTCATTTGGGAATCTGAAGGACTAAGCAAATATAGTGGCATCAATAAGAAAACTAGAAAAAAGAAGGAAAGTAATTTCCAACTCTCTTGTCCTCAATCATCCTAAAAGATTATATAGAAGAGAGATGCATTTGCAAAATAAAGTTATTCAAAAGATTTATGAGGTATCTGTGTATTCCCTATCACAGAGCTATAGTACTTACCTCATAGGGTTGTTGCAAGAAGCAAATAAAATCAAATGAAATAATGTTTGCAAATGTACATTGCAAACTTTATGCCATTTATTATTATTTTCATCATCAAGCAACATCATTATCATCCCTACCTATCATTTCTTTCCTAGGACTGGGGCAGGTACTTCTATACTCTACCACATGTAGCACACACACACACATACACATGCCCCACCAGCCGTTGTTACTACTCCAAGCTCAACATGCCTCTGTTTATACTCTGCTCCCAAGCTCTAAGAATTAATATTGATAAGCCCAGTAGGAATCCAAAGAGCAGTCAGAAGGCAAGGTGTCTCAGTCCAACTTTGGGGTAGAGTCATAGTCTGCTGACCAACTACTGAAAACTTTTCTTTGGAAAGCAAGTGACAAAGTAGTATCTATGACAAGAAGTTGTTAGTACTAAATACCAGAAGTCATAGAACCTGCTGTAAGCAGAATCATTTGATTGTGGATATAATCTATTGTTTCTGGGCCCAAGGGCCTGAGAGCAACCTTTCCTAAATAAGTCAATCCTCTCCTAATAAGCTCAATTCTGGGGGAGCCTGGCCTCTAAAGAGAAGCATATGGTTCTTTCTTTTATGCCTCCCCCTCACCCTGGAGTGCTAGGGAAAGTCCCTCAAAGAAATCTTAGATTGGGCTTATATTTGCAATCTTCCCCAAAGATAATACAGAAGTACGTAATGTATAATGTAAATCAGTTCTAGGACAGAAATTTATTTCCTCCATGCAAAAGAAATGCATGAAACATAAAAGATTCGTAAGTGGGTATTTTCAAAGACTTAAAATATGAAACTAACCCATAACTCCTTTTACACTCTTCCGTGAAGTAGATGGAACAGGAAACATTTTGGTGAGAACACTGAACAGGAATTTCACCTTCATCTTAGATCTCCACATATCTCCCTGAGCAATTATGTTTTCTGGGCAAGCCAAAGTGTGGCTTCAGTTTATCATCATGGAGGCATCATAACAGGCCCAGGACAAACATTCTGTCATATTAACAAAGATGAAAAACAGCTATAGGTGAACATTTGTAGAAACATGCAATGTGGAATACCCAATGGTGATCATATTTTCTGAGATGTATAGTTGGAGAAAACTCTTGCTGCTAATCAGCTCTTAGTGAGGAACCCGAAAGTTCTAGAACTTAGAATGTTGCCTTCACAGATAGAAATATTTATCTCAGGGTTTTTATTTGGTCACCCATGCGCAGGGAAATACCAAGCCAAAGAGGAATCCTAGGCTCGCCTAGGTCTCATTGCTAAATTTGAGTAGCAACCATAGCTGTTAAGGGAAAGACCCCATTTTCCTTACATAAGAAGTCTCAGAGTTCCACGCCATACATTTTAACAAAAGAAAAAAGTGAGAACAAAAGTTGTCTTTCCCTTTAAAGTCTACTGAATGCATGTGTGATCCTCTACCTTCCTCCACCATCCTGTCAACCAAGTGATTTCTGTGTCATTCCATAGTTGTTAAGCACTGAGCACGTGTCCCTACAAGTGTCTGGGGAGAAGGAGTGAGCTTAGCTTCACACGCACTCCATTGACTGGCTCCTGTAGATCCAACCCTACCCATATTCCATGGGGTATGCTTCTCTCCAAACACTGCCACATATATTTAGGAGTGATGGAGCAGGCTTAGGGCAGGAACCATGCAGAAGTAGACCAAGTTAAGTGGTTGCCTTTGTCAGCCTCTCTGCCTCCTCTTACACTTAGATTTATTCCAGTCAATATCATGCCTCTAAAATGATCCAAGGAGCAAAACATAAAGACTAGTCTATGTACAGCTTCTGGTCTAGAAACAGAAAATCAGGACAGGAATATGAGACCAGAAAAACTGTGAAAGGAAGGGCTGTTGGGATTCTAAACCTTGGAGAAGAAAAAGTGGGATTCTCCTTTTTGAGTTTAGCACAAGAAGCAATGAGCTTAAGGTGCAGCCTGAAGGAATTGGGTCAGACATAAAGAAGGGTTTCATGAGAGTTGATTAAAAACAGCCAGACTAGGTAGTTTGTTTTTGACTTGGCAATAAGGGATTTGGATTGCTGGAAGTTCCGGACTACTTAATGAGCATGTGACTACACTTTAAAAATGTTTCCGCTTCCATGGGAATAAAATTTTAGAGCACCTGAAAAAAGGCTCAGCTATGGATTGTGGTTTTTTGTTTGTTTGTTTCCCATGCTTCCCATGGAAGACTCTTATGAGGTGAATTGTAAATTGGATCCCTGAAGGTCTAACCTTTAGCCAGCAATTTTACTGTGTGGCTGTTTTCAGCTCCTCCAGTCCATTACTCTGAAGAAAAGTGTTGTCCAGGTTGCAAAAGTTCAACAACTTAATTGGGACTCCCTTGTACTGGATTAAGGGGCATTTTGGTACCTACTAAGAGGAATAGCAGAACAGCAATGATATGCAAAGGATGGAAAGCCCAGCCAACTGTGTATTTTCCTCAGGAAAAGAGCAAATGGGGAATATCTTGGTCCACTTTTACAACCTAGTATACTGCTGAGGTCATTGTGTGTCTGAGCAGAGTAATGAGCATTCATAGTACAAGGCTTCCAATGCATTCCCTCCTAGTAAGGAATGTGGCCGTGCTAATGAACCACAGCAGAGACTGGTAGCATCTCTCTTCAACCAGATATTTTTTTTTGACTGAAAAGCTGAGAAAGCAAAGTGTTTGACACTAAGGGCACAGGGTTTTTTAAACAAGCTTATTTTACACAAACAAAATATTGCTGCATCTAACAATAATGATGGTTTTTGAAAATGTATTTTATGTTGCCATAGTGTGTTTTATGTGGGCTAGGTGGGATCATAGAATCACAGATTTAGAGATGGAAAGAATTGTAGAAGATACTTGGTACAATCTTTTCATTTTACAGATGTGGAAACCGAGGCTTAGAAAGTTTCAATTACTTGTCCATGGTGATATGGTAGCAAATGGTAGGACAAGTCAGACCTCTGATTTCAAATCCATTCTTTTTTGGGGGAAAGAGGAGGTAATGGGGGTTGAGTGACTTGACCAGGGTCACATAGCTAGTAAATGTCAAGTGTCTGAGGTTGGATTTGAACTCAGGTCCTCCTGACTCCAGGGCTGATGTTCTATATCCATTGTGCCCCCTAACTGCCCCTCCATCCTTTTTTTCTATAGCACAATCATTCTGTGTGTCATACTGTTGACTGATGCTGAGTTTGCATTCCACTAAAACCTCTAGACATTTTTTATATGAATTACTGTCTAGCCATGCTTGCTCCATACTGTGCTACTGATTTTTTTTAAATGAAAGTATAAGACTTTATATTTGTCTCTATTAAATTGTCTTTCTTATTACAATTGGTCCATTGATCTAGCCTGTCAAGATATTTCTGGATCCCAATTTTGTCATCTAATATACTTGCTACCCCCCGTAGCTTCATATCATCTCCAAATTTTACAAGTGGGCCATCTATGTCTATACCCAAATCATTAATAAAATGTTGACCAGGACAGGACCAAGGACAGATCCCTGGAGCATTCCCTGAGGGATCTCAATCCAGACTGATAGCTATCTATTGATCGCTGCTTTTTGTCTTAGGTTATTACAAGTGTTCACTTAATTGTACAATCATTTAGACCATATCTCTCCATGTTGTCTGTAAGAATAACAGATTAAACAGAAAGCTCATCAAATTTTCAAACTTTCCCATCAGCTTTGTTCTTGGGCATCACATTCAGTTCTGTACACTATATTTTAAGGAGGACATTAATAAGCTAAATCTTACCTATAGAAGAGCAAGCAGAATGAGGAGACTAGGTATGGGAGAGTTCATAATTATTATTTAATTGTGAGCCCACTATGTCTGTATTGGAAGGCAACCTACTGAAGTGATCATGTGAAATAATTTTTCTAACAGCAGAAGACCAATTTTCCTATAATATTCATTTATTCAATACTGTATTCATTTTAAAACATTTATTAAGTGCCTACTCTGTGCCAGCCATATGATAGGCCTTGTGGAAAGTTCAAGAAAAGGAGAAAATACGATCTTAGCCTTCTCTGAGCTCAATTATTCATTCAGCCTTCCATAAACATTTAGTAAGTGCATGCTCTGGGAAAACAACAGTTAAATGCAGATGACATGGACAATATACTATGTGGGCAGATAAGGGAGAGAATACTTCTAGCCATAGATATCAGGAAAGTCTTCATGAAGGTGGTAGCATTTATAGGATTGTACTGTAAGTCCAGATGAGGCTGGAATACAGTCTGAGTACAGGCAATGAAATCATGTGTAGTAACTAAATTTAACAATTTAAGTGACAAGAAATTTTGCAAGCAGAGAGGAGGAAATCTTTCAAATATGAAGGAAAAGAAATAAAAACAGTACAACACTATATTCCAAAAAGTAAAGGAACTCATCAAACTGCAAACCAAAAATAAAATATCCTTTAATCCTTAGCTTATAAAAAGGGATATTCAACAAAAGAGAATCCTTTGAGGCAGCCCAAAGAGAAAAAAACTAAAATCAAAAGTAAAAAGAATATTTGGTATAGAGATAACCCAAACAAAACATAAAAAATGTAAACAAGTATAATGTTGAAGGAAACAACAAGTAAGGAGGGAGCATGAAGTGGGGGCAGGGGAACGGGGAGCAGGGATGGGGATTAAGGGAGGCCTCGTGTAGGAATTAGCACGTGAGCTAAATTTTGAAAGAGATTAAGGAATCTGCCAGGCAGGGGTGAGCATGAAGCACATTCTGGACCTGAGTGATCAATTCTACAATGGCAAAGATGTGGAATTAGAGTGTCATACAGAAGAAACAGCTAAAAGGGTGGATTAACTAGAACAGAGAATATGTGAAGGGAAATGACCTGAACCTAGAGTATTAGGAGGCACCGTTACTACCATTATCACTACCACTACTACTACTAAGAAGGCAAAGGAAGTAGAGGAAGAGGATGAATAGGAAAAGGAGAAGAAATATCAGAACCTAATATGTGTGGGGCAAAGTGCAAGGCACTGAATATCCTAAAGGTGTATGATACATAATCCTCTTCTTTAATAATATCACAGAAATAGAACATACACATATGGAAACATAGCTAAGGAATCTTAGCAGCATATGCTAAGTGATAATTGAGAGGCATAGATAAGTGCTGGGCTAGTTTGGAGAAGGAAGAAATCACTGTGGAATCTTTTGGTGAGAGAGGTACCTTCCTCCTCCCTCCTAAAGGAAGAGGAAAATATCATGACCATATGCCTGTTAGCTTACCAGTAACGAAACAAATAGAAATGCTGGTAACTGTGATTTTTTTTGGTGAGAATGCTGAAAGTCATTGTGTGAACAGGCTCTGCAATATTTCAATTGGGAGGACTATTCAAGTTGCAATGGCATCTTGCTTCTCAAAGTAGAAGGCTCATTTGCTTCTTTACATTATTGAGAGGCAGTTAATTAAAACCTCCATAGACATGTTTTTCCCCTCTTCCTACCACCCATGATTTATCATTGCTATATTGTCTCAGCATTACAGTTTTATGGCTTTATAGGGTGCGTGTTGGGGATTTTATAGTTGCATCCCCCATTCCTTTAATTTCAGATGAAACATTAAATTGCAATGAGGATTCAATGCCAGTGCATGGAGCATAAGCAACAAACTGCTCTGTGCTCATCTTTGCACAGAGGGGACAGCAATGGGATGTATACAAGGATACAGACTTGCTTGTAGGTGGAAGTCTTCTCGTTTTAGAGATTTAAGCCTTTTATAAATGACAAGGTTGTGACAGAGTCCTAATAGCGCTGCCCCCAACCCCAATATTCTGACTTCATTATGGCCCACTCTATCTACCTGCCCACCCCCCGTTAATGTCCTAACTTATGCCTCACTGCTCACTAGAACAACAGGTATGTCCCTGAACTCTTTGTTCCCACAGAAACAACAGGCATGTCCATATGATGGGAACCCAACCACCACCTCTAGCTAGCTACTGTCCCCAGACACCATCCCACTGAAACCAGTGTTCAATCACAATTACAATCACAAACACATAGTCCATCCAGCCCAAGACAGAACCACAATACCTAACCATCTATCTTGACCAGACAGGAGTACAATAGCTAGCCAATTGGAGGTCAGCATGACTGGAATGCTTGACCACCAAACTGTAGAAAGTGACCACCCTATGATAGCGCCTGTGCAGTTCTACTGAGGCTAGGACCCCTCCTCCATTACCTAATCCCTTAACAAACTCCTTCTGCCTTTTTTATATTAATCATATTCCTGTAGTCTTTGTAAATTTCTGTTATGTAATTGCATCTTTACTCTATAAAAACCCGTCTTGCTTTCTCTGAAGTTGCTGGTTTCTCTTGGAACTTAGCCTGCTTCATGAGAGGCATCAGTCTCAATAAATGCCTATATTTGGATTAGAGGTGGTCTGACTCTTTGAGATGGTTCCACCACAACACATCATGTCCCAAACCTCAACACTTGTTTCTTGGGTTTCAAATTCTTGTAGAAGGGGAGACTACAATGATCATAAGGTAGAGCCAATGACTTCTTTGCACAATGGCAACATGAGTGATGTTTATTGTTAACTTCTTCCCATCTCTCCCTTCTATGCCCTTTTCTCACCCCACCTCCAGTTGCCCAGTGCCACGTGTTGTTCCCCTGGTTCCCCACATCCCCTCAGTAGTTCATCTCAGAGTTTCCCTTGCTGCTAGACTTGGCATCACATAGTCACTTTGTGATCCTAGACAGCTTATTCAACTTTCTTGAGCTTCAGTTTCCTGATCTGAAAAATGGGGAGATGGGGCAATAATATTTATAGTACCTTGTACATCACAATGTTTCCATGTGCTTCAAATTAAATGATATATTCAAGATATTTTGCAAATGTAGAAATGCCAAATGAATGACAATTATTGTTTCACCTCGGTCTTTGCTAGAGCCCTCCAATCACTTCATGGCTACTCCACCTGTTACAGAGTCTCTCTTATTTAGGAAGAGTGCATGGAAATAGGCAATATGGGTACTTTAAGCAATCTAATCCAATAAATCAAATCTAATAAGCATTCATTAAGCACCCATGAAGTGCCAGTGATTGTGTTTAGCACTAGGGATACAACTAATAAAAATAAAGTCCCTGCCCTCAACAAACTTAAAGTCTAAAGCAAGAGGACAAACAGGTATTTCTGATTAGAAACTTTTCATTTTTGTGTCATGCTTTAAATCATGTATAGTTTCTTCATCAGATAGAGCTGTTGCAATTGAGGTGGCAGAAGGAGGTAGACTGATTTGTCAAGCAGCATTTTACATGATATTACTACATTGGCAGGCTCACTACAGGTGACCCAGGTCTAGTCTTTACTTTAAACATTTGAAAACAAAGCTTTATCCAGGCATGATCAGGTTCTAAGTGACCAATTCCTTTTAGCCAAATTCATAGAATGCTGGTTTATTCATCAAAACGCCAGTGCATCATTTGTGGTGGGACAATATATACTGGGAAAGCATTAAATTTGGTTTCAGAAGTCTTAGATTGAAATCCTAGTTCTGCTTCATGAAAGCTTCATCACCTTCCTACATTGGTTTCCTAACCTCTAAAATGAGGAGGTTGAATTACGTGGTCCCTGAGATCATTTCCAGTTCTCAGTACTTTTCTGTATCATTCTCCAGTGACCAAAACACCTATGTCCTGGAGGTCTTCTCATTATCAAGGTTGCTGAAGTTTGTTTGGTGAGTCTAGAATTACAGCAAAGAGAAGTGAATGGTCTTAAGAGAAATTTCTTTAGCCAGTGGGAGAATATAGATAATTATCCCTGACCTATCAAAATAAATCTGCCAAAACAAGACAAGACAAAACAGGGCCTTCCTTGGACAATGCTAGATAAAAATGAACAAATCCTGTCTCTTTGATTCCTCTTTTGCTAGATTCCATAAGGACCACAAATATTCTATTACAGTGACATCATTTTTGACACAGTTAATTGGATCACAGTTTATTTTACATTAGTTACATTTTAATCTCCTTGATGAGTTTTGGGAAGCACCCTGGGAGGAAGCTCCATTGTACACACTAATTTCATCAGCAACACATTTGTAAATGATCTTGGAAAAAAAAGTCCCCAAATTTAGGGCATATATCCTTTTTGGAGCTTGTACTCCACCCCAACTGCCACTGCTGATAATAGCAGCTAATGTAAGCATCCTCATTATGAATGCCTTGGTGATTCAGAATTGCTCTTCAGCATTCAGGTCACTTATCATTCTCCCTTTTCTCTAATTCCTTATTATATTCTGAACCACCCACTCTAACACTTCTGGGCATATAACAGTTGCACAATAAATACTGTGAAGTGAAGCTAATGCTTCCTCCTCTGTACCTGAGCTTTGAATAGATACTGATTGATCATAATCTTACTTCCACCTTGTCTATTTCCTTTACATTCTAGTGGATTGTAGGAAGGGATTGTGAAGATCTTCTAGTCCAACTATCTCATTTCACAGATGGGGAAGCTGAGGCCCAGAGAAAGAATGAAGGAGCATCCCCAGGGTCACACAGTTAGCAAATAGCAGGTATGGATTTTGACCTACCTTATAATAAGATAGATTTTTTAGTTTTAGATTTAGAGCTGGAAGGGATGTTAAAGGTCATCAAGTCCAACCTTCTTCTTTTACATATTGGAAAACTGAGGCACAGAACAGATAAATGATTTGACCAGGGTCACACAGATAGTAAGTACCTGAGTAAGTACCTAAGTCTCCCTGGGTCCTGAATCCGGACTCTACTCTATTACTCAAATCCAAGGTCCCTGAGCTCCAAAGGCAGTGACCTCACATTATACATTGGCAGCCCCAAGGCTAGGTAAATTGGTTGCCAGTCTCATAATTTAACAGGCAGATAGTTGTTTTTTTTTCTTTTCAGTTTTCCAGGAAAGAAAAAGTAAATATATTATGTTGCTACAGGGCATTTGTTCCTTATAATCAAGGTCATAGCCTAAATTAAGGCCCCTGAGGATCTACAGAAGGGTCTCTAAGTGTGTTCTGAAAAGTCATCTGTAGTAGGAAGGCCGAATTTATAATCTCAAATATAATCATGTATATGTTTGAATGGTTCGAAATCGCAAGGTATGAGAGGTTCTCTAAGGAGAAAACAACAAGAAATTTATTTAGGCCCCACCGCAGCTGATCCGTGAACCAGCCTCCCCATTCCAACATCTTGACAAAAAGACTCCAAGCCCAGAAAGCCCACCTCACAAGAGTAACCAGGAGGCCACAGAAAAACAAGATAGTATTTAGCCAAATCATTTTTACTGGCCTCAAGTTCCTGCTCACACTCCTGGGTCTACACATGGGCAAGCCCTGCTTCCGCAGCTTCCTGCTTCTGCAGCTTCCTGCCTCCACAGCTTCTGGCTTCCGCAGCTTCCGCTTCCGCTGAAACTGTCTCTTGGCTCACCTTTCCTCGCAGCCCCACCTCAATGACCAGAGACCGTTGGTTCCTCTTAAGTCATTAATCTACACCCACACAGGTTTCACAACTGATAGGGCTTTGGGCCTGGGGCTTAGCACTTAACAGCTGAAAGTACTTCCACTCAAAAGAAACAAAAGCCATACTAAGGAGACAATTTTGCTTAACAACACAGCATCTGAGCTTATATAGTCAGGGTATTGCCGGAACTCTAGTGGGGTAGAAGTCCTAGGGAAGGAATGACCTTTCCTTTTGCTCATGTCTGTCCCCCTTCTCATCCTTTGGTTGGAGGAGATAGAGTAAAAACTACAGGAAAAGTAATTTTGATAACGTACCTCAAACATAATTAAACTGAAACAAGAAAGTTCGATTTGTATGGTGCACTGACTGCTCTGCGGGCAGCTTGATGGCACAGTGGATAGAGAGCATGGGCTTGGAATCAGGAAGACTCATCTTCATGAGTTCAAATACAGCCTCAGATATTTACTAGCTGTGTGACTGTGGACAAGTCATTTAACCTTGTTTACCACAGTTCTTCGCGTGTAAAATGAGTTAACAAAGGAAATGTCAAACCCCTCTAATATCTTTGCCAAGAAAACCCTAAATGGGGTCATGAAGAGTCAGATATAACTGATACAACTCAACAACAACAGGTTGCTCTGTGAATACTAGACACCTTGACAAAATTGTGGAGCCCTCTGGATAGTAGGTGCCCTAGATCCTGTGAGCGTACAGACCACTGGAAAAGGGAGGGGCCTATTGGTGGCTCTGCATGTGATCTCTTGAACCATAAGCTCCAACTTGTACCATCATTCACAGAATCAGTCCTCTCTCTTTCACCATCTCTGCTTAAAGTTAGAAATCTTGGCTAGGAAGCAGAATTAAGGGTGCTAAAGGTAGTGGTGGCTTTCTTGAAATGTAAGAAAATTCTCTTCATGCTCTGTTGCTTTCCATAGCTCCTCTTTTCCTCAGAGACTTTTGTGGACTGTTTTTATTTCATGCCACTTTAACTCTGCTATATGTGTGTCACAATTGGGAGAAGAGAACCTAGGAACTTGGGTCCATTTTAAAAATTCTACTGGGAAAAAAAAATCTTTTCTGGGGGCAACTCTTCAATTTTCCAGAAGAATCAAACTCACCATCTCTTAAAATAACATTTTCTTTCCCTAAGGTATCCAAACATGGTAACGCATTGTGAATGATGTATCAGCTGGCCCTGGGGTGCAGCTGATTTGTTCAGATGGGACTTCTGCAGAGTAGGCAGGTGTCTTCAGGATATAATTTGAAAGGTAACAGGAGTGTTCACCCTCTATACTTAGCGTCTCAGTTGGTCTGTCTTTAATACTTGACTTTTCAACTTTGCATTTGTATTGAGGCTTTCTGATTTCTAGGAACTACCATTTAGACTATAAATGCCCCTGGGAGCTATAATATATTAAAATCCATTAACACCTTAACCTGTGAAGTGGGTTGTGTGAGGAGACCCTGAGAATGCTGCATAATTTTGATCTGTCAAGTGGGATAGTTGAGACTGGAGGACTTGAATTCCTGAGACCACAATGATGTAATTAAAGAGTGTCAGAAGATCTGGTTTCAAGCCTTGACTGTTAACACTTACTAGTTGTATGAATGTTGACTAGTTCTTAACTTCTATGAACCTGTTTCCTCATCTGTGAGATTGGCATAATAAAATCATAGATATAACTTGCGTAAAATATGAAATCACCAGAACTTCACAGGGTCTTTGAAAGGAAAGCTGTAAAGCTATAGATAAATATGAGCTGCCATTATTATTATGGGTAGTGCTACTGAGGATGGTACCTGGTAAATAATGGGACAACAGAGGGAACCAGGTATCTCAAGGAAGCATAGAAAGAGTTAAGAGGATGGCAAGCCGCATACTCCATTTTTTTTTTTGCCAAGAATCGATTACTAGGGATTTCTTGGTATTGGTTGCCAAGGTCTGTAGTGTGACTTCAGCATGGAATGCCCTGACTATTTTCACCAGCACATATAATCAGAATGGTCACTGGCACAGGGCAACTGCAGCCTTATCCCAGGGTGCTACACAGTGATGCTATGCCAGGGAGGCTCCTCCCTCCCCAGTTAGTGACCTTCTCAGCCAAATCCTTGAGGATTTTTTGGGAGAGCCTCAAGGGGCCTCTTTGTATCTTAAGGTCCAAATTCTTTCCCTGAGGCTTCCCTCTATCCCCAATTGAATCTGTCTTTAAATTTTTATTTCAATTGCAGTAGAAGTTTGTGCATCTTTCTTAGATGGTTGCCCTGGTTGCTAGATTTGTTGGTTATTACTCTGAAAGAGCAGCCATTTCCTTAGACACACACTCTTCTCTTTTCATCTTGATTATTGGATGTAATCTCTCCTGAAGAGAGATTGGAGGAGGCATGTGTAGAGCTAGTCAAACCACCACAAACACCTCAAGCACCACCTCACCTCAGACCCCAATGTATTTAGCCCATAACCTTGAAACCAGAGCCACAGCATCATTCCCCTCCCATAACCCAGACCCCTGGTTTTTCTTCCAATCACAACCCACAACCATCATCTAGAAAATCATTTATGTGACCTGCCAATTACTTCTGCAAGTGTCCTTTCTTCCTCTACAGCCAGAGACCTGGAAAAGAAAGTTCATGCTACCATCGTTTTTGGTACTGTCAAATGTTTTAATATCAGAAGTGGATATGGTTTTTATCAGTGGAAATACATTAATGAAAATGTGTTACCATTCTCTTTGCCACTAGGCCCTAAGAACCACAGGGGCTCTTCTTCCGAGTTGGAGCTAAAATGTCTTATGTGCTGTGTTCTTCTATTACAATGTGAGTTTCTTGACAGCAGGGACTGTCTTGCTATTCTCTTTGTATCCCCAGCACTTTACATGGAATAAGCACCAAATAAATGCCTTTTCATTTATTTGTTATAAGGAAAGGTAGATAAAAATGTTACCTATTACCATCTACTTTGAAGACCTCAGAATTCTAAAGCACTGATGCCTTCCCTAGGAAATTCAGGGCATTTTGAATTTTAAATGTTTTTGGAAAATAAAAAGGTCTAGGTTCTAGTCCTAATTCTAATTCTTAATTAGATTGGAGACTTGGGAGGAAGTTTCTTCACTACTCTGTTGCTCAATTTCTTCATCTATTAAATAGGAATGATAATTCCTATATAATAATAAGCTCACAGATTTGTAATAAAATTACTTTGTAAAAGTTAAAGTGATATGTTTGAGCTGCTATTATTTTCATTATTATATTTGTTTCAAAATCTAAATCAGTTAACATTTATTAAATAACTAGTCTATTGGATAAGTGGATAGTAAAATTAAATAGAACTCCAACTGCCCTCATGAAGCACACTGGTTTCAACATGGACTACGTTCCCTCTTTAGTATAGTTAATTTAACTTTACACATAAAATTAATGTGAGTGATTTCTAGAGAAAAAAATAAAATATAACTTCTTTTCCTCAAAAGGAAATATCTTTTCTCAAAAAAGTATAGGAAAGATTTTGAGGCAGAAATTAACTAATACAAATCTAGTAATTGTATACATGTTAGCTTTACATAACTTTGTATTATTACCCTTAGGTAAAGTCAGTAATGAAAAGAAAACCACTATTGAGCTGTTTAGAAAACAAGCCACCATCTACATCACATCTGGATTTTCACGGCATGTTTTAAAACCGAAAGTGCTGCATGCCACTGTGCTTACAAGGAACAAGACCCATCTCTCACTTCTGTGAAGCCTTCCTGGACTATGACAGGCCATAGTGAAAATGTTCTGTCAAGACCTCCCATAGCTCACACCGTCTTTAGCTCATGTTTTCTCTAACAGTTCTCTTAACAACTTCATTCATGTTAAACTGCATTTCCTAAAACTGGATGATAAGCTTTGGAGAACAAAGGACTAATTCTTCTTCTTCCCCTACATTGTAAAGCAATTTATAGGAATAACACACTATTAATGTGATAGAATATCATTGCCTTATAAGAAACAAGGAATTCAGATAAACAAGGGAAGACTTGTATGAATTGATGCAGAAGGAAGTAAGCAAAACCAGGAAGACAGTATATACGCTGGCTATGGCATGTAAATTTAAAAGAACAATAAAATGAGACCCACTAGTATGCAATTATAACAACTAATCTTGTCCCTTTTTTACAATATTGGCTTTGGAGGAGGAAAAGAAAGGAATTGTACCCCCTTGAAAAGATGAGAGACTGAGGATGTGCAATATTGTATATGCTGTCAAATGCAGTGTTGATTTTGTGTACTTCTTTTCTGTTTCACTTGAGGAAAAATTAGATTGAAAGAGGAGGGGTGAAATCCAGAATGATTCTGATGTCAAAATGAAGGGTGTCCATGAAACTTTTAAAGTAATAAGTCATGTGTATATAAATACTTCATAGTTTATGAAATAGTAGTAAGTAGTAAGAGTATTATTATTATTCCAGTTTTTAAGATGAGGAAAGTAAAGCTGAGAAGGGCAGAATGATTTTTTTTAAAGTTAAGTATTGACAATGAGACTTGAATCCAGTTCTTTTCATTCCAAACCAGTGTTCTTTCCACTATAACCTGTTATCATTTGTAATTTTGCTTTTCCAATCTGAAAATCCTAGGCAGCCCAAATACAATCTTTTTGGCTCAGCAATACAGTTTACATATAGCATAGAAAATGTACTTTACATAAATTAGGGCAGAAGAGAGATATCTGTTATGATAGATTTAATATCCAACTTAGCATTAATACTCTGTTAGATATTAATCAGAAGCAAGTACAATGATCACAGATATAAAAATTTTAAAGTCCTGGGTGCTAAGATGAACTTGCTAGGCATCTTGGTGATCTAGCACTGCAATATGAGAATTAATGGAGGGCCCTGATTTTTCTCCTGTGTTCAGAATTCTAAATAGTACCTGCAATCAAACATCCAACTTGTTCATGTATTCATGGAGATGTCCCCTGTGTACTCACTCTTGAATATTCTCTTTCTGTTTCTTCCTCCCACTGTCCTTTTCTATTCTCTCTCTCTTTTCTCCCTCTTTCTGCCATTTTTGATTTGGAGGGCTTAGCTAGGAAGTAGAAATAAAAATGTAAAGCCATTACAAAGGAACTCACTATTGGTGACAATAGTGTGCTTAGGATTGTCTGACCATGATGTAGCTAATATTTTTTACCCATTTAATTTCTTCAGAGCCACATTTGGGTTAACCTGGAATAGGCAGCATCCCCTCAGGTCACAAAGCTGATAGCTTTTAATCACCAGGAAACAAAGAGAGATACTAACTGAAAAGGCTAACTTTATGGTCTGGTTGCCCTTACTACTGAGCAGAGAAGGCTGGGTGGCTGCATAGACCATGCTACCTAGCCTGGATTTCTTTCTTGGGAAAGAAATACAGCCTACTTACAAGCTTTGCTGTAATCACATCACCTTGGCTTTAGAGCTTAGGTTTCACTAGGTCATTCAGAGGTTGGCTATTGAGTACACTTTCTGGGCAGTCATAGTTATTCTTTTTTATCCTTTTTATTCCTCACCAAGCCAGGCATTTTCTCCTTGGCTTAAGAAATCTCTTCCTGCAGGCGACTTTGTTTGGTTAAGCCCTTGTTGATCTTCAAAATCAGCTCTTTATCCTCTAGTTCCAGACCTTTCAGGACATTGTTTGCCACCTACAGGGCCAAACTGTGCTAATAATTCTCCTTCCTCCTGGAATTTCTGGGTATGGCAAGGTAACAATGAGAAAACTAGGCCCAAAGGCCAGCAAAGGGTGGCCCTGTTACTATGCTGCCAAGAACAGTGTTTGATGGAGTAGCTCTGGCTGGTGAAAAGTCCTTTTTAAGTCATATTTCTGGAAAGTCACATCCAATTTCAATTAAATTCTAAGAGCTTGGTATTTTAAAGGAACTGAGGGGAAATACTTTTTGTTAAGGAAGACTCCCTCTCTAATGTAATTGGTTTATAATTCTGCTTTTATCATATGTGGCTGAACAAACACACAGATATATATATATATATGTATATATATGTGCATATATATACATATATCTGTGTGTTTATAAATATATATATACTATATATATATGCATATATATATATATATGAAACCTCTGAAAGTATTTAGCTCATCATTTTACAGATGAGGATACTGAGTCACGGAGAGGTTAAGTTATTTGCCCAAAGAAATGTAGATTGTAAGTCATAGAGTCCGGAGTTTAGAATCCAGAGCCTATTGTTTCATTTAAAATTTCAAGTTAGGTTGTGTAAATATTATCATCTCTTTTTAAAAATTCAAAGGGCACCTAGGTGGCACAATGAGTAGAGCACCAGCCCTGGAGTCAGGAGGACCTGAGTTCAAATCCAGCCTCAGACACTTGACACATATACTAGCTGTGTGACCTTGGGCAAGTCACTTAACGCCAATTGCCCTGCCAAAAAAAAAAAACAAATAAACAAATATGAAACAATTCAAGATGAAAAAGAGGAAGTGACTTACAGAAGGATATATAGCCTTGTGTATGTTTATATGTGCATATATACACAAATATGTACATATTTACATATGCATGTATATACACACATAATCACAATATCAGAGGGTTCTTTTTTTAAGTCTACCTGTAGTTGTCAGTATTACCCAAGGATTAATATGCATATATTTGGAGTTATCTGATCAAATGCCCTCAAATTTAAGTCTGTTCTTGTAGACTCTGTGAAGGACACTTTTAGGCATCAGTTATAGCAGGGTAAAGGATGGGTCTATTAAACCACACCTGCACCAATCAGAGATGGTGTTGAAGGAAGAGTGGAGTAAGCTGCAAAAGCTGCTCTCTTTGTGTCACTTCTTCTTTATTTTCTGGGTCACCACATCCCAGTGTCTGAGGTAAGGAAAGCCTCTCACCCAGGAATGGAGGAATGAGCCTAGTTAGCACAGTCAAATATGCGACTCAGAAACTCAATCTAAGACATAGCTCATTATTGCTTATCTCTCTCCCTTATCATGTGACCTGTGCCTGCCCTCTCTATCAGCACAGTCTCATAATGGCAGAGCCATACAGACAGCAACAGAAAGGAATACATTCATGCCCCCTGTGTTCCCAACTGACTATACCAGGGGACTGGCCAGCTGCACGCACACACACACACACACACACACACACACACACACACACACACACACACACACACACACAGTAGCAGCAAGCACCCTAGCATACCCAGGATGGCCTGCTAGCACAGAAAATCTGCTTTTAAAGGAAAGCAACTTTAAAGGTGAGTAACAACAATGCTTCTAGCAGCTATTGTGGGAGTGAAAAACCCAACAATACCAGAACATAGAAGGACTACTAACACAAGTTCTTTGATCTGCTTTGCTAAGGAAAGCAACTTTAAGGGGTTAACTATCTCAGTTTAATTAAACATACATATATCATTAAACAAAAATTACAAGCACACATTATAAACACAGGATATAATACAAACCAATATATCCATAGCAATACATAGTTACCAGAGAAGCACCAACATCTTTCTGGGTTATCAGAGCTGGGGGGTGGGGGGCTTTTTCAATGGCTTGCCCAGAGTTTTGTCTCTCTTTCAATGAGTGTACCCCCAAAAGTCAAATGCTAACCTTCCAGTACATATACCCTGTTCAGGACCCTGAGGGCTGGAGCCAACTTAGTATTTAGGGTGTGGGAAACCAGGGTATGGGAAAGCTCCACAACCACCAGTACCATATCATATACGAATCAATGACTGCACTGCCCCAGTGCCGAGAAGCATTCCAAGACAAAAGATTCCACTTTACCTGCCCCATTCAAACAAAGGCCAGATTCATTAAAGTCATTTGGTTGCCTTAGCATCCGAAAAGAGAACTGCAAAAAATCCTGCCCTGATTACCATTACAAAGGGTCAACAATCTTCTTTAATTACATTCACTAGTTCTGTGGAAAAGGCAGCACACTGAACATCAGAGAAAATACAAGCAAAGAAATTAGAATAAAGACCAACAGATAGGACTCTTAACTGCCTGAACCAAAGCAATATTGCTATACATTTTACATACACCACTGGATTGAGAGAGCCTTTACATCTGAGCAGTCAGAGCTCTGAACATATGGCTACTCAGAGTCTTGACCAGAGAATCAAAAGATCCTTTTCATAAGCGAATCCCCAAAGCAAAATAGCAACTCAGAGTATATATACACTTCTCAGAGCCAGAAGGCATCACAACCCTCGTGATTCAGTGCCGAATCAACTTAGTAACAAGAGGTGTGAAAGCCTTCCTATGAGCAAGCCTCCCTTAAGCAAGTTCCCTTAATGGGCTCCACATAAGGCCTATTAATGGGCAGGAAAGATCTTCATATCCCATTAACATTACACACATACATACACATACACATATATACACATAAATGTAGACATAAGAAGAAAATGTCCAGAGACTCCAGGATATCCTAACTGTGCCATTGCATAACTCCCATGAGTCTTACTTAGCTCCTGCATCTTCCCCATAAAACTATCAGTTGCCATGCGCTGATTGGTTCAAAGAGGATCCTAGAACAATCAACACTTTACCTACCTAAATATTCTGTTTGTTCTCAGCTAATGAAGAGGTGGAAGCTGCTGGAGGCATCTCTGGCACTCAGCCCTATGTGGGATCCTTCTGTCCCTTTCCCCTATTATTCCACGCCATTACAAGAGAGAGAAGGGCACAACCATACATGTGCCAAATGTGATAGCACTTGGTGAGCATGAAGAGCCAACGGTATTCACCAGAGGCTGTAAGCGCATATTTTGGCACACCCAGACTGCACAAATAATTTCCACAGCCCAGTTATTCCTAGGACCTTCTGATATATCATTTGCCCCTTCTAGTCCATCCTGAACCTTAAACTCACCTTCTTTTGCTTCATTCTGTTGGTGTTATACCAATGTTCTTTATTATTGCTGTCAGATCAAACACCAAAATCTCATCCCAAGTTTCACTTTGTACTCTGGTACTACTCTACCTGCCTGATTATATTCCCTGCATCAGCCCCTAAAATTCATTTTCTGATCCATTCAGTACAGCCCCCTCATTGTCCTCTGAGATTGCATGGTATAGTAGATTGAACACTCAATTGGAAATCGTAAGACCAGGGTTGCCATCCAAGTTCTGCCATAGACTGATTGTATGACCTTATGTCATCATTTTCTTACCCCGGGCCTCAGTTTGCTGTTCTGTGAAATGAAGACATTAGACTAATTATTCTCTAAGATCTTATCCCACCATCAATTCCATGTTCTGCATTCTTTTTTTTTTCAACCAAAGACAAGGTTTATTAGAACATGGATAGAGGGTGGATATGATTCTAAAAATCTGCAATTTTGGCTGCAATATTAAAGACTGAATCTGAACCATTGGCTAGACTCTTAAAGAATCTGAGCCCATGCTCTGCATTCTTAATAAAATAAAGCCTTATTCATCTAGAATTTCATTTGTTTCATGAGTATACTTTTGGTTTCTTTATCTGGGAAATAACATTCCTTAAGAACAGGGCCAATGGTTCCATTTTTTTCTGTATTCCAGCCCCTGAAATAAAACTGTATATTCAGTAGGCACACAATAAATGGACATCAAATTGATTAGGCTGAATTAAAATAATTTCTTAATTTATCTATTTTGTAAATATAGGTTTTCATAAATCAAGTTGGCTTATGTCTGATGATACCCTCCATGGATGCATCTGATAAATCTACCTTTTAACAATAAAGAACTAAGTTCGTGTTGGGCAGATCTCTGGCTCTTCTAATGGGCATCAACCAACCTCTCTCCACACATGTTTCCAGAGTGGCTCAGAGGTAGAAACTTGTCCTCAAGATGAGCTGACCCCTGGAAAATATACTCTGCACCTTCACATCCAAAATAGAGGGTCAAGAGAAATCACTCCTCTGTCGGGTTAAGTTTATAAATCACTAAGTGAAGGGAATTTGGCAGCTGAAACCACTTTCAGGAATCTGTCTGTGGAACACATCCAATAGCCAGAGCCTTGTTTTCACCATTACCAACTGGTATGGAGCTCTTTCTTTACATTTTAATACCAGCCCTGGCTACATTACCCCAGAGCTGTTCTTTAATGAGGGACATATTAAAATTTCAGTGGTAAATATTTGTCTTCACCCATACTGTACCATGATATAGTGGAAAGACTGAACTTAGAGCCAGAAGACCTAAATTTGTATCCAGACTCTGACATTTACTAACTTTGTGTAGCCATGGCCTAATTACCCTCCCTTTCTCTGCCTTTATTTCCTCTCCACAGGGTTATTGTTTTATAAACCTTGAAGTGTTTATTGTGACAGGAGGGGTGCTTTCCCCAGTATCTAGGCTTACTTAACAGTAAGAACTAGAATATGTGTTTCAATCAAGTTCTCAGCCCCACCCTCCTTGTAGATGATACAGCCACAGGGCATCTCTGTATAACTGGCAAACTCCAGAACCCCTCTCCAGCTCTCAGTGAGCTATGTGCTGCTCACTTCTTGATTGCATCTTATTTGAGCTATTACTACTTTTTGTCTCTTTAGTCTAGTCATGGGACCCTTTGCCAGTTTAAAAAAGTCTAAGAACCCCTTTGCACAATGAGGTTTTTAAATGCATAAAATTAAATACATAGGAAACAAATTATGTTGAAATAGTTATCAAAATATTTTTAAAAATTAGTTCTTGGACCCCTTGAAATCTATTCTTGGACTCCAGGTTAAGAACCCCTGGTTTAGGGACTAGTACGGATTATCCAAACAACTCAGGGCTTGAACACCTGCTTACTTTAGGATAAACTCCTCTTCCTCATTTCTTACTTGGCTGTGCTGAGTTTGGGATAAGGGGGAATGGAGGAGTGTTCCTGTATGTGCATATTCAGTCTACTAGAAATTAATAAAGCAAGTAACATCCATGTGTCTTCCACCTCAGTTTGTTCTGTCATGTATCTCTAACACTACTTCCTCTGAAATTTTATGAGGGGAGGCAAGGTACTATGAAATATAAAATTATTATCATCTCCCAAATATTAGGCTTCTCTTCAACTAAATTTGCTATGCCTTGAACTGGGTTCTTCCCATTAGGAAACAAATTGATTAAAAAAATTTATTAAAGGCCTATTATGTGTTGAGCACTGAGCAAAGTATTAGAAGAAAGAGCGACAGATACAGTCTTTTTGATTACTATAAAGTAGGATTCTAGAACAGATACACGAGTGTCCGTAACTCAAAATGAAGCATGGGAAGTACATTGGGGAGGTATAAACAAATTGTTCTTTGAGGACAGAGGAAGGAAAGGTACTGACTACAATTTATTTGTTTTGAGAATTGGACATGATTATGAATGGTAATCTTTGACCCCACAACAATGCTGTTCATCACCAGCCCCAGAAGCTTCATCTTTCAGGAAGTCTTTAATATTTCCTCAAGTGTCTACTTTCCCTTTATAGGTTGCTTAGTGACCAAGTAGGTTATAAATATAATTTCGCTGGTATCTTATTAAATCAAGAAATATCTATTTGTTTTCCTCCCGTAATGAAAGGCAGCATGGTGTAGGGGATGGATTGCTTTACTTGAATTCAGGAAGACTTAGGTTTGAATTCTCACCTCTGACATTTACTAGTTGTAACCCTGGGTTACTGTACTATAACCTTGGGTCCTAGTGGTGACCTTGGGAGAGCCACCTAACTAGTCTTAGCCTTACTTTCCTCATTTATAAAATTAAGGCACTGGACTCTTTAATTATTTTCTAGGTCCCTTCAAGCTCTAAATCTAATTTGTATAGGAAGTGAGGTAGCACAGTGAATAGAGTACTAGGCATAACATCAGGAAGGAAGACCTTGAGTTCAAATCAAGTATCAGACACTTATTGGTTATGTCACCCTGTGCAAGTCACTTTACCTCTGCCTCAGTTTCCTTATTTCCAAAATAGGGATAATAATAGCACTTACCTCCTAGTGTTGTTTTGAAGATAAGAGGAGATAATATTTGTAAATCTCTTTGCAAACCTTAAGATGCCACATAAATGTTAGTTATAATTATTATTCTCAGTCCTATTTATGCAGGTTTTTATACCTGTCTCCCTTCTGTCCACTCATAAGGCAATCACTCAGATCTGGAATGAATGAATAAGACAGTCCATAATAACTTTGTCCCTCCAGGGCTAGAGTTATAAGATAATAGACAGTGAGGTGGCTATGGATCTTACACACAGTGGATTCTCCAAAATTTCAAATTGAATTGAATGTGTTCTCATTGAAACTAATTCTAAATCTATAAGCTACTCACTTGGGATTTATTAGCCTTCTTAGTACACTAACTCAAATAGACAGCTTCAGAATTATACACATCCACCCAAAGTCCATATTTGAATGCCATATCTCCTAGGTACAATCTCTGTCCAGCTGAAGCTGATACTCTAAGGCACACATGTCTCAAAGATCCCAGGAGAATCAACATGGCCCCAGGATTCAGCTAGTGTGATTCCATGCATTTCATGTAGATGGCCCTGAAAGTGTTGGGATCTATATTTCCTTTATCCTGTTACGTGGCATGGGCTTGCAGATTACCACAAGAGAATTAAACTTACTTTAACTCAAATCCCTTAAACCACTCTGATCCTGACTTTTCTTATCTGTAAAATGAGGGGAGCCAAACATTATCGACAAGGTCCCTTTAAGTTAAATATTTAAGGATTTACAAATATTTCGATTGTATTTATAGACTAAATATTGGGCTAAGAGTGTGGATGACACCATGTACAACATAAGGATGATCCAACCACTGTGAGAAAAGAATCGATTGCACAAATATTTCTACCAGGATATTTATTCCAGAGAACAGAAAGGAGAATGATGTAGAGTAATTTGATATATATAAACTAACCTATCCTTGGATTCAAGGGAATATGGTGGTAAGAAGAACATATGATGAAAATAAGTTGATCACAACAAGCCAGAACAATGGACTAAAACTGTCAGGATATCCTTTAGGGTGTGAGTGTGTGTGTGTGTGTGTGTGTGTGTGTGTGCGTGTGTGTGTGTGTGTAAAGTTCCACAATTGCACTAAAAATAGATACAAAATGGTGCAGATATAACTATACAACAATGGGAAAAATCTGAGAGATTTAGTAGACTGAAAGGTCAATATGAATCAACAGTGGGGTGTGACACACCAAAAAATCTTTTTTTAATTATTAAATTTTAATTTTAATCTATGGAACAGAACAAGCATTTCCATAACATAGTACAATAAAAAAGATGATTGCACGTGAAACTGCAAATCTACTATACACAACTTGCTATTCCTTTCAAATATACAAATTTATCATGTGAACTCTCTTTTTTGGGAAATAGTATTTTTTCCAATTACATGTAAAAATAGTTTCTAACTTTTATTTTTTATAAAATTTTGAATTCCAAATTTTGTCTCCCTCCCATCCCTCCTCCCCAAAATGGCAAGCAATTTGATATAGTTTATAGATATGCAATCATGTGAACATATTTTCACATTAATTATGTTGTGAAAGAAGAAACAGAACAAAAAGAAAAGCCACAAAAAAACAAAACAGAAAAAAGAGTGAAAATAATATGCTTTGAGCTGCATTCAGACTCCATAGTTCTTTATGTGGATGTGGATGTGGATAGCATTTTTCCATCACCACTCTTTTGGAATTGTCTTAGATGATTGTATTACTGAGAAGAGCTAAGTCTATCATAGCTGATCATTGCACAATGTTGCTCTTACTGTGTATAATGTTTTCCTGGTTCTGCTCACTTCCCTTAGCAGCAGTTCATGGAAGTTTTCCCAGCTTTTTCTGAAATCTGCCTCCTCATCATTTTTTGTAGCATGATAATATTCCATTACATTCCTATACCACAACTTATTTACCTAATCCTCAATTGATGACCATCCCCTCAATTTCCTATTCTTTGCTACCACATAAAGAGCTGGTATAAATATTTTTGTACATGTAGATCCTTTTCCCTTTTTTATGATATCCTTGGGATACATTCTGGATCAAAAGGTATGTACAGTTTGATTGCCCTTAGGGCATAGTTCCAAATTCTTCTCCAGAATGGTTGGATCAGTTCACAACTCTACGAACAATATGTTAGTATCCCCAGTTTTCTGACATTTTCCTTTTCTTTCATATTAGCCAATCTGATAGATGTGAGGTAGTATCTCAGAGTTGTTTTAATTCTCATTTATCAATAATAATTTAGAGCACTTTTTCATATGATTATAGATAGCTTTAATTTCTTCATCTGAAACTGTATATTCATATCTTTTGACCATTTATCAATTAGGGGAATGACTTGTATTCTTATAAATTTGACTTAGTTCTCTATATATTTTAGAAATGAGGCCTTCATCAGAAATATTTGGTGTAAAAATTGTTTCCCAACTTTCTGCTTCCCTTGTAATCTTGGTTGCATTGGTTTTGTTTGTACAAAAACTTTAATGTAATCAAAATTATCCATTTTGCATTTCATAATGTTCTGTATCTCTTGTTTAGTCATAAATTCTTCCCTTCTCCATAGATCTGACAGACAAACTATTTCCTGCTCCCCAGATTTCCTTATGCACCCTTTTTGTGTAAATCATGTACACATTTCAGGCTTATCTTGGTATATGATATGAGATATTGATCTATGCCTAGTTTCTGCCATATTATTTTCCATTTTTCCCAGCTCTTTTGTCAAATAGTGATTTGTTATCCCACAAACTGAAGTCTTTGGGTTTATCAAACGGTAGATTATTATACTCATTTATTACTATGTCCTATGTACCTAATCTATTTCCCTGATCCATCTCTCTATTTCTTAGCCAGTACCAAATAGTTTTGATGATCGTTGCTTTATAATATAGTTTTAGATCTGGTACAGCCAGGCCACCTTCTTTTGCCTTGATATTCTTGACCTTTTGTTCTTCCAGATGAATTTTGTTTTTTATTTTTTCTAAGTCTACAAAATAGTGGTTTGGTATTTTGATTGGTATGGCACTAAATACATAAATTAATGTAGGTAGAATTGTCATTTTATATTAGCTCAGCCAACCCATGAACAATTTATATTTTTCCAGTTGTTTAGATCTGACTTTATTCATGTGAAAAGTGTTTTGTAATTATTATCACATAGTTCCTGGATTTGTCATGTCAGGCAGATGCCCAAATATTTTATATCATCTAAAGTTATTTTAAAATGGAATTTCTCTTTCTATCTCTTGCTTCTGTTGGTAGTATATAGAAATTCCAATGATTTGTGTGGGTTTATTTTATATCTGGCAGTTTTACTAAAGTTGATTATTTCTAGTAGTTTTTTAGTTGATTCTTTAGGATTCACTAAGTATACCATCATATCATCTGCACAGAGTGATAGTTTTGTCTCTTTACTGTCTACTCTAATTCTTTCAATGACTTTTTCTTTTTTGATTGTTAAAACTAACATTTCTAGTACAATATTGAATAATAGTGGTGATAATGGACATCATTGTTTCACCCTTGATCTTATCAGGAAGGCTTCTAGCTTATCCCCATTACAGATAATGCTTATTAAAGGTTTTAGAGAGATATTACTTATGCTTTTAAGGAAAGCCCCATTTATTCATATCTTCTCTAGTATTTTTAATAGGAATAGGTGCTATATTTTGTCAAAAGATTTTTCTGCATTTGTTGAGATAATCATATGATTTCTGTTAGTCAATTATGCTAATTCATAATTTTTTCCTAATATTGAAATAGCCCTCTATTCCTGGTATAAATCCCACCTTACCATAGTGTATTATCCTGGTGACAAATTTCTATAATCTCTTTGTTAATATTTTATTTAAAATTTTCGCATCAATATTCATCAGGGAAACTGGCCTATAATTTTCTTTCTCTGTTTTGGCTCTTCCTGATTTAGGTATTAGCACCATATTTGTGTGATAAAAAGAATTTGGTAGGACTCCTTTGCCTATTTTTCCAAATAGTTTATATGTTATTGGAATTAATTGTTCTTTAAATGTTTAGTAGAATTCACTTGTAAATCACCATGGCCCTGGAGATTTTTTCTTAAGAAGTTTACTGATGGCTTGTTCAATTTCTTTTTCTAAGATGGAGTTAAAATATTTTATTTCTTCTTCTATTAATCTGGGCAATTTACATTTTAGTAAACATTCATCCATTTCACTTAGTCAGATTATTGGTATACAGTTGGGCAAAATACTCCTAATTATTGCTTTAATTTCTTCTTCATTGGTGGCGAATTCACCCTTTTCATTTTTGATACTGGTAATTTGGTTTTCTTCTTTCTTTTTTTAAATCAAATTAACCAAAGATTTATCTATTTTATTGTTGTTGCCTATTTTTTTTTCATAAAACCAGCTCCAAAAAATCTCAATCTTGGGCTGCATTATTAGAGGCACAATATCTAGAATGAAGGACATAATCTATCTTATATCTTCTGTCTTGATTAGAACATATCTGAAGGATTGTGCTTACTTATGGGAATCTTATTTTCAAAAGGATATAGAGCAGCCAGAGTGTGCCAATGGAAGGGTAAACAGGAAGATGGGAAGATTGGAAAATGGTAAATAAGAGGACTAATTGAAGGAACTATGGTCGTTTATCCATGAGAATAAGGCTTAAGGAGGACATCTTTGCATATTCGAATGGTAGTCATGTGGAAGAGAAGGCAAAATGTGGAAGAATGTTTGGAAGTTGTAGAGAGGCACAGATTTGTGGTTTGTTATAGTATAATACTTAACTGTGAGAGGTGTTCAAGAGTAGGACGAGCCTCCCTTGAAAGGAATGGGTTCCTTCTCAGTAAGGGTCTTCAGGTAGATTCTAAATGACTACTTGTCAGCAGTATTGTGAAGAAGATTTTTAATAGTTACACATGGGACTAGATAGCCTCTGAAGTCTCTTCAGAGTGGTTCTCTAATTATGTGCAAGGGAGGGGCTGATTGCCACTAGGTTGCATGGTATAGCAACCACTGTGTTTGATCAAAGCTCCCCTCTCTTTTGGTGATAAGATATTATTGCATAGATGACATTTATAAGTATTCCTTTCAATCTAGGCCCAAGACTTGTGTTGGTCTAGTGCCTAGATTCTGCAGGTACTAGACCTAAGAAAATAAATAATGATAAGACTTGTAGTTAGATTCATTTGTCTGAATTCCAATAAGTAGGAAGGAAGAGGTCTTCTCAATTCCGTTCCCAAGGAAAGGATTCCATCACCAACTGCAGTACTAGGTTTCATAGTGTATGGTAACCTACTAAATGTCTAATTTCAAACCTGGAAAGGCCTTCTGCAGTGGGAGAAAATGGATGAAAATTTTCATGCCCTTTCTATAACTAGGAAAACTGAAGAAGAGAGTGTCTTCTTCCAGCTCATAAAAAAGAGCCTGGCGGAGCCAAGACGGCGGCTGGGAAGCAGTGACTGGCGTGAGCTCCCCACCAAGTTCCTCCAAAAACCTATAAAACAATGGCTCTGAACCAATTTTAGAGCTGCAGAACCCACAAAGTGGCAGAGGGAAGCAGGGCTCCACCGCA
>CM053622.1:553459251-553483505 GCA_028646595.1 Phalanger gymnotis
GGGCTTTCTGGGCCTGGAGTCTTTTTGTCAAGATGTTGGAATGGGGAGGCTGGTTCAAGTTTTTGCTGCGGTGGGGCCTAAATAAATTTCTTGTTGTTTTCTCCTTAGAGAATCTCTCATACCTTGCGATTTCGGACCATTCAAACATATACATGATTATATTTGAGATCATAAATTCGGCCTTCCTACTACAGAGCCCTCCTTCCCTCTGCTATTTCGTGGGTTCTGCAGTTCTAGAATTTGTTCAGAACCATTTTTATGGGTATTTGGAGGGACCTGGGGGGGAGCTCATGCAAGTCCCTGCTTTCCAGCAGCCATCTTGGCTCTGCCTCCCCGCCCCTCCCCCAGATTTTTTAAATGTGGAGCTATTATTCTTTCTCCTCATTAATGAATTTGATGAAAGAAAATAATCTCTACCACTACCCATAATGTTGAAGTAAACAATAAGGGTACTTCCTTCCCTCCACCTCCAAAACACAAACTCTCCCAAGGGCTAGTCAACTTGGGATGACAGAAATAAATCTCGTCTCCCCAGCTGATATCAACTTTCAGCTAGCCTAACACTCTTGCATGCTCTACTCAGAGACATTGGCTCCTATCAGTTACTCCCAATAGAAGCTAAAGTGACAGCAGACACTATCCTATTAAAGCAGATGTTGGATAAGGTCTGTAGACAGATTTCAGGTCTGTGAACATGCGTGGGGGGAAAAAATCTTTATTTTCACTAACTAACTGAAAGTTAGCAATTTCTTTCATTATGAATTTAGTCAACAAAGTGTTACTCTGAGAAGAGGTTAGTAGGCAAAACCAGGCTGCCAAAGTGGTTCATGAACCCCTTTTTTAGAGTTTCTTCTCACCTCCATGAAAATCTGCTTGGTTCTTCAGTAGTTGGACAGCTCCATGTCTTCTCTGCACCACCTATGAAAGTGCTCCTGCCAGGCTCCTTGCTTTGGCCTCTGAAGGCTCCTATTTTTAATTTTATGAAATCTTGTAAAATTGTATTAGGGAGAGGGAGCCTATAAGACTGCTTCTTTATGCCCCCCCCCCAGAGGCAAGGCTTAGGTCCACTGATTCTCCCCAGATTTAGATTCAGTTCAAATTTTACCTGTTCTATATTGTGTATGATTTTAGGCAAGCCAAGACTCAGTTTCCTCATCTGTAAAATGAAGGGGGTGAGCTACATTATCTCTAAGGACCCTTCTAGCTGTAAGGTTATAATGCTATGATCCCCTATTTGTACCCCCCCAATAAAGGACCCTCCATGGAGCTGAAGTGTGGGGCTAATTACTATCTCCTTGGAATATATAAATTCAGGAATCAAGCAGATAGCCAAAAAAAAAAGCCATGAAATTCTTATGTCTCCAAAGGATACCTAACAATTTAAATTTCCAAGAGTCATGCTACATATGCCATATTCCCCCAAGGCAAATATGCAAACTAAATCCTAATGATGATTCCGTATTGTATATATGTGTGAATTAGATCATAACCTCTCTGTAAGCACAGACCATGTCTTATTTATCTTTTTCTCTTCCATAGCAATTAGTACAGTACCTTGCACATAGTAGGTTCAATAAATACTGATTGATATGTAGATAAATCTCTTTCTTAGAAATACTAGTATTTCTAAGATACTAGTATTGAGTGGTAGTATATCTAAGCATACTACTTCCAAAATTATGCAATTTCCCTTGAGGGGGGAATTGCATTTTTCTTATTGCTTTAAAAAGAAAACAATGTAATGAGTTCAGAGGGATATAATAGGCCCACAAGAGGGTTATTTTGGTCCTAGGGTGGGGCACTGGAGAAATGCCTTTCATTCAAAAAGAACTCCATATTTTGCTTTGATCATTGGCTAACAAGCAGTCAGACACTACTTGCTTTTGTAGGTTTCTAATCAAAACAGGAGCTATTATAGATGCAGCTATGTTGCTAGGAGTGAGTTAAATATCTGAAGGAACTAGATAGTGTTTAGGTAAATGCCCTTTAGCTTTCTACTTTCAAAGAGTTTAAGGTTTGTTTGTTTAAAGTGGGGCTTGAAAGCCAATGTTTTTACTTTATTTTTCTATACATATTTTTTGAAAATAAAGTACATTTTCCAACATTGATTTACATTCTGAATTTTAGTTCTAATTTGTATTTCTAGGCATAGTTTCCTTTCTAATAAGATACTTTTATATACAGGATTAGCATTTGTCCTTCCCCATTTCATGATACTTAAAGTGACTACAAATTACAGGATTATAAGCAGAGCCATCTGAGAAGAGTTTTAAAATCTCATTTACTGAGTCCTATGGGTCTGTAACCAGAGAAAAGTTTCCCTATTTCCCAGTTTGTGTCTCATAAGGCTAGGCACGGAGCAGAAAAGGGATCATCCACTGTCATCTAAGCTGACCTCACTAATCTTGAGAAGAAATCCTTGCATGAGGAATAGTCATAGACTAGGCTCAGGTACCTGCTGTAATATGACCAGCTGACATGAATTCCTGCTTCCTCAACACCTGCAGATGTGTATTATGTAAATGGAGAAGATGCAATCACTGGTCCTCAACGTACAGGAAAAACTTGGTGCACAAGAAAAACTGTTTATGCACAAACTCCTTTGTATGGGTGCTTGGTCCTTGAGTGGGAGCATAATTTTTAGTGATTAAAGCTTGGAAATGCTACTGACCCGCATAAAATATTTTTCAGACAGTGAAAGGGGCATAATTACAAATATTTCTGTTCCACAGGAACAAGAATATAATAAACTCTCAATTATCTGCTAATGGGTTTTCATCCTTACTGCTTCAATGCCACTTCACATTTGTGAAGTACTGCTTATTTTGAAGGTTGGTGCTTTGGTACCCTACCTACCACCTAGCTTATCATCAGCCTGCTGCCAGCCCCTACATTCAATTTTAAAACTTCTGAGCTAGGTGCAGAAGGGTCCAACTCTCTGTATTAAGGGTGATGAAACTGATACCTGAGAGCTCTATCTCCATGATAAGGATAAGGTAGGAATAAAGAAGGTCAATAAAACCCTGGGTTTCACAGGTTGGTCTCTGATCTCTGACATCCCCTCCAAGTCCCAGACTTTATGATTCTGATTCTTAAAGGTAGTACTCTGATCCACTTCTGAGTGGGTAAAAATTCCTCATAAATGCCTTCCTTCCAGTCTCTCTTCTTCCCCCTCCTCTCATGTTTTCTTCACTTCCTCTATCCTTTCTCTTTCTTTCGCTTCCTCCCTCTCATTTTCCTTTCTTCCTACTTAAGAATTGAGAATACTTTAATTGACTTGATGTTTCCATCTGAAAATTACCCATATCTTTTTAATTTTAATTTAGCTCGTGAAAGAGAAATGGAGTGATTGATCTGGGAATCGTGACTCTTGCATTTCTAAGAATCCAACAAAATCAGTATGGACACATTCATTAGTCATATTCACAAGCTACCATTGATCTTGGGAAGGGAAGCACAAGTCAAGTACTTTAGAAGTTCATTACTCCATCCTAAACTAATTCACAGCAGGAATTAAACTTGTGGATCAGATTAAATTCTTTTATCTCCCTGAATACATATTTTTTCTGAACCCCTAAAGACATTGTTGTACTAAGATGATAATAGAGAAATGAAGAATAGTCTAGAGGGATAAGAGACTTAATTGAAAACAGCCTTCTCATTTGGGCCTGTCTTATAATCATTCTGTCTTGTCCATTTCCCAATGAAGTACCTTTGAGGAAATACCAGCGTGTGATGGTGTAAAAGCATATTGCTCATAATCAAATTGTGGATCAATGAAATAATAAAAACAAAAGCCTGAAGTTAAGATTGCTATTGATTGCCCGTCTTTGGAAACATCGTTGCTGAAGACCACAGGAAAGCTGCTGTTATGTTAAGTGGGGAATTATTTCCCTCTGTGAGTGGTGAATCAGAACAGACCATCCCAGGTGTGGAGTTCTGTTGTTGTTGAACATCTGTTCTGTGTACTTGCAGATAATGGGTCTGTTTAGAGAATATTCTTGCAACTCACGGTCTTTGAAGATCTATATTTCATACACTTAGAGAAGTGTCATATCAAGGGTAGAGGAGGCCATTCCCATGGCTGGCATCCCACTCTTTCAGTAATCCCGGATCTCTTCTAATTTTAGTGGAATAGAGGAAATCTGACTGCAAAATGAGGGCTATTGTCAGGTCCATATATTATGGCAATTTTATGGTTACAGATGAAGAACTGGAAGGGATTTTTGAGGTCAGTCTAGTTAAACTCCCTTCCTAACAGACAAAACTAAATGATCTTCCCAAGATAACACAGGTAGCAAGTGTTAGAGCCAGGATTTCCCCCCAGATCCTCTGGTTACAAATCCAGTACCTACTACCAGAAGCTGGAAGAAGAATGGATGAAAATTAAAATGCTTATGTTAGGTAGGCACCTACCTAGGAATCAGGAAATCTGCATTCCTGCCATGATGCCACAACTCACGAGGTAACCTTCAGATCTGAAGAACGAGGGGTTGGACTAGATGATCTCTAATGTCTATATCGGCTCAAAAACTCCATGTTTTTAGATTGTCAGTTGCATGTGGATAGAGACTTTATATCATATTAATTTCTTTCTTTACAGGGAGGAGCAGTGTGGCATAATGGAAAGTGTGTTGTACCTTGAGACAGGAGATGAGAGTTCTTGCTTCGGCTTGTTTTTATTCAGTCATTTTTTTTCAGTCATGTCTGACTCTTCATGACTCCATTTGGGGTTTTCTTGGAAAGATATTGAAGTGGTTTGGCATTTGCTTCTCCAACTCATTGTACAGATGAGGAAACTGAGGCAAATAGAGTTAAGTGACTTGCCCACAGTCACACAACTAGTAAGTGTCTGAAGCTGGATTTGAACTCAGGAAGATGAATCTTCCTTGCCCAGCACTCTATCTACTTCACCACCTAGCTGCCATTCTTACCTCAGCTACATACTAGATATATGACCATGAATAACATACTTATCTTCCCTGTGCCTCCATTTCTTTGGGATTATACTTGCAAGAGCTACCTCAAGGCATAGGGAAGTACTGTAATTTTAGTGCCTTCCCTGTAAAAGGTGCTCAAGAAAGATCTGTTGTCTGATTGATTGATGTATAATGAAAAAAAAAAACATTGTCACCGCTTTAGTATTTCCATGGGGAAAATTACTTAAGCTAAACATAAATCATGCTGAGAAGGAGGAATGCACCTATTTAGCAACAATGTGTGTATAAAGTTCTTAATGAAACAGAGCACTGGGACTGAAAAAGCTAAGGAGGCACTATGGTATGGAGGAAAGAAGCTTGATATAAGAAACAAAGGATCTGGGCTCAGATCTTGCCTCTGCCGCACCTGACCTTGGGAAAGTCATTTGATATCTTTGGGCTTCACTTTGTCAGCTGTAAAATGAAGGGGTTGAAACAGATGGTCCCCTAGGTCTCTTCCATCTACGAATCTGTGATTCTACATTTTCTAGAATACTAGAGGACTGGTTAGTACAGAGAGACAGGAACCCATTGCCTTACCTTAGTGGCCCAAAGGAGAAAATGCACGTCTAACTACTGTCTGACTCAAAATCAGGAAATGGAAGGATAGATGAAGTAAAATACTTTAGGGAGAAAAGGAAGTAAGGAAAGGGAGGTAAAATTAGGGGACTGAGGCTTATGTTCATAGCTAGGAAAAATTCTGCCTGCTTGAAGGCTGACAAACAAAAGTGTCTTCTATAAAGATGAATTTAAAAGCCAAATTCATTCATCGTATTTCTTCCTACAGTGCCTCTCATTGTAGGCATCAAGTTTCTGACCTTCTCTGGGCCTTAGTTTCCTTCGTTTCTATAAAATCAGTGAACTAGATAAGATTTTTTTTAAGATCCAGCCAAGATTCTATGCTCTTAATTAAAATAATACTATTTTTAAAAGAATTCATCCATTTGTACATACCCATTAAAAATTCTGAATGTGTTTTGAGTTTACAAATATGGTGAGTTTCCAAACACAGTCATCTGTCAGGAGATTCTCAGCTGATTCAACTCAGTGTTCTCTTTTTTTCTTTTTCTTACCTTACAGGTGAAATTTGTGCTTTTAAAATCCATGGTCAAGAAATGCCCTTTGAAGCTGTAGTGCTAAACAAGACATCCGGAGAAGGTCGGCTCCGAGCGAAAAGCCCAATTGACTGTGAACTCCAGAAGGAGTACACATTCATCATCCAGGCCTACGACTGTGGGGCGGGACCTCATGAAACCAACTGGAAGAAATCTCACAAGTGAGTCACAAAAACAATTCCCCACTCCCTGAATCAAAGCTGCGGCTATTGCAGGTGTTCAGGTTGAAGGGTTGCTTTAATGCTTAGTGAAGAGTAAGGAAATGAATACAGAATGCTATAGCCTCTAAAAATGATAACTTATTTGAGAGTATCTTTCATTTTAGAAGAATGACTTTACTTACAAAGACCTTAAGAATACCCAGAGCTTCCCAGTTTCACTTAGTCTTTGGCATTTGTTCCAAAGGTTTTGGTAAGGTTTCTTACTGGTGAAGGAGAGGAAACTTTCCTATTCTATAGAGATTTCCTTCTTGGTTCACCTACTAGAAAAGATATGCTAAAAAATACATCATGAAAACTCAGTAGAAACTATTGCTTTAAAAATAAATTGATGAAAATAATAAGACAGAAATATAAAGAAATAGTTTGTGTCTTATTTCCCCTTTCACATCGGGTAGTTCTTTCTAAAGATCATCTCACAGTCAGTCGGTGAATAAACATTTATTAAGTACTAAGATGTCCCAGGCACCGTGCTAAGTGCTAGGGATACAAATATGAAAAAAATAGTCTCTGCCCTTAAGGAAGACAACACACAAAAATAGCTGAAAAGTTGGGTTAGTGGAGAGTCTGGGAAGGTATTCAACTTGGGGGGCAGGGAGAGGAATGGTGGAAAAGTCCCAAAAGTCCCAAAGTAGTACAGCCAAGTGGAAAATGAGGAGGACACATCAGTGTTCCATTGTGTCATGTCTGGTGAGTCCTCCTCTCAGCCTCCCAACCCCAATTTTGTAGTCCTTCTCTTGGTGGGAAATGTAAGGGCTCAGGTTTAGACAAGACTCTATAAATCAATTACCTAGCTGGTGATCCAGCTTTAATACTGCATCACTTCTTCCCCCTGCTTGTGGTTGCACTAAACCCAGGGCCAGTCTCTGATTCCCCCCAAAGTGCACGTAGACCCCCAGGACCTACCAATAACACTCAGTGCTTAGGACACATTGAGACTATGACAGCCCTGACCTTAAAAAAAATGACTATAGCAACTGACCGAGCAAAATGCATAGCTCTGCTGGAAATGACTAAGCTGATGAGCCATAATTGGAACTACCTAGTAGACTCTCCCCCTTCCCCAGATTCTGACTTTTAGGTGTTGTCAGGTGGCAAAAGGCTTAGACTTATACTGCTTGCCTCCAAAGGGCAGCCCTAAGAACTGTGGGTAGAGGTCGAAGAAAGGTAGACTTAACTTGATATGAGTTATCCAAAAGTAGTATGGGCTTCCCTCAGTGATAGTGAATATCCTTTCATAGAAGTGTTCAAGCAAGGGCTGAATGATCACTTATCTGAGATGTTATAGAGGGGATTCTTGGTAAATTAGAGATTGGACCTGAAAATTTTCAGATTTCACTGTTGTTTTTGGCCCATTCCCTTCATCTCTTCTTTTTATATGTTTTAGGGCAGTGGTCCACATTCAGGTGAAGGATGCGAATGAGTTTGCACCAACTTTTAAGGAGACCGTGTATAAGGCTGTGGTGACCGAGGGGAAGATCTACGACAGCATTTTGCAAGTGGAAGCCATAGACGAAGACTGTTCTCCCCAGTATAGCCAGATATGCAATTATGAAATCGTCACAAGTGATGTGCCTTTTGCCATTGACAGAAATGGTGAGTGCTTTTCAGTGAAAAAATAGAGACAAAACCAATACAAATTCCTTGTTCTGAAAATAGAGCCAGAATTCTAAAATACACTTTATGTGCCTAAAATGTGCTCTGTGATGCCAAGGCTTTTCGCTTTCTCATGTTGAGTTCCTAATATTCCATTAAGTTGCACTAGAGAAGAATTACATCCATGTTATTAGCAATGTTTCAAAGATGATTTTAAACTCGGTATACTCTTGGTACCAAAAATAAGGAAGGCTGAAAAGCAAAATCACGTAAGGATACTTTATTCGTACAATGCTGAACATGTTGGTGCTTGCAAAGATTTAGACATTTACCAGATTTTTGACAGGAAATCTTCATCAACTTTTATACAGATCTGTAACAATCAAAGAACTTTCCCATGGGAGTTAATTCTGGTAAATGTCAAATGTACCTTAACTAACTGCTGGTGGTGGTTTCTGGAGGCAATAGGATATAATGGAAAAATCTGGATTTAGAATTAAAGGACCAGGGTTTGAATCCAAGCTCTGCCACTATGTGACCTTGGGCAAGTCATGTAACCCATCTTGACCTCAGTTTTCTCATCTACAACATGAGGGCCTGGACTAGATGGCCTCTGGTTTCCTTCTAGCTCTAAATCTATGATCCTTTGATGTATATATGCCCCTTGCTCTTGGCAAACAAACAAAACCCTACCTTCTAAATCAAGAAAGTTTCCTTAAAGTTCTTTCTGGAGTCCAGTATAAATCCCACTACCAGTTCTAAATGACAAGATTTGGAAAGCAGTTTTAGTTAGGGGATAGTAGGTCATTGGAGATATTTCCTTCCACTTCTAATTTTAAAAATACTCATTTTTAGAAAACATAGCAGAATCTCACACAATTTGGTTTGACCCAGATGCCAATATAGATATCTTAATATTTCACCAGCATCTATTTATAGGGAACCTACTATGTGCCAATAATGATAAATAACATTTGTCTGTTATTTTAAGGTCTGCAAAGCACCTTACAAATCAGCTCTGATCTTCACCACAACCCTGTGAATTAGGTGCTATTATTTCCATTCTATGTAGGGGGAAACTGAGGCTGAGAGAGGCAAAATAATTCACCCAGGGTCATACATCTAATGAATGTCTGAAGCAGGATTCAAACTCATGTCTTCCTGACGTCAGTTCTAGCACTCTTATCCACTACTCCAACTGGCTTGCTGCCCTATGCTCTCTGAAGGATATGAGATGTTATCCTTGTCTTCAGGGAGCTTATCATCTGAAGGACGCAAAACTAATATTCATAAAATAGAAAACAGTGTGATGTAATGTAGATAATAAGTTCAAAAGTTAGAGAAGGGAAAGCCAAGCATTAGTAATGAGTAGATTGAGGCTAAAATAATTAGGGTATCCAATTAGCTGACTAACACCTTAACTTCTCATAAGCAGCTTGTTTCATGGGGACCCAAAATTTGGCCAGAAAAAAAAAAATTGGACTGGATTTTTCACCTCTGAGCTGCTGCTGCCATTTGCTTGGCTGAGTGGCCCAAAATGGAAAGACTCATCTCAGCCTAGCTCCTCTGAAGATAAGTGGCCCAAGACTGCATTTGTGATGAGTCTTCAAGATTCTACTGTTGACCAAGTTCCTCCCCCCTGCACAAATGAATGCTGGATAATTACAGACCAATCAGAGCTGATATGCAAATTCCTTTATCAGAGGGGCTAACTGTCCCAGCTGAGAAAGATAATTACTCACCTTTGATGAGCTACTTAAGTAACATATGCCAATTTATTTCCCTGGCTGTCTCATTAAAAGTGAATAATGGTCTTTTTCCAGGCCTCTGCCTTCATCTTTGGTTTATAACATGAGTTGAAATAGATTACTGGCACACTCGGGAAGCATCTGCTGACCGTGGTGATGTTCCAACTGTGGTCCTCAAGTTAATGAAGGAAGAATGTGTGGAAAGAGATGAAGGACCCTCCCATCTTAATGAATATCCAAATTAGCCTTCATTCACTACTTTCACAGCTGACTTTCCTATGCACCTTGAAAAATCACAGGCAGTATTTATGAAGCAAAGAATCTGGCAGTGGATGATTCAAGGATGTCCTGACAAACTTGGGGTCCACCTTGGGAGCCACCCATTCGCAGGCTAAAAGCCCTTAATGGCTTCAGATAGAAAATTTTATTTTAACTCCAACTTCAGGATGTTTCAGAATCATGACTAGGCCTCATTTCCTGTTGTGCACAAAATTCAGTGTTGATTCCTAGAGCTGTTTGGAATAAGGAAAGTAAGGCTTTAGTAACAGACCACAGCTAAAACAACTAGCATGCCCAGTTAATTGATTTAGATATTAATTCTCCATAAGTAGCTGATCTCATGGGGCCAAGAAAAAAAATTGGACAGAATTTTCACCAATGGGTTCCTGGACACATTTCCTTGGCCTCTAGGCTTCCCATCAAAAGCTAAAGGCACTGGTTATAATAGGTCATCAAACATCGATTAAGCACCATAGTATGTACCATATCCTGTGGTAATTACTGTGGATAAAAAAAAAAAAGCAAAACAGGTCTTGCCCACAAGGAGCTTACATTCTAGAGGAGAGCTACAGTCTATATAGGTAAATCAAAGATGTATACAAAATAGCTTGTAGAAAGGGTACTAACAATAGAGACAATCAGAAAAGACCTCATGAATGAGATGGTACTCAATGGGGAGAAGGCGTGAGGCGGGAGAATATCCTGGACTTGGAAGACAACCTGTGCAAAGACCAAGAGGCAAGAAATGAAATCTAATATAACATGAACCATATCATATAGGCCAGGTAGAGATGATTATTCCCTTCTATGCATTCATTTTAGAGAAGCAGCATCTGAAGCACAGAAAAGTTAAGAAATATGTCTAAAGTCAGAAATAGAGCAGAGACCAGAATCCCTATCTTCTAGTCCTATAATTTCTCTATTGGATTGTAAGATCTCTACCATAATTGTGGGGTTTTTAAATTTTTCTTTTATTCTTTTTCTTTCCCTCCTTCCTTCCTTCTTCATATTTTGGGTTTGCATGACACCACATTTCCAACCCCTTCCCCCCACTTTTTTTCATTTCTAAAGAGCTTTGTCATTAAACCAACCCATTCATGGGATAAGAACAGGCTTATGTGTTTGGCATTCTAGAGAACCTGTCTTACAAATCCCTTTAAACTCCATAGTGCTTCATACACATCATAAGCATTCAGTAACTGATGATTTAATGATAAATGAATAGTCTGCCTTCTAGAAAATATATATATGTAGTAGATCTGGGCCATTTTCCTATTCCTATATCTCCAACCTCACTAAGTCAGAGAGCAGGCTCTAGGCCCACTGCTCATAGAAGGCCACAGGAGCCAATCCTGACCAAAGAGGAGGTAATACTTTTTGTCTGGGTGCACCTTTGAAAGGCTCTGTCATGAGAAACAGCACCAGTTTGAAAAGCCATCATTTAATTTAAGCAACACCAACAGATTTACTTTGCTTCATAAAGCAAAGTGTACATTTGGACTTCGCACAAGTTCCAAACCCTTGGTTGATCACGATATTGGATATTCTGGTTATTCTCCACTATGGCAAAAATACAGCATTTAAACAAAAATAATAAAAGATCACTTTCCCATACGTTAAGTTTTTGTTGTAGGAGGAACTAAATTAGTTTTTCAGACAGTTTCATTTGGACTTGTTATGGAACTGTAGCTGCAACAAATTGAGACCAAGGATTCAGTTGGTATAATTATCTCTGTACCATATTCAACAATCTGTGGTCTGCTTATGTCACACAGTTTAGATATAGAGTTTTTTTTTCCTTCAAGATGAGTATCTCGTAAGAAATTTAACTTTAGAAAGCAGAGCCGAACTTTCTTTTTATAATTCATTTTTTTAGGGAGTGTTAGGAGTCATTTGTTTTTGCTTATCATATTCAGTAACAGCATTTAGAATCCTATTGAATTTTTCACCTTTAATATAGACTCAGACATAACCTTAGAAGAAGGCCTAAAAACCTTTTTGAAATATTAAAAGGATTTACAAAACTCAGCCAGGAAGCCCAAAATATCTTAAATCACTTTCAACTGAGCCAGCTGTCTTTTTTTTTTTGGCAAGGCAATTGAGGTTAAGTGACTTGCCCAGGTTCATACAGCTAGTAAATGTCAAGTATCTGAAATGAAAGCATCTGAGGCTGGATTTGAATTCAGGTCCTCCTGACTCCTAACTTCAGTTCTAGCTGCATCTCCAACTATCTTTAAAAAAAAAGCCAACTATATATTAAAAGAACTGAAATGGTCTTGTATTTGAACATAGCCTATGTTATTTGGAACAAGGAAACTGAATTAAAAGAAAAAAATCTGACCTTTATATGCCACTTTAAGAATTTAAGAGGGCTTTCCCTACATTATGTCATTTGAGCATCCCAAAGATTGTCATTCTTATTTTTCAGATAGAGATGTTGAGGCCTTAGAGAAGTAAACACACTTGCCTAGGACACACAATAGGAATTATCCGAGGTTAGATTTGAACCCATTTTTTTTCTGATCACAAGGCCAGCTCTCAGTGCTTTCTTTATACCATCTGGTTGGCAGCACCCAGTAGCCAGTCTTCAGACACCGATCAGTAAATCTTGGCTTCCCACACACTGAATGATGCCCAAGCAGCACAAAGAAGAGGACATGGCTTCTCAAAGTTCTTAAACTAAAACCAGGCAACTTCTGAAAGCACAGAATCAATCTGAATTGCTGTGAGTAAGTAGTAGTGACAGAAGAGTTCCTAGCTCTAGGCTATTTCATGGTTCTTTCTATCTCCTACTCATTTAGCATAATACCATGCAAGCAGTGAATAATTTTCTTACACTGGAACCCTAGATTCAGAGTTGGAAGGAATTTGTGTCATCTCTAGTCTAACTCCCTCATTTGTCAGCTAAGGAAACAGGCCCAAAGAGATTTACAGCTGGAAGAGACCTTAGAGGTAATTTCATCCAATCCTTTCACTTTATACGTGAGTGATACAGTGCTGGACTTTGAGTCAAAGGACCTGAATTCAAATCCCTTCTCTTCCACTTACTACCTCAGGCACTTTGATCAAGATACTGTCAGGCCTTCAGTTCCTTCATCTGTAAGATGGATTAAATGACGGCTATAGTCCCTCTAAACTCCAAAGTAGCAGTTCTGTGAAGTGATTTACCCAAGATCATGGGGCAGCTAGGTGGCGCCACAGTGCACAGAGTGCTGGGCCTGGAGTCAGGAAGACTCATCTTCCTGAGTTCAAATCCGGCCTCAGACACTTACTAGCTGTATGGCCCTGGGCAAGTCACTTATCTCTGTTTGCCTCAGTTTCTTCATCTGTAAGATGAGCTGAAGAAGGAAATGGTAAATAGTTCCAGTATGTTTGCCAGTCATGAAGAGTCAGACACAACTGAAAGAACCAAACAACAACAAAACCCAAGGCTATACAGCTAGGAAGTAGCAGAGCCGGGATTTGAACTCAGTCCTCCAAATCCAGCACTTTTTCACTAGAGTTCAGATTAATGTAGAATTTTTTTAAAAAGACAGTTTACACAATGCTTCCTTCACAACTCTGAGTTACATAGTCCACGAATCTTTATCTTCATTTTACATGTGATGGAATGAGATCTGGAAAGGTGATGACTTTCTCTTCTTGGGTCACATAAGACAATGAGTCAACTTTCCTAAGCTTTCTTAATACCTAAGTTGTACTCTCCCACTTGAAAGAGCAATACAATTCAGATGAAATGCAATTGAAACATATTGAATGTGTTTTTGTTTGTTTAATTGACATTGCTAGGACAGATTCAGGCTGATCTGGTGATCCCAATTTGGGATCAGAATAAAATGAGACCCCCATAGATAATCTAACAATTTGCAAAAGGAATTTTGCTTAGCCATAACATGGACAGTATATTAGCAAAGCTGCAGCAATAGTTCATTTGAGGATAATGTCCATTTCTCTGTGTTGGTTAAGCTCATCTAGTGATTAGAAGCCTAAGAGAGGAGAAAGGCCTTGCCTCTTGGCTCTTATACCTAAGCTACCAGGAAGCCAAATCAGTGGTTCAAGACCTATTGGTCCTATGGACCAAATAATTCTCAAGGATGACTTTTAATACCTTTTAAGGAAAAATTAACTTAGCCTGAGTAGAGTAGGACCTTAGGAAAAGCTAGCTCAACCTCTTCGGGAGAGGCTTAAGAAATGTGGCTTCTATGAGAGCAACCATGATTTTAGGGAGCTCATCTTCTTGAATTCGTTTCTGGCCTAAGACACTTGCTAGCTATGTGACCCTGGGCAAATCATTTTACCCTCTTTACCTCAGCTTCCTCCTCTGTAAAATGACCTGGAGAAGGAAATGGCAAACCACTCCAGTATCTTTGCCAAGAAAACACCAAATGAGGTCACAAAGAATTGGACATGACTGAACAGTAGCTACTTTCTTGACCATTTTTTTCTATAAGATTAATCCAATCCCTTTACAAACACATAGTACAATGGTGAATTTGGAGTCCGAGGAGCTAAGTTCAAAAACCTCTCTGCCACTTTCTACTTGAATGACATTGGTCAAATTACTTAGCCTCTCTGGTCCTCAGTTTCTTCATCTGTAAAATGAGAAGGTTAGACTAGGTTCCATTTTTTTTTTGACAAAACCAATAATAAGGTTATTCTTGTCTGCAGAAGATTTTATCTCAGAATAAAAATAATGGGTAAATAACTCAATAAAGAAATGCACATCAGGCATTACCTAGGGACCCTTGAAAGCAAGAGCCACATTACAACAGCAACAATAATAAAAAAAAATTAAAATTATACCTATTGGTCACAGAACATTTTTCAGAACATAAAAATGAACCCACCACAAGAAATGACTTGAAAAAGATTTCTCATTCTCCCTAAGAGAGATGTAATGACTGTCATCAGGGCAGGGAATCTGTTATCTTATGTAGCTGTCAGAAGGGAGAGGGTATTTTTCTTGCTGATTTAATTTCCCATTTGGGTAGCAAAATGATATCAGAAAATGGCACTGAACTTTCCTGGGGACAGGGCCTGAGAAATGTGCTCAGAGATAAAGTGGTATTTCCTGTCTCCACATGTTTAAATACATTTCCAAAGAGTCTGCTGCAGGTGAGCTCAGTGCTGGATTTGATAGGAATTCTAATCATATGTGCACATGTTCCAGGGGTAGGTTTTTTTTTCCCCTGGGAGAAAAAGAAACACTGACTCATTTACTTCTATTTTAGCTTGATTCAGTTTACCAACACTGTACAATTGGGGACCCTCAGGCCAGCAATGACCACAAGGCAATTATTGGGATTTTTAAGCAGATGCTAATTAGAGAAGACACCCTCATTCACCATTTTAATTTCTGGAGAAAAGCTCCCAGAATGGTTTCCTTCTGTTTTTTGGGTGTGCATGGGGCAGGGGAGGGGAGAGATTTGAAGGAAATCAAAATCATTGTTGGTTATGGATATTGAAGTGATTTTCAGTTTGGGTACATATCTTCTTTCTTTTCGTTTTCTTAATCTCTTCAGGTAACATCAGAAACACAGAGAAACTCAGCTATGATAGACAACACCAGTATGAGATCATGGTCACCGCCTTTGACTGTGGCCAAAAACATGCAACAGAAAACGTCATGGTGCAAGTGGATGTGAAACCTGTCTGTAAACCCGGCTGGCAAGGTAGGACTTTAAAAAAAATTCTCCCCTCAAAGGAAAGCTGGTCTGGTGTACAGAAAGTTCTGGATTTTACTCAGGGCACCTACATAATGCTGTGGATAGAGCACTGGGCCTGGAGTCAGAAAGATTCAAGTTCAAATATGGCCTGACATTTACTAGCTGTGTGACCCAAGGCAAGTCACTTAAAACCTGTCTGTCTAAGTTTTTTTATCCGTAAAATGGGAATAATAACAGCTTCTACCTCCCAGGGGTTGTTATGAGGATCAAATGAAATAATACTTGTGAAGCACAGCAACTGAAGCCATAGTAAGTACTACATAAATGTTAGTTACTATTATCATTACTATTAGAAATTTTTATTTATTCTGCACCTTGCTCCTCTTGGTGCTGTGATCAACAGAGCTTAGTAAATGGAAATTGTTGCTTGGAATGTTTTTAAAGATGTGGCTCAGGGAATGGAGACCAACAGTCATAGAGAATGGGGATCAAGGAGGGAGTGGAATTTATACTTATTTACATTTAAACTGCTGAGAAGTAGGGAGAAATTGTAATTTAAACTCCAAGCTATGTCAGCAGGTAGGCTAATAAAGAGAGAGGAAATTCGGCTTGCCTCCCTCCCCTTTCTAGAGAGAAGAAATTATGTTTGTCACCAGAATTGTAACTAGGAATTTTTGTGCCCAAGGGAAGCATGAAAAAAGTTCCTTCACTTGAGTAGAGAGGGGAAGAAGAATGGGGCAGGAAATGATCTCACCCCAGCCCCAGACATCTGGTGGTAGCTTCTACTATAGCAAATTATTCTTGCTGTAGTCTAAGCTCTTTTGTTTCTAGCTGCTGAAGACTTTCAAGTAGTGTCAAAGCCCTCTAAATAGGGTGCTCGGTAAGTCATGCATTCCTTTGAAGACCATATTAAACCTATACAGACAGCTCTCACTTTATCTAAGTGGTCCCTTCTGCAGACCTCTAATATAAAGTGGTACATTCTGAGAAGATCTCAGTTAAGTTGATTTTTACACCATGTGAATTTGCCATGTGCAGGGAGGAAAGAAGAAAAGCAGGAAGGGGACTACCCCTGTGGAGGGAGGAGCCAGCACATGATTCAAGCACATGCAAGGGCCCAGACAGAGAAACAAGAGCAGGATGTGGGTGGAAGGAGAGGGGAGATACCTGTGGGCTGGACACAGACAGGAGCGGATGGGTGTGGGAGGGTAGGCTGTCACAGACACATGTACCTGATGGATAGAAGACAGACACCCGAGGCAGAACATTTGAGTGGAGAGGGGCAAAGATCTCCCTCTCGGTGCTGGAAGCCAAGTCCTCATAACTGGCAGCAGCACAATGGTGGCAATCTTTCCAAGTGGTCTATTCTTCTGCTTTCACTTACAGGGTTTGTTTTTGAGGGTTTTTGAGGGCAGGGGAGGTAGGGGGAGGCCACAGAGCCCTAAGCCAAAAAGCAGGAATGAAGAGGGAAAGCACAGTACTGTCCGGTAAAATTAACATAGACTTTTTTTGGAACATGGATTTCTTTCAGAATTCTTTACATAAAGTTGAATTTGCATAAATCGAGAACTGTCTGTATTGCAAAGATAGTAAAGAAAAAAAGAAAAGAACTCTTGTGCATAAAAAAGTATTTATAGCAATTCTTTTTATTACAGCAAAGAACTGAAAACTAAGGGGGTTCCAAATGGGAAATGGCTGAACAAATTATGGTATATGAATGTAATGGGATAATAAAAGGAATGGTTTCAGAGACACTTGGGAAGATTCGTATAAATTGATGTAGAGTGAGATGAACAGAACCAGGAAAACAATTTACACAATAACAACATTGCAAAAGCAAACAACTTTGACAGACTCAAAAAAAAACTCTGAATAGTACAACGACCAGACATGATTTCAGAGTTGTTTGGAGATCATGTTGCTATCAGAGTTCTTCCTTAGTTATGGCCATAGTTAGAAATTTTGTTGTGGGATTGGCAATGACCACCATGAAGTATCTGTTTGGAGAATATCCTTCAGATATGCAAGTTGAGCTACTTCTAATAGGGTTCTCACTTTGTAGGCCCTGCCTTTTTGGCCCCATAGTCTGTAAGGTACATTTTCTCAGCTCCTTTCATTTGTGATTGGTAGACAAGAATAATCTGTTAGTCATTGGTATTTGCTAGGCATCATAGATGCTTAAAATGTTAGAGCTAGAAGGGACCTTAGAAGCCATGTAATCCAAGAACTTCAGTTTAGAGAAGAGAAAACTGAGATCCAGAGAAGTGAGATAATTTCCTGAAAGTCACTCAATGAATTGATGGCAGAGCTAAGCCCAAAACCTAGATCTCTTGGAACCTGGTCCATAGTTCCTTTCCTGCTAGAGGGACTTGACCAGAAGTTATTCTTTAAGATGTACATTTGTATACCATTCTACCCCTCCCATGAAATACTACTATGATGACTATGACTATTACTACAACTACTACTACCAATAGTAATAATGATAATAATAATAGCATTTACATGCCTTTTAAGGTTCACAAAGTATTTTACGTACGTAATCTCATTTGATCTAATTAATGTTTTCTCAAATGGGATAACAAGTAATACAAATTCCTTTAAGGAATTAAGAACAAAATATTCTATTTTACAATTAGAAGTATTTGTAGTTAAGTCCTTAACCATAACTAAAGATTAAGTTACTTCGTCTCTACCTTCTTATAGGAAAGTCACAGAAATATGTAGGGTTAGTATATTCCCAGTGCCTTTGAGGCAAATCTGTATGGGTGACCATCTATTTCCATCTATGAATAGGACCTACCCTGCTTTTTCCCAACCTCCACAGAATTAAGCTCAGTGATTTCTAACATACGCCTGGCTCACTCGATTGAATTCATTTGTTTTTCAATTCAATAAACATTTATTGAGTTCCTACTATATGAGGCACTGTCAAGTCCATTAGCATTGATTAAGCACTTACTGTGTGTCAGGCACTGTGATATGAACTAGGGTTACAAATACAAAAAAGAAAGAGCCCCTGCCTTCAAGGAGTTTACATTCTACTCATTAATTCTAATAACTGGGAGGCAGAGTGGGAGGAGGATAAGATAAGTCTAAGTTATGAGCCTTGCTTTCATTAGGGAGATGAGACAAACACACAAGAGACAATTAGGGAACAATATAACAGTACATGAAGATATGTGATTAAACAAATAAATGTCACAGTAAATTCTATAGATTGTAAGGAGAGATGGTTGTGGTCTGGAATGAGGAGAGAAAGCTTCTTGAGGGTGGTAGAACTGGAGGAGGGTCATAAAGGGCAGGTCATTTGGGGCATTTCTGGGATGGGGAACAGCATTAGCAAATGCTCAGAGATAGGGATGGCCATGACATAGTTGGGGAGCAATGAAGATACTGTCCAAAGCAGAAGGTTCAAGTTCAAGAGGTTAGAGATTTAAATTGGATGTATTGAGTGGGCCCAGATGGTGGAGGGGCTTCAATGCCAGGATGTGACCTTATGGAGCCCCCAGTTCTCCAAGTGCATCCCTGAGAAGTCTGCATGGAGGTGCCCAGAGTAATTCCTGAACGAAATGGATCTTCTTCCCAAGGCTAAATCCACATGATGGGCAAGAATAGCAAATAAAATATGGCTCGCTAGAACTAGCTCCTGTTCTAAGTAATTTCCCTTTAGGCAGGAAGGAATTATAGTGCCGTTAAAGTGATCCATCACACTCGGAAGCTGCTTCCAAAGTCTCTGGGAACACTCTGCACTTGTACACCACAATCCTCCAGCCCTTGCCTTATCTATCCCTCCCCTTCAGGAGAAAAATAAACCTCCCCATCTCCAGCTGATATCTTAGAAGGAGGAAATAAAAGACCCAGCTCCCAGGTTTGGCTCACACCACAGAGACCTGTCACCTTGTTCCTATGAAAGGAGCACATGTGCCTGGGAGGTACATTTTGTTGTGCTGGGCTAGCCTCATTGTTGAGGTTGTTTGTTTTGGGCTCATCAGCTTTAATCAGTAAGGCCAGAAGCATTGCAGCATAATGGCAAGTTTCGAAAGCAGGAGTAACTTGGTTCAGGACCTGCCTCTGACACAGTCTAACGGGGCAAGTTCAACCGTGTCACTACCCTATTAACAAGTTCCAGTGGCTCCCTATTACCTCCAAATCAAATAAAAAGTTCCGTTTGGCTTTGAAAGTACTTCACAGACTGGTCCCTTCCTACTTTTCCACATTTACTCATTTTACTCCACTCTATGATCCAGTGGCATTAGCTTCCTTGCTCTTCTTCAGCCATGACACTGTCTCCTGACCCTATCCCTTTTCATTGGTTGCCCTCCATGCTTAGATGTTCTTTTTCTTTTCACCTCAGCCTCTCGGCTTCCATTGCTTCCTTCAAGACCCAACACAAATCTTACCTTCTTCAAGAGGCCTTTCTGTCCCCATCTCCAGCCACTCTGGAGTCTCAGCTGTTACCCCCAAGATCACCTCCCATTTAACCTATGGAGATCTTATATGTACATAGTTGTTTGCATATTGTCTACCCCATTACATCTAATCATGACCTCCTTGAGGGTAACCTTTCTTTGTATCCCTAACACTTAGTACCCAGTACCTAGCATACAGTAAGCATTTAATTAAAGCTTTTTGACTGATTGACTTAGTGACCCAGGCAAGTCTTTAATCTTAAAGGTTGGTATCATTTGAGTTGCCCATCTATATTGGTGAATGGAGTTTATACCTGGAGAATTCCTCACTCTGATGAAATCACAAGTTCCAATCAAAAGTCAAATATTTATAATACTTCATTCTCATCTAAAAGTTTTTCACATCTGTAATGTTAAGCAGGGTGGGACTTTTTTACTGTTTTCTCTTTGAGAATGCTAAAGTAATCAAGTGCCTTATTAGGTGCAAAGCCCCAGGGCCACACCCTTTTGTTGAATAGATGTGAAACCTTCAGGCCCTAAGAAGGGTATGTAAACTCAGAGGTTAGCATTTTGTCTGGGGGCTCTCACTCACTGGAATAGTGTTGATGTGGACACTCTGGGTAGCTACTGGGGCCCCCCCCACCCCTGGCTTTGAAGAAAATCCAGATGTTGGTGCTTCTCTTTTTAGTAACTATGTATATGATGTCTTGATTAGACAAAACCTGTCTGTTGAACTGTGTTATTTAATCTGTTGATATTTTCTGTTTGTAATTTCTATTTGTATTTGCTCTGAAGTTCAGGGTGCTAGCTTTTCCTCCTGAACTAAGTTAATGATATATGTATGTTTGATTAAGGTGAGATTGTTAACCCCTTAAAGTTGTTTTCCTTAGAAAAGCAAATCAAAGAACCTGTGCTAGCAGCTCTTGTTGCTGGTCTTGTTGGGTCTTATACCCTTACAGCAGCTGCTAGCCACCTTGTTGTTACAATATCTTATCCAATTTGATGCTCATGATGACCCAAAGACAGGTGCATAATAGCTTTATCATTAGTATATAGTAGGGGCTTAATAAATGTTTGTGAATTCAATTCAGTCCCTGCTTGATGAACAAAAACACTTTAGTGATAGAATCAACACTTGAACTCTTGTCTCCTAGTTCCATATCTAGTACTCTCTCCATTATATCTCACTTAACATGTTTCTTAACTCTCTTGATCTTCCCTTTCTCTTTCACCTAGCATTGGACTCTGCAGGCCAGTAGATGCTCAATCCATGGTGTTGAATGACTAGAGTTTGGGTCAGAATCAGACTTTGACCAGAGACTAGGGAAAAATGCTAGGACAAAAACATGCCATTGTGATGGCTTGTTGAGGTCAATCCCGTCTAGTCCAGGAATCTATGGTCCAGAACTCCCTAGGGCTTTTTGTTCAGACTGCTGCCATTTGGAATGCACAAATCCACCACTTCCCTAGAAAATGAATTCTAAGATTATCCTGGTCTCACTTAAACCTAAGAAGATGGAGAGGTGGAGCCAAAATGGGCCAGCCCCAGGTAAAAAGATAGGACAGGACTATCACTCAACAGGTGATTCATCGCATTAAGCAATTTATTATTATCTCCTTCTTTGTTCCTCTTGAGATGCATGTAGAATCATAGCTTTAAACTGAGAAGGGGCCTCAAAAACCAGCTAGTCCAACCCCATCATTTTACTAATGAGGAAACTGAGGCCCAAGGATGACAAATGATTTGCCACAGAAATAATAAGCATCAAAGATAGGATTGAACATAGGTCCTTAGATTCCAACATCAGTGCTTTCCCATTGTGCCTCACAGCTTCCCGATCGATCTTTTTGGATCTCCCTTTGATCCATATTTTCCATCCTAGCCTCACTCATCTAGTATCTCAATGCCTGGGGCTAACATTTGCTCTGTTGTTTTGCAGAATCTGGCATTGCATTATACCCAGAATGTTCCCTCTTGCTTCCTCCTAAGTCTTGTTGATGAACTTATAACTGGGTCTTAGACTCACGCCGTTAATCACCTACTTAATCCTTGCCACCATCTGACCCTGTCTCTATAGAGACCTGCGAGGAACCTCAGAGCCCAATGTTGGGAACTAAGCAAGCTTGGGGTATTTTTCAGCTTCTCATATGCAAAATTCTGCCTTTCTCACCAGGTGTTAGTGTAACTTGCTTTCTTCCCTCTCTTGTTCTAGACATCCCTATTGAGTTTTATCCTGGGAGAGCAAGAGGGTAAGTCAGTAGGACATGTGGCTTTATAGATCTATTTATTTAGCAGCAAGGTTGTTATTGTTTGTTCAGTCCTTTCCCTGGAGGTGCTATCCTCTTGCAAATTGAGGGGGGCATAGGAAATCTACCTGGAGAATGGGACTGTGATTAGTGGTGCCACTCTTCATTTCTCAGCCAGGCATACATTTTAATCAACCAAAGTCTTCACAGATTTCAGGACCGCTGTGAATTCCCCAGCAATTATGCCAATGTACATCCTCCTACACTCCCTTCCTTCCTCTGCTGTGACTTTCTTAGCAAAATTGGTCATTTACATTCCAGATTCACAGTTCAGCCTCTGGTTTAAGAATATGAATGGGCAAACATATCAGGAGTGTTATGGATTGAGTCTTTCCTCCATTTATCCAAGTCTTTCATTGTCTTTTATGCTATCCTCAATCCTCTTCCCACACAATTTTGCTCGTGTATCCCGTCTTGATGGGACTTGGCAGCTAAGGTTCTCAAATGCCCTTGGTAAATTTTAGGTATCACTGGGAGGCTCTCTTTCCTCTTCCTTCCCAAACTCTTGCTCCTTACATTCTATGCTGGTCTCTGATCCACACTTTTCTCTGGCTAACCACCAGCACTAACTTTCTTCATCTGTTATCTTCAAAACATAACCTGTATGGGAACATCAGACAGCAACTTTAGAAGAAAAGATATTCATCGGATCATAGATTTAGACCTGGGGCAGACCTTTAGAGGTTGTCAAGCCCTCATTTTAGAGATAAGAAAAGTGAAGCTCAGATAGGTTAGATGACTTGCCCAGGTCACATAGCTAGGCATTGTCTGAAGTATGAGTTAAATAAAATAAAAGTGTACCTGATTCTAAGTCTGATACTCTGATACCCTAGAACTCTGCTAAGTGCTTTACAAATATGATTTCATTTGACACACCAACCCAGAGAGGTAGTTATATTATTATCCCCAGTTTGCAGTTGAGGAAACTGAGGCAGAACATGGTTAAATGATTTGCTAAGGGTCACACAGCTATTAAATATACGAGACCAGATTTGAATTCCATGAATTCTATGAAATTCCAGGAAATCTATTAATTCTTTCAGACTCCAGACCCAGCTGATCTAACCTCTGCCCCACCCTCTGCCATTCTGACTATAAGAAGCTAACAGTCTATTGGGGCTTTTTAACCTGTGGTTATTTTAAATTTAAGAAGCCTGGAATGGGTTACAAGTGAAAAAAGTTTAAGAAGAACTGATCTAGATTATAGTTATAGACATGAAGTGATTGCAAATGCCATGTTTTAAAAAATCTCAGCTTTTATGGTTCTGGCAGTAAGATCTGTGGGAATTTGGGTCTGGGAGAAGAGGATGAAATCACCAAGGGCTAGAAAAGTCAAGGAAAACTTCATGGAGGATGGGGAGTTTCTGATGAATGTTATCAGACAAGTAGAGTTTAGACAGACATTCCCAGGAATGGTGATGATGTGAACAAAGGCCCATTTGTGGAAGTGATCATGGCACATTCAGGAAACCTTAAGGAAGCTGACCTGACTTGAACTGGGGATCCATGTTGGGGAGCAATAAAAATGAGGCTAAGATAGTATCACTTGGATCTGTCCATCTAAATAACGGACGGCCTTTAACATAATGGGAAATAAAGCATCACTGGAGAATTCTGAGCAAGAAAAGGGATGTGACAGGAGTAAGGAGAAAGATGCTGGAGTTGAAAGAACCCTGGACTTGGAGTTAGAAAATTTGAGTTCAAGACTCTGCTATGTAAAATTGATCCAAGTACTTCAACTCTGCACTATAGCATCTTTATCTGGACAGTAATCTTTTAGGTGCCTTCCAGCTCTAAATCCTACGATTTGATCACATTTCTAATTGAGGAGGTTTTTTTTTTATTTTTTAAATTTATTTTTGACATGTTTGGTTTTCAGCATTGATTTTCACAGGCGTTTGAATTACAAATTTTCTCCCCATTTCCTCCCCCCC
>CM053622.1:553484005-553509024 GCA_028646595.1 Phalanger gymnotis
GTCCTGGGTTGGGGCCCTGCTTCCCTCTGCCACTTTGTGGGTTCCGCAGCTCTAGAATTAGTTCAGAGCCATTGTTTTATAGGTTTTTGGAGGAACTTGGTGGGGAGCTCACGCCAGTCACTGCTTCCCAGCCGCCATCTTGGCTCCGCCCCTGAGGAGGTTTTTTACAAATATTTATTAACCATCAACATGTTCAGAGACTTGTGCTAGTCACCAGGGATACAAAGAGAAAAAAGGAGCAGTTCCATCTCTAAAGAAGCTTACGTTCTTATGGAAGGAATCACATTCTACTCTAGGGTCTCTTCCACCTCTAAAATTCTGTGATTGTGAAAGGAAGCTTAGTCTGGCAGTGGTAAGGCTCCAAGAAAAAATCAACAAGATTTAATGACATAGGATAATGGACAAAGGAGAGGGATGACTCAAAGATGACCCAAAATTTTGAGCGTAAGAAACAGTGCCAATGACAGAGGTAAAGAAGTCGAAAAAGGAGACTAGTCTGTTGAGGAAGAGGATAAGTTGAGTTTTGAGTATACTGAGTTCAAAAGATGACAGAACATTCAAATAAAAATGTACATTAGGCTGTTGGAGATATGGCCTATTGGCCTTCAGGTTAGAAGACACTATTGGTGATAGAGATTTAGGATTAGCAAAAGTCAAATCCATGAAAGTGAATTGGTTTTCTCAAACAGAGTATAGTACATAAAAGAAAGATAAGTGGATCGAGGACTGAGCCTGAAGGAATTCCCACAGCTAAGGAATCAGAGGATCTGTTGAATTAAGCAGAGAAAATGAAATAGAGGGAGGGTTAATTAGAAGGTAATAAGGATAACATAGCATCCTGGAAAGCAACAGAGAAAAGCCTCTAAGAATGGGGACGGAGATGGTAATGCTATCAGTAGTGTTCACTGAAGCTAAGACGTCAAAGAGAATGAGAACTGAGAAAGGCCCAGTGAATTGGAAGTTAGGTTGTCGTTGGTGACCTTACAGAGCATGATTTTTGTCGATTATAAGATTGGGAACCAGTTTTGCAGTAGGTTATAACAACGAGTTGTGTGGCAAGGGAAATAGGATCAGTGGGCATAAAAGACTCACTTGATAAATTTGCAAGTAAAAGAAATGACAAAATTGAATGGGAGCTAAGGAAAGAGGAGGGCCAAGGCAAGTTGGTTCTTGGGGGAAAGGGGAAATTGTTCATGGTTGAAGATAAAAGGGAAGGAACCAGGGCAAAGGCCATGCAGTACAAACCCAGCAAATATAACAGAATCTCAGAGTTGTATCAGACTTCAGGTCATCTAATTTAACCCATACCTGAATAGGAATATTCTCTCTCGTATCTCTGATATGACAGCTAACTTGGCAGAGTTCCAATACTGCCTCTCACATTTAGTATCTGGATGACTCCCGGCCAGTCCCTTAATTACCTGATCCTCAGTTCCTTCCTCTTTGTTAATAATAATAGATTGAATTTAGATAGCACTTTAAGGTTTGCAAAGGATTTTCCAAATCTCACCTCATGTTAATCACAACAGCCCTGGGAGGTAGCTGCTATTATTACCCCCATTTTATAGATGAGGGAGCTAAAAAAGGGTTTTAATGACTTGTCCGGGGTGTCACAGCCTGTAAGTGCCTTAAGCTAAGATTGAGCTCAGATCTTCCCGACTTCCAGTCCAACACTACTTCACTATATCACCACCTTTAAAAAGAGGGTGATATTTACATGATCTGCTTCACTGTAATGTTGTGAAGGAAACTTTTTTTCATACCTTAAAGTGCTCTAAGAATGTAAGCTATGTATGTCTAATGCTTCACCCAGCTCAGAAGAACGTGCTTAGGTCAGTGATCGATACTATTTCAATCAGTATTCGTTAAGTGACTTCTATGTGCAGAGCAATGTATTAAATATTATCAGAGAGGCAAAAGAGGAGTAAGACATAGTTTCTGTCTTTGTGGGACTTACTTTTCTCTTCACCCCCATTTCAATCTTCCCCCCACCCCCCGCCACTTCAGACCTAATTCCTATTTCCCCAAACTAAGGCATCTCTTTTATTGTCATTGGGAGCCTAACCAACTGTACCTGTATTGTGTTACAAACCCTGTCTCCAAAGGACTGCAAGAAAAGGAATAAGAGGGGCAGCTAGGTGGCACAGTGAGTAGAGCACTGGCCCTGGAGTCAGGAGGACCTGAGTTCAAATCCGGCCTCAGACACTTGACACAAGTACTAGCTGTGTGACCTTGGGCAAGTCACTTAACCCCAATTGCCCTGCAAAAAGAAAAAAAAGAAAAGGAATAAGAGATCCACATTTCCATTAAGTCTGAGTGGGGCAAACTTCAGTGTGGGAGGAAAGTTACTTTGTAGTTAGAGCAATACCTAGGTAGAGTGACAGAAACTTTGTCCCAAGATGGAAAAATTTCTAAGGGACAGGAAATCTACTAGACCAGAGGAGTGCCTGCATGGTTTTGTATAGCCAGTGAGCTAAGAATGGCTTTTACATTTTAAAATAAAGTTTTATTGCTGTTTAAAAATGTGAAAACCATTCTTAGCTTTTGGGCCGTACAAAAACAGGCAGCAGGCACATTTGGCCCTCCCCAGCCACTGTGGGGCTCAGAAGGCAGATAAAAAAAATTATACTTCTCTAAAGAAAAAGGGGAGAAGAGGACAGGAGGAAGAAGATGGAGCCAGTGAGAGCAAACATCTTCTGGGGGGATCAATGATTGTAATCATCTCACAGGGTTCCTTTGGCAGACCCAAGGCTGGCACAGACTAGAAGCACTATATTAGTTAGGGGTTACAGAAGAGCATCCTAGTGTCCCTGCTCTGAATCTCTCCAGGTTTTTGTTTCTTCCTCTCTAAAATGAGAGTATTGGACCAAGTGTTTTTTTCAGATTCCTTCCCATTCCAATTCTACGAGCATGAGATTTGGATTCCATCTGATGCTACCTCAATTCAGTTTCAGTAAGAATTGAATGAGCTTTTACCTAAGACTTTGAGCAAGTCAATTTTCTATGGGAGTTTCCTCCTCTTTAAAATCGAGGATTATCTAGATGACCCCTAGGATCCCTCCCACTTCTAATATGGTACTTTGAAGGTTTGTAGGGTGTGGGTGGGTAGGTATTGGCTCCAAGCTCTCTTTCAGTCCCTTTCCCCCAAAACATCTCTCAAATGGTATGTCATGGCATGTGGGTGATGCAACATCATGCCTTGCTGGATGTGCCATGAAAATCAACACTGCTACATTCGCCAATCTCCATCCTCTGCTATAATTTGCTGCCTTCCTGGTGCAGGGAAGGTCACGATAGTATCTTCCTAAGGAAGTTCAAAGCCACCTCCTAGACTGCAAATCCTAGGGAAGTAAAGAAGGAAAAGGCAGAAGAGGAAAGAGAGGCAGAGGAATCCCAAGGGCTCTAGAGGCCCAAATGCCTAAGAAACTTTCTTTGTTGCCGACTTAAATCTTTCAGTGTGTTCCTTATTGTTCCTTATGTAAAGAATACTGTGTTGAGAGCAAAAAAAAAATGTGTTGTTCTTTTTTTTAAATCACTGGCTTACAGGAGAGACATGGTATCTTAGGGTCTCTGTGGATACAAAATGTTGGGAAGAGGAATGAGGAAAACATACAAACCCCAAATAACAGTATTTTGGAGTCATTTGCCCAGGGCATTATTACCTGTGTCTACCCCAGCTACAAAAATTCTTAGTGGTGGGCTCTCTCTGAATCCCCACCCATTTAGGCCTTGATGGAGCCATTAAGATCACAAATATCTACAGTATCGTAGCCATATTTTTGTTGTACAAGAAGTAAACAGTCTTACCATACCCAGATTCATCCCTAGATTTCTGATACCACACTGAAATTTAGATCCTATCCACACATGAAATTGGATCTACAATGTTCAAAATTGAGGAGGCCCGAACTTCTGGTCTGTGCCACACAGAATTCATTGAAAGCCAGTGTCTCATTAAGTCCCATGGAGACCAGTATCATACAAAGCTCTGCCTCTGAATTATTTACATGAGACACAGGTACCATTTACATGAAGTTCTGAAAGATATATTTCACACCTATGAGAAAATTAGGGTATTCACGAATTTGCCCGAGTTATTCATTGTCATTTGTCCCAGAGAACAATGTCTGCAGAATGCTTTTTAGATGAGAAGAAATTAATTTTGAGGAAGAGTTTTAAACTGGGAATGGAGCTTCTCTCCCTTTTACTCTAGCTTCTCTCTACCTCATTTCTTAGTTTTGTACACCTGCATTTGTTATTCAGAATTCTGTCTTCCACAGTGTCTGTGTGACTCTGGGAACCTATTTACTCAGTTTTTCCCACACCTTTCTAAGTTTGATGTGTAGACCAAGGGAAGGGAAGGAAGGAACTCATTAATTAATACTCATAGCCAGTGGTCCATGGGATCAGAGTAAGACATTTCGTTTACTTAATGAAGAACTTCTCCATGAAGACTTCTGAAATCATCACTCGTATTTGTAGCATACTTCCTGTATCTTTGATGCTCTCGTAATCCAGTCATTCTGGTGTGTGAGGGAGTCTGGTATATAGCCTAGTTTCAGACAGGCAGACATGGGTGATTGTGTAACATGATTGTTCAAATATCAGCTTGTCTCACAAATCACATTCTCACCATGCATCCACGTCCTCTTTGTCTCATCACTGAACATTATCAAAGAGAAACCAATTATAAACCCCCCAGGGGTGTTCTGTCAAACACTTAAAATTGGGAAATACAGCTACAGTTACAACATGCTCTTATTTTCAGATCTGGTCCCATTAGTCAGATCCTTCTTCTTTGTTGCCTTCATAGTGAGGTGATCTATTTAAAATGGAAATTAAGAAAAGAGAGGGGCCCTTTGCTGTGTTATTCCATCTTTGTTCATTGGGTTTTGAACCAATCCCAAGGTAGCATTAGTCTTTTTTTTCATGCAAACACATCTGTCATCCTACAAATTGCATCGTTTCTGGAGGAAGAAGAAAACCTTTTCAAAAAGTTATTCAGCAAAGAATTATTGAGTACCTACTGTGTACCCAGCCCTGTTCTAGACAGGAAGTTGAAGGTAAAGAAGACATAGTTGGTCCCTGGCTTGCCAGATTATTGCAGAATAGAATTGAAATGGTTGTGTGCATTTTCCGTCCTAAAGAAATTACTTGTTAAGTTGGCATTTGTACTGTTAATTTTAAGTGCTACATTCTCTTTAAGTACCCAAAGTCATTTTTAGAATATAGGGTTAATAAAAATATTGTAAACCAAGAGAAGTTAAATTGCAGCAAAGTGATGAGAGGCCCAGCATAAAAAGGTGAAAAGGTCAGAGCCCAAGTGAGTCTTTTTGCTGCTTGCAGGACTGCTAAGTGAAGGAGGTGTACTGTATTATGTTCTTAGTCGCTTACTAGCGACGTAGAAAATAGCGTATGTCCCAGGAGTCCCACAGACTTGCCCTCTCATTGGCAGAAGTCTGATCAATTATTGACCAAGTCAACTAAAGAGCAGAATCTGGTTTTACTACATGAGAGGGGATTGATTTCAAATCATGGAGGTGATAAGCTTAGGGAGCTGTAGCCATTCACTTGATAAAAAATGAGAACCCAGGAGGTTTTCAAATGTTAAACCATGCCTGTGAGAATGCAAGGGCAATGCAGCTGGTCCCTGTTGAATGATGATGCCCATAGCTTTCATTGCATTAGCTTTATTCACAGACAGAGTATATGAGAGCCTTTATGGTGCAATCTGAGGCTTTCTCAATCCCGTTGATCTTCCATAATGATGGGCGGTTTCACCATTAGAAAGCCATTCCTTTGGGATGTAAGGAACCAGTTAGTCATAAGTATCTATTAAGGACCTACTACATGCCATTCATTGTGCTGGGGATACAAAGAAAGGCAAAAGTGAATCTCTGTTCTCGAGGAGCTCACAGTCTAACGGGTGAGACAACGTATAAACAACTACTTACAGCAAGATAACTACAGGTCTCATAGAGAAGGACCAAGAAAGTCTTCATGCATAAGTGGGCATTTTAGCTGAGACTTGAAGGAAGCCATGAGGTAGCAATGAAGAGAGACTGAATTCTAGGTAGGGTGGATGGTCATTGAAAATGCAAATTCAAGAGATGATCATAGAGTATGCAGAAGGGAGTAAGGTGTAAGAAGACTTGAAAAGATAGGAAAGAGTCAAGTTATGAAGGGCTTTAAAAGTCTAACAGAAGATTTTATATTTTATTCTGGAGGTTCTAGGCAGCCACTAGTATTTATTGAGTAGGTGGAGAGAGGCAACATGGATCAAATTTGTGCTTTAGGTAGTCCAATTTGACAATGTATTGGAGGATGGCCTGGAATGGATAGACCCTTGACACAAGGAGACCCACCCTGGGCTATTGTAACAATCCAGGTGAGAGATAATGAGGGCCTGTACCAAGATAATTGTAATGTCAGAGGAGAGAAGGGGTTATATGTGGAAAATGATATGAAGGTAGAAATGACAGACCTTGGCAAATGATTGAATGTGAAGGATGAAAGAGTATAGCAAGTTAATGGGTAATACTTCCAGGGGTGGGGAACCTGCAGCCTCGAGGCCACATGTGGCCTTCTAGGTCCTCGGGAGTGACCTTTTGACTGAGTTCAAGTTTTACAGAAAAAATCCTTTTATTAAGAGGCCTATCTATTGTTCAGTCATTTCAGTTGTGTCCTATTCTTCATAACCCCATTTGGGGTTTTCTTGGCAAAGATACTACAGTGCAAAAAAAAAAAAAAAGATACTACAGTGCTTTGCCATTTCCTTCTCCAGCTCATTTTTTTTTAAAATTAGATTTATCATTTTTAGCTTACAACACTTAGTTTTACATGTTTTTGAGTTTCAAATTTTCTCCCCTCCTTCCTGCCCCTCAAGACAGTATGCAGTCTGATATAGATTCTACATAGGCCTTCGCATTAAATTTATTTATACAATAGTCAAGTTGCAAAGAAGAATTATGACCAATGGAATGAATCATGAGAGAGAAGAAATAAAACTAAAAAAAAGAGGAAAGAAAAGAGAGCAAATAGTTTGCCTCGGTCTGCATTCAGACTCCACAGTTCTTTCTCTGGATATAGCTCGCTTTTTCCATCATGAGTCCTTTGGAGCTGTCTTTGAGCCTTGTATTGCTGAGGAGAGGCAAGTCTATCAAAGTTAGTCATCACAGAAGCAATATGTCTATGGTTGTGTATAATGTTCTCCTGGTTCTGCTCTGCTCACTCACAATCACATCATGTAGGTCTTTCCAGGTTATTATGAAGTCCGTAGCTTCCCCATTCCTTATAGCACAACAGTATTCTGTTACATTCATATACCACAACACCGAGGCAAACGGGGTTAAGTGACCTGCCTAGGGTCACACAGCTAATAGGTGTCTGAGACCAGATTTGATGAATCTTCCTAACTCTAGGCCTGGAGCTCTATCCACTGTGCCACCTGCCCATTGGCTTTAGGATTTTGGCAAATAACCTAATTTATTTCCCTGGGTCTCAGTTTTCTCATCTGTAAAATGACAGGTTTGAACTAAATTATCTTTTGGCTCTAAATTTATGATCCTATGATCATGAGTGATCCTCATCTATGAAATCAGAGGGTTGGATTAGATGATCTTCAAGATCCCTTCAATCTTGTTGAAACCTATGTTTATGGGGTTGGATAATTTTATCAAGTTAACTGGTAGGATGCGGAATATTGCAGGCACTAGACCTGTGGGTTTTAATGAGAATGAAGAAAAATGAAAAGCCAATGGCAGAGGAGAGTGCAGCATTCTATACCTTAAAAGCCAGAAGACATTTGAGCCATTTGAATGAGGCAAATTGATTCTCTGGCACTGCTTCTGACCTGATCTCCCCACTTGGTGACTTCCCCATCTGTTCCTAAATCTTGATTTTTGTCTTTGTCTTCTGGACACATTTACTGCTTCATTTCTTTGACCTGTTGCTTATGTTTCATGAAGACATCATTTGCTTCAGACTCCTCAGACTGTTTTACTGACATGGTATTGTCCTTTTTAGTTTGATTTGGACAAGCCTCATCCTCCTTTTCCTTAACCTTCGTCATTCATCTAATCCTTAATTTAAGGTGTTGTAAATGGGAAAAAAAGAATAGCCTGTACCACTCAGAGGGCTGTAAAGCTAAACCAAAATATTTAACCAGGTCAGTCCATGCAGAGATTTCAGGGGATCTATGAACTTGAATGGGGAAAAAATACAACCTCATTTTCACTAATTTTTAACTAAAATTTAGTATTTCTTTCAATTATAGTTTTTTTTTTAATAACATTATTCAGAGAAGGGGTCCATAGGTATATGGCCAATGTAATACCCAAAGTGGCTCCTATGAATGTGCCGTGTATTCCAAGGTTTGAATCACAAGATATAACAGACTCTCTTCATTGAAGAGGAAACCAAGATATTTATTCGGATTCCAGAAAGCCAAATCTGCCATGGTAATAAAGAAGTGTGTATAAATTACCAATGCAGGGAACACCACCATCCTCAGCCTTCCCTCTCTCAGGCCTCCTCACAAACAAGCTCCCTTAGGCCAAATGCCTTCCTCTCTCCCTCATGCAGCTGCTCTGCTCCCTCTACCTCTCTCCCCCCTCCCATCTCTCTCTCTCTCTCTCTCTCTCTCTCTCTCCTCTCTCTCTCTCTCTCTCTCTCTCTCTCTCTCTCTCTCTCTCTCTCTCTCTAAGCTCCAGTTGACTCCCACTTCCTGTTCCACCCCTTCTTGTGCCACCTGTTTGCCAAGCTCCTCTTACCACAGGCTCATGTGATTCGGGCTTTCATGTGACTCACGCTTCCATGTGACTCAAGCAGGTCACATAGGCCTGTTAATGGATGGGAAAGATTTTCCCGTTGCGTTAACATTACAATAGGCTATACCAAGTTTCAAAGGGCAACCCAACACAAAAAAGTTAATAACCCTTGAGCTAGATCATGGCCCTAAATCAGGGGTGAGGAACCTTCTGCCTCGAGGCCACATGGGGGCCCCTAGGTCCTCAAGTGCAGCCCTTCAATTAAATTAAAATTGGATTCAGTCAAAGGGTTGCACTTAAGAACCTAGAGGGCCCCATTGTGGCCTCAGGGGCAAAGTCCCCACCCCTGCCCTAAACCATTGTTCCTAGCCTAGCCTACTCCAAAGCCTCCTATCATTACAGAGAATCCTTGACTATAGCTTATCATGGGCCTTTGGGCTGGGCTAGAGTGAAACAGTTCAACAAATGTTTATTGAAAACTTCTGATGAAAGTAAAGTTCCTACGAATTTTATAAAGATAAAAATAATGTAGACACTTCCTTCAAGAAGCTTGATGTTTAATAGCAGGGGAAAGATACATACAAATAAAGGAGAAACAATATAGCATTGGGTTTGCAAAGCAGGGTGGCGGGGTAAGGGCAAGAAACCTGTGGTCTTGAGGCCACATGTGGCCTTCTAGGTCCTCAGGCGCAGCCTTTTGACTGAATCCAAGTTTTACAGAACAAATCCTTTTATTAAGGGGATTTGTCTGTGAAGTTTGGATTCAGTCAAAGGGCAGGCACGTTAGGACTTAGAGGGCCACATGTGACCTTGAGGCTGCAGTTTCCCCTTTAGAGTAATTTCAACTTGGATTCAAATCTTCCCCCTGCTATTTATCACATTTGTAACGTCAGGAAAATCCCTTAATGTGTCTGGTCTGACTTTGATTTTTCTCATCTATAAAATGAGTGAGTTAGATAAGATTTCCATCTGGCTCTAAATCCCATGAAGTCTTAACAAGACAAAGTTGATAGGGACAAAGGAGAGAACCTGGCAAATTGGCATGAGAAATCTGAAGAAGGAGAGATGACTTTCAGTTATTGTGTTCAAGGAAGGCTCTAAAAAGAGGTTGTAATTAAGTTGAGCCCTGAAGAAAAGAGAGAAATTCAACGTGCAGAAAAAATGAGAAAAAGAGAGAAAGAGAAAATACATAATGGGCATGTACACCAATGGGAGCAGAGGCACATAGACAGGAAAGAACTGGACCAGAACCAGAGTTATATGAAACTAGGCTGGACTCAGACTGTGACTGGAGCCCAGGCCTAAGGGTTTAATGTTGCATTCACGGATAGTAAGTCACTGAAGGATTTGAGTAGAGCAGTGATATCATCATCCCAGTGTATTAAGAAAACAGGACAAAGTGACAGAGGTCTAATCTATGTGTGCACTTTAATTTTCCAATAGCCTCAGCAGTCCACATTAGCACAGGAATATAGCATATAGTTTTGAACACCAGGTGACACTCTTTGCCAGCCTAAAGGTCCCATCCCAGTCTTTTTAACTCTTGTGCAAAAAATTCTGTCTGTATACATGCACAGCTAGCCCAATCCTTTCAAGCCACTAGAGTGGAAAAGCTATGAAAAGCGGTATATTTTATAACAGAGTTCTGAGTTCTGGACAAGAATATGATAAAACATATCTCAGAATTATTGAGGACATAAAACTATGACTCAGGTTCTTACTCTAGCTCGATGTTGACCCTATATACGGGTATTACAGAAGCGGTCAAATTTCACATGACCACATGGTTTATTGTGCATAGTGAAACTGCAAAGAAACTGTCAAGTAAATGTTCCCGTTTCAGGAGGATTTCATCTAACCATATCCTAGACAGGATAGAGCACTATGTTTGGAGTTTGGGATACACGAGTTCAAATCCAGCTTCAGACACTTACTGTGTGACCTTCACCAGGTCATTGAACCTCTGTCTACCTCAGTTTCTTCAAGTGGAAAAATGAGCATAATAATAGCATCTACCTCGCTGGGCTGTTGCGAAGATTAAATTAAAGTGCTTAGCACATTGCCCGGGACAGGGTAAATTCTATATAAGTGCTTATTCCCTTCCTCTCCTACACTCTAAGGTCATGTGTGTGCTGTGAGAGGATTATGGGAGACAGGGACCCTGTGCTGTTGTCCTAGGCCAGGTTCTGGGTCCTGGATGAGAGCAAGAAAAGCCACGGACATGGGGAGTGCTAGACTTCAAAGAAATGGCCTGTCTAATCCTCCTCTGTCTTTACTTCAATCCCTTCTCTGACCTAAGACCATAGCACTTCCTTCCCGTCTGTCTCTGCTCTCTCTCTCCTGGGCTCCTAGTATAAACAGCAAGAACAGCAGCAGCCACAATGACTATTCCAGAAGTTTTCGTTTCTTTTACTAAAGAACAAAAACTGGAAAGGTCCTTCTCTGTTCCTCAAGCTACAACAGTATGATAAAGGAAAAGCTTTGAACTACAGGGGAAAAGAGTAGGAAGGATCATAGGAGCATGAATTGAGAGCTGTAAGTGACCAGCCCCCTCATTTTATGGATGAGGAAATTGAAGGGAGAGAAGTGAAGCAAGCAATTTGTCCGGTAGTAGTATACTGGGAGTAAGTGGTGGATCTGGAATTTAACTCAAGGCCCTTTGATTACAAAGGACAATCAATTCTGTATATTTGTGAACCAGCTTTACTTTGCTATGAACAATTCATTAGCTAGCAAGCTCCTTGAGGGCAGCGCTTTCCTTTGCCTCTTTTTGTATCCCTAGTTCTTAGCACATAGTAATGCTTAATAAATGTTGATTTATTGATCCACTTCATCCCTCTACTCGGTAAACTCTAATGGTCTCCTATTACCTGTAGCTGTGTTGTCAGACTCAAATAGAGGGCAGGGGACACTAAGCCATACATAAAGATTCCTGAAAACCATGTATTAACTTAAGATGTAATGACTTCTCTATCTTACTTTATTTTTTATTTATTTTTTAAAATACTTCTCGATTACATTTTAACCTGGTTCTGGTCTGCCCGTGTGACAGCTCTGGGCTACAGGATCAATAAAAAGTCCTCGATTTGGCATTTAAAGCCCTTCACATCTGACCCCTCCCTGCTTCTCCAGTCTTTTTATGATTTACTCCCTTCTCAGTCAGCTCCCTCCTTTTTCATTGGCTATACTGCAGCCCCAGAAGGTTCTGCTTCCTCATCTGTGACTCCAGACTTCCTTGGTTTCCCCCAAGATTCAGCTCAACTCCCACTGTCTTCAGGATGCCTTTCCCTGTTTTCCCAATTATTAGTACCTTCCCTCTGAGGGAAGGTATTTTCCTATTCTCCATCTGTTGCTGTTCAGTTTTTTTTCCAGTCATGTCCAATTTTTTTATGACTCCCTTTGGGTTTTTCTTGGCAAAGATACTGGAATGATTTGCCATTTCCTTTTCATTTTACAGATAGGGAAACTGAGGTAAACAGAGTTAAGACACAGCTAATAAGTGTCTTAGGCCAGATTTGAACTCAGGAAGATAAATCTTCGGGCTGGGCATTCTATGTGCCACACAGCTGCCCCATTTTCCATCTACTCTGTATCTAGTATGCCTAGCTATGTATGTGTTGTCTCCCCATTAGAATTGAGCTGCTTGACAGCAGAAACTACTTTTGCTCTTCTTTATATCCCTAGCACTTAGTTCAGTACCTGGCATATAGTAAGAGATTAATAAATGTTTTTTTGAATGAGTTATGGCTTGGTCCTCTCACATGACTTATCCCAGCCTGAATATACCCATTCATTCCTGGAGAGCAGAAAAATGTAGACAGAGATCAGAATCTCAATGAGAGAGGGGATGGGCCATCTTTAGAAATGTTCTGCCAATCTCCTTTAGGTCCTACTCTCAGGCCCTAGGATAAATAGTTGGAGAGCAGATAAGGGAACCTGGCAGGGGCACGCTAGTGACATTTCTCTCTGCAGCTGAAGATTTTCCAATCCCAGGAAATTTATTTGAAATACATTTGAACATCTGCATATATACATCACAAGCATTAACAGTTAATTCATGTGGGATGATTATCTCAACATTACAGTAATTACAGTACATTTATATCACATCCACATTAACATTGCATTCAATAAACATGCAAAAACACTTGAAAAGCTGTTGCAATGACTAGATGTCTAAATCACATGCATAGCAATGTTATATGCAAAATAAACAAATAAGCATAAAAGAACAAAAACGAATGTCTAATATGAAATAATGCTTAGCTACTAGGAAACAGCGATAGCAACTAATAGAAAACAATGCTAACGGGCTTGCATAACAATAATAGAGGCATAATGTTAACATATAAACTTGAATAAGAATGTGCAGAAAAATAAAATAAAATCATTAATATATCAATATATGAAGTTCCATCCAAAGCACATATGATAGCTATGTACAGCACTAATGTTATCATCTGGTGATGTGTGTGACCACTTCTGTGTCTCCGGCAACATCACAACTTATTCTCACTATAGATCAGATGGTTTTAGTTCCTTTGGACCTGCTGATCGTCCTGTACCGGTTGATGATATAGCCTAATTATCAGCCTCTGCACACCTTCAAGCCTGTATTCCCAAGCCTGACTTTATAAAGCTGTTAGTATTTTCAAACAAAACAGATTATCTCCTGCACAGCTGCAGTGTTTGATAGGGAAGCATGTGCCTCTAGGTTTTGCTCTCCCTGTGACCCATATCTGAACAGAGGTCTCCCCTGAAGTACCACATGTTGACTCCGTTGAGATTTCTGTACAGCTTTCCATATCCCTAGCACGTTCATCAAAGTGTTATTAAAACACTCTTCCTGGTACAAACCTTGAGTGTTGTAAGGTGTAGTTCTAGACTTCTGGATTCCTGCCAAACCCAACATTTTCTTGAGTAGTTTCCTGTAAAAGTTTTACCTTGATTGGAATGAATCCTGGGCAAGGAATCAATATACAGAGAAATATCTCACCCACAATATCTTAGCAAAAGTAGAAACTTTCTGATTCTTGGCTAGAGATGCTTGTGCTTACCTGGTGAAATGCTCAGGCAACATTAAGATATGGCTCATGTACTGTCTCCTTCCAGAGTTAAAATGTCAATGCACAAGATCCAAAGGTTTGCCCATAATTTTATTCTCTAAATATGCAGCATAAGTAGATAGCACTTTTCTCTATATATTGAATTCAGGTCCCACTCTTCTTATTGACATCTGCTGCCATCTTGGGCCACCAAAAATAGTTTCTTGTTTGCTCTAAGGACTTACCTTGGCCCAAGTGTATGTGTGTGTGTGTGTCTGTGTGTGTGTGTGTCTAAATTACATGCGTGCATTACATGAATGTGTGTGTGTGTAATTATGTAATGCTTCATGATCAGAGGGCAATATGCCTTGGGTACTACTATGTCCTGGTACTGTGTGTGATGCTAGTTACAATCTGGTGCAGCATTCCATTGCATAGCTCCAATTTTTCCATGCCACTGTCCCAACAGGAATGAACATGAGTCCATTATAAAGAATGGAATAGGGCTCTGTAGCAGCCAGCACCCTGACACACTCAGGATGGCCTGTTAATACAGGTTCTTTAATCTGCTTTTCTAGGAAAGACTGCTCAAAAAAGGGTTAACAATCCTACTTTTAATTATATTCATTAGTTCAGGGGAAGGATCAATGCCCTGAATGTCAGAGAAAATACAAGCAGAGAAATTAGCATAAAGACCAACAGACAGGGCTCTAACTGACTGATCAAAGTAATATTGCTATATACTTTACATATATCACTGGACTGAGAGAACTTTTACATCTGAGCAGTCAGGGAACTCTGAACATGTTGCTTCTCGGAGTCTTGAAATCAAAAATTCCTTATCATAAGCGAGCCCCCAAAGCAAAATAGCAACTCGGAGTGTGTGTGTGTGTGTGTGTGTGTGTGTGTGTGTGTACACACACACTTCTCAGAGCAGAAGGCATAACAACTCTCATGACTCAGTGCCTGATCAACTTAGTACCAAAAGGCGTGAAAGCCTTCCTACAAGCAAGCCTCCCCTAAACAGGTTTCCCATAATGGGCTCCATGTGAGGTCTATTAATGGGCAGGGAAGATGTTCATATCCATTGACATTACAGGATCCTTAAATTTCCTTGCTCACTTCTCAGTTTCTGTCACTTCTTGAGTGCCTTCATCAGCTGTTCACTCTCATCACTAGTCAAGGATAACTGAGACAAAGAGGGTTCGTTCAAAGAAATAAGGTTCACATGTGCTACTGGCTTACTGTCTGATAGAAGTCCCTCTCAAATGCTCAGCTGTACTTCTAATGAAGTGGTCCAACTTCCTGTGTATCACTGATAACTTTTATTCCTTTCCTAGGTATCATCATATCTTTGGTATTTGGTATCTATACAAATGTATATGTATATATGTATATATACGTTCTCTGTCCTGAAGGCCACAAAATTATATATATATGTGTGTGTGTGTGTGTGTGTGTGTATATAACGCATGTGTGTATGTACATATGTGTGTATATATGTGCATATATGTATATATGCATATATTTTAGTCTTCTCTAGATAATCACAAGATAATAGATAGAAATATAGAAGAGAGTGTAGAAATATGCTGAACACATAGATAACACGTGCCCATCTCTACAAACAACATCTATTTTCATACTGATTGAAATATAGGTAAATGGTCTGTTATCTGTTCACCCTTAAAATTTAGCTCCCTAAGCATAGGCTTTGAGCTTCTAAATTATACTGCACTTAAAAGTCGAGATTTCCAGTTTGTGGATAGGATACCACTTCAAATTGTCAGCAAGACCTCTGCTGGCAAATGCAATTGGCTTTCATTGTCCATTCCTCTCTGGGAATGGGACTGGTCCCAAAGCATCCAGAGTAGAAGGCACATGCAGGACAAAGGACTTGTTAGCTCTGCATAGGCCAACACTTATGCATGTCTGACATAGTTGGCAGTGTCTTTTGAAAGACTGTTCACATTTATCAGTCCAACAATCACAAAATAGTTTCAAAGAATTTACAACAGATACATCTGTGAATGAGATCATTCAGTGATTATGCGATATCTACAGTTTTTTCAAACTTACAAATAATAGCCATCTATTTTTTTTAAAAAAATCTTTATATTTCCAAGGTTCTTTAGTTGTGGTCAGTTGAGGAGTTTTTCTCTTTTTATGTGGGTGGGGGTTTCGTGACTTCTTTCTCCTTACTAAAATACTACTCTATGACAAATGTATTTGACAGAAGTTCAGCAAAAATAATGCAATCTTGAGTTGCATTGAGAGGCACGGTCTCCTGGAAAATGAAGGCGAACGTGCTGCTATACTATGCAATGATCATAAGATCACATCTTGCTTATTATGTTCAGTTCCAGGAACCACATTACAAAAAGAGTGTTCCTAAGCTGGTGAGCATTCAGAGACAAGCAACTGGAATGATGAAGGATCTTAAGTCCGTGTCATATGATTGAAGGAACTAGGGATATTCAACTTGGATAAAAGAAGGTTTGGAGGGACTTGATGGTGGTCTTCAAGTTCCTGAAAGTGGAATGACACTCATTCTGTTTTGCCCAAGAGGGTAGAATACTACTAGAGGAACTGGTAGAGATTACACAAAGGCAAATTTAGGTGTGATGTTATGATAAGCTTCCCAAAATAGAGAGCCACATGCAAGAGAGGGTTGAGTTGTCTTGAAGGTAATGGGTTCTTCCACACTGGAGGCCTTTAAGAAAAGCCTGGATGATCACTCATATGGAGAATTATAAAGAAGATTCTTTTGATGGATATGGGTTGGATTAGAAACCTACTAAGGTCGCTTCCGACTCTGAAATCCTGTGATTCTATAAGTAATGAATGTATCTATCTGCCTTGTCATGTATATTTATGGTACCACAGGGTTTAGAGCTAAAAGAGAGCTTTTATACATCAACTAACCCAAGAGCTTCACTTTAAGATGAGGAAATTGAGGCCCCGAAATTTTAAATGATTTGCTCAAGGTCACCTAGATAGTGCTTCCTCTTGATCATAGGGGTTTACTTAATATGATAATTTACCCTCTCCTTTTTTTTTTTGGAGCAGCTCAGGGTTGCTTTAAGGTTTTGTTTTTGTTTTTTTTTCATAGAACAGATATCAGCTCTCCACAATTTCATTTTGTTAACAAAACTAGTTTCTTAACGATGGTTTCTGAAGTGTGCAATTTCATCTTTTAATGTAATAATATTTTCCAAACATAAAGAACACACCAAAACACTTTTACAAGATAATGGAGATGCAAGAATTTATTGACATCAACCTAGGAAGATTGGAATTTTCAAATAAGAGCTGAGAGAGGGCAACACTTAACCCGAATGAATGAAACCCTAATGGTGGGATTTCAGCCATCAGTGAAAAGCTGACCAAATAAATCATTGTAGACCAGAGATTGGGAGATATCTTCCCAGTTTCAGTGCTCCTCAAATCAAAGTATATATTCAACAAGCATGTATTGAGTGTCAACTATGTTCCAGGCACTGTACTAGGTACTGAAGAGACAGATGAAAAAGAGTGCAGTCTCCAGTCTCAAGGATTACATTCTAAAAAAGGAAGCATGACGTATACACAACTAATAATGAAGAGTGATCGTCCTCTCTAACTTTACATTAAGCTACTCTTATTGATTAGCATGTATAATTTCCAGGACCAGGTCAAAGAGTAAGCAGAGACCTTGAGACTTTGCTAACTGACAATATAAAACAGGTAACAGTCATACAATTCAGTTCAATTCAACAAATATTAGTTAAATACCTAATACTTGCAATGTAGTGTGCTGGGCTCAAGGAAGAAAAAAATGCCTTCAAGGATTTTACAGGAGGCAATATATTAGGGACATAAATAAGTATAGTATGAGATAGAGTGGGATCAAGGCAACAGAGAAGGCCAAATCAAGTACTACAGGAAAATCTGTGAGGGAAAAGAATATTTTAAGTCATTTGAGGATCTTAGAAGCTTTCACAGAGGAGATGCTTCCTGGGCTGAGCTTTAAAGGAAATCCGTCAACAGGTAGTGATAAAGAGATCGTGTGTTCCAGGAATCAGAGACAGATGGTATGAATGCAGAAGCAGGTTATCACAAAATGAGATGGGGTTTTGGCTGGCATGTAGAATACAGGAAGGAAGAGATATCAAATGCTGTTGGGAAGGCAAGTTGGAGCCAGATAATAGAGGACTGGGAATATTAGAATGAACCATACCTTCTAAGGGAGTAATGGAGCAGCAAGAGAAGGCTTTTGAGCAGCTGAATGACATGGTTAGAGCTGTGCATTGGGAAGGTTATTTGGGCAACTGGATATCAGGTGAACTAGAGTCACAGACAAGTTAGGGTAATAATCCTGGGGATGGGGTAATGAGCACCTAAACTAGAGTTGCATAAGTAAAATTGGAAAAGAGAGGTTTAAGTACAAGAGATAGCATATATTAAAGTGGACACAACTCAGTGAGTAATTAGATGTAGGGCGTTAGGAAAAAGAAGTTATAAAAGAAGTTTTGAATGTGAAAAAGTGGGAAGAAGTCAGTATGAGCAGTAAAAAAAGGAAAGTTGGGAGGAAGATAATGAGTTTCACTTAGAGTATGTTGAGTTTGAGGTTTCTACAGTACATAGAGGGAAAGATATGCAGCAAATGCCTTGGAGATGCAAGATCAGAGTTCAGAAGAGCATCTGAATTTGAGAGGCAGAGAGATGATAGAGATGGAAGTCATGGGAATAAATGAAATCACCAAAGGGGAGTATAAAGAGGAGGAGGACAAACCAGTAGAGGGAATCAGCTGAAGAACAATTTAGAGAGGTAAGAGGAGAACCAAGAGAAGGATGGGATGATAAATACTATCAGAAGCTGTAGAAAGAGCAAAGATGTGTACTGAGAGAAGGCTGACATAATAATTATAGTGATTATCAGAGACCTATGAGAAAGCCATTTAAGTATTTGAGGAGGTCAGACCCCAGATTAAAAGGAGTTGAGGAGCAAATGGGTTGATGAGGTAGTGAATACAGTCACTTCTAAGAGATTAGCAGTTAATGAGGAGAAAGCTCAAACGAAGATGTAAGAGAAGGTTTTTGTTTGGTTGTTTGTTTTTTAGAAAGGATAAGACAAAGCAGAGTATTTTTGAAGTCAAAGAAAAGGAGCCAGTAAATTGGAAAAGATTGAAGATGGGAGAAAAACAGTTTGAATATGTACCTAGAGGAGCCAGAGGGATTAGTAGCAGGGGCACACAGGGCCATGGCAGCACCTTCCCTTCCAGAGCTTAGTGCCCATTGTTTGACCTAAGTTTTGATCAGGACTGCCAGGAGAACAGCAGCAAAGTGAAGCAAAAGTGAAAAAGTGAGGCAGATCTTACCCAATTCTCCCAACAGTGCAGACAGAGTTTAAGAGCAATATTTCTCTCCTTTACTTTCTCCCATTTTCCCCCTACACGCATCAAATCCCAAACTGAGTATTAAAAACAAACATTCAAGGCATTACGACTCCATCCAGAAAAAAAATATATAGAAAAATTTGTTTTCTAAAATTTTGAAGAAAAAAAGCCTGCTGGATGAGTTAAGAATGAGACATTAACTCCCCCTTTCCTTATCTCCTCCTAGTTAGTTTTCAGTTTTGTTTTATATCCTATATTCTAATGATAATTGCAAGACTCTTTACCAACAGGTAGAAAACCAGTACTTGACCTAGGAAATAATAAACTGGTTATTGACTACATCTGCTGTGATCCCCAGGGTAGATGGATGTATAGCCTGGCATAGCTATGCTTTGCCCTGGCATATGCTCCATAATATTCTGATCCATTTTGGAAAGAATGCTGATTTCCTGGTGCAAGTGTCTTTGGGGGCATATCTTCTATGACTAATGAGCTGTTTTGACATATCAGACTTATAAACCTTGCAGATCATTAAGTTGCAACAAATTGCTATTTACAGGATGTTGATTTACGTATTCAGTTGAGTATTAATGTGAGTAAAAATCTATTAAATAAATGCACAGAATTGGAGCCAGTTTTATTACAACTTTTATGCAATATTGCAAAAATGGCGACTTTGATTTCTCCTGGTCTCATAACCCCCAATGTTCTCGAAGGGCTCTACTTACCTCTAACATCTCTAACAGGTGTGGGGAACCTACAGCCTTGAGGCTACAGGTTCCCCACCCCTGGACTCTAGTAGTATCAAAGTGGGAGCATTTTGGAAACCTTTGGAGAAAAATATACTTGGAACAAAGTGTTACTGATTAGAAAACTTATCTTAATTACTCTAAGGAACTATCAAGTAGGCATCATGGTAACATAACCTGCTGGGAGGCCTGTGTTGAGGCAATGGTTCCAGTTCATTTCCTATCATCACACCATATGCCTGTCCAGAGCTTCCATCATCTGGAGTCACAGAATCTTAGAGCTGAAGTAACTTTAGAGATCATCTGTTTAAATTCATCTTTCAATTGAGTTGACGTACAATGACATACAATGAATTAAGAGTATAATGGAAGGCAATGTGGCAAAAAGAGAAAAAGCTCTGGACTTGGGAGTCAAAAGACATGGGTTCAAATCTTGTCAACATTTATGATCTATGTTACCTTGGGAAGTCACAAACTCTCTGAGCCTGTTTCCTCATATGTAAGGAGGGATATTTTGAACCCTCATAGGGTAGTGATGGAGAAAGTACTTCTTAAGTCTTAAAGCTTTCTATATATGTGAGCTATTATTAGTATAACCAGTCGAACAAGCAGAGGTCCAAATGCACAAGAATTATGTGGGTCTTGGATTGGTTCTCCCAAACAGTGGTGGTGGGCTGATCTGCCAACGAATCTCAGAAAAGCTTTAATAGGGCTATCCCCTACTCTGTGTCCTGGGATCGCTATGAGCCAGTGCCTCCAGAAACCAATTCTATTCAACTCAGAAATTCAATTCAATAAATATTTATTAAGTGATTACTGTGTATCAAGTACTGTGAGAGATGCTAGACATATGAAGAAGAAAAAATTTCCTCACCTTTAAGGAGTTTACATTTTTTAAGGGAAAATAACATGTACGCTGAAAAATAAATACAAAATACATCCATCATAATTTCAGGGGAAGAAAGAGATGCTAACAAACAGGGACAGTTTGATTGGCTCCGTGTACAAGGTAGTGCCTGAATTGAACGTTGAATGAAACCAGAGATTCTACGAAGCAGGAGTGAGGAGGAAGGGAATACCTTTATTGTGTGACTGCTTTATGCCCCAAACTGTTCTAGGCACTAAAAAATCCCCCTCACATTTCTCTGCCATTTTGAACTTTTATGACCTTTTCACATACATTTCATTGGATACTTATAGTAGCCCTGTAAATTAACCACAGTAAATGGTATTATCTCCATTTGACAGAAGAGACCCAATGAAATTTAATGGTTTTCTCAGTGTCACATAGCCAGTTAATTGGAGCACCAGGATTTTAATGTGACTTGATTCTTTTTCCAAGACTCTTGCTACTGTACCATGCTCTTATTCATTGGAACAGAAAAAATATAAGGCAATTTTTTCCATTAGAGGTGGTCAAATGGAGATTGAACAACCGTGATCCCAGGGTCCAATAGTGGGAGACTGGACTAGATGACCCCTGACATCTTTTCCAATTCTGGGATTCTATGCTTTGATGAAGGTTCTTTCCAGCATCATCCAACCTCTCTAGCCTTGTGTTCCATTGTGTCTTATAGTTTTACCCTCCAGTGGTCCCCTCACTGTCACCTTAGAACAATGTACTTATTCCCAGCTCCCTTCTTTTGCTCATTCTGTTCATTTCGCTGGAAATAATCCCTTTACCCTGTTCCTTTCCTGCCTTTATCCTATCCATTCTTCATGACATACCTAAAGACCTACCTATTTTATGAAGACATCCTCAACTGTCCCACACCATCTTACCTTCTTTTAGCACTTATGCTGGTTATTGGGTCATAGGATTTTGAGCTAGAGGAGAATTAATCCAACTCTTTAATTTTATTGTTGAAGGAAAGTGAGATACAAAGGGGTTCAATAACTTGGCCTCAAGATCACACAGAGCTAGTAACCTGAAGTGCTGAGATTCAAACCCAAGTCTTATGACTCCAAATCTCACATTCTTTTCAATGTACCACATAGGCTTCCTAGTAATCTTAAGGATGATGATAGTCAGTACCAAGAATCTTAGCATTTGAATATATCCCAGTTTATGGGATATATTCTCTTTCTATTTTACAGGATGGTAGATAGTATAATCATAGATACAGATTTGAAAGGGACCTTAGAGGTCATCTAGTCCATCTCTTTTTTTTTTTTTTTTTGCAGATAAGAAAACAAGCACAGAGAGGTTTAGCGACTTGCCCTAGGTTGCACAGATATCAAATAGCATAGCTAACCTAGGAATTAGAACCTAGGTCATCTGACCTCAAACTGAGGACTTTTCCCACAATAGTATGTTTCCTCAATTTTAATCATATTATTCTTATTTTAACAACTAAATTACACTCTCAACTAGGGGAGGGGCTTTTCTTTTCTTAGGTCTCCTACAGTGCTGGACACTTTGTAGCTATTTAATAAATATTTGACTTAGCCCTCAAGAGCCATGCATGCCTTCTCCCTCCATTCACCCCTTGCCCTCCCCTCCCCCATTTAGCCTCTAGTCATGGTACAAACCTCTTACATGTTCAATAGGGCCTTGAAACTGGCTGATATTGATGTTAAGAATGAAGTAGGATAGGCTTAGTTTCTTCCTGTTAAGCGTTTTGGCTACTTCCCACACTACAAGCAATTGACCTGGACACTCTGAGCCTCATGTTATCAAGGGGTTTCAGGAAGATTGACCTTCTCTCACATTCCTGGGGTGGAGGGAATAAATATTTATGGCAGCTTCTCCACCCTGCCTGAAACACTTTGCCTTGTTGGACTCACACTCTTATTGGAATTGTTTTGGACCCCATCCCAGCATATAGGAGGAAGGGTTCCATGTATAATACATGGGCAGTGGTTACTTATGCACATGAGTCTTGCCATGGTGACCGAGTGAACCTGACAGATCCTCTGCCTACCACACCAGTATTTTCAGATGAACAAGATTTATTTCAAGCACAAAAGATCTGTGAGTTTAGTATTCTTTTGTGGAACTAGAGCTAATCCTTGGCAACTCACAGCTACACTGAATTGCAAATATTGCCAACCTAAAAATTGGGACCAGATTTCCCTAAGAAATGATGATTTTGGTGTAAGACATTATGCAATGGAAAACCCAGAAGTCCTGACAATTCTATTCTTACTCATTTTTTTTAAAGAGGAGCTTGGAAGCTGTTTCTATTTAATAAATATTGAAGGGATTCAGATACTCAATATATGATATGAGTACATAAGCCATCTTTTTAAACTAAGGATAAACATGCATGAAAAATGTCTTCTTAAATTGGAAATGCTTTTTAAAACCATAAAAATGTAGATGCTTGTTGAACAGCCGCTCTATCAGTCACAGACAATGCATACATCCTAAGATAAGAAAGTTGCCTAGCCAAGTATTCATCTTTATTGAGTAAGAGAGAAAAAAAGTTTCAATAAACCCAATAGAAATAGCCCTGGCTTTAAGTTATAGCTATCCTAAGACTGATTTAATATATTCTACTTTAGGGAAAAGACTTCAATATGAGTTGCTTTTAAATTGTTTGCTATCCATATCCTTTCCATCCTGTTTCCACTGGGCATCAATTCAGAAACTGGAGAATAAGTAAACCGAGTGTCCATGGGAATCGGGGAATGATGGACAGAAGTGAAAAAGCAAGGATTGGGTTTGGAAAGCTTTTTGGCTCTGAACAGCCTTATAATTCTGTGCAACAGGCACAATGGAGTCTTGACCATGTGGATGTCACTGTACCAGGTGCTCCTCAGTGTGTAGGTCAAGGAAGAAGACAAATGATTTTAAAGACAAAATAGTCCATCATGATAACAGAAAATTACAAAAGTACTGCGGTGGCGTGAATAGAAAGCTGACCTTGGAGTCAGAAAGATGTGAGTTTAATGACTGTCTCTTACTTATGCTGGTTGAGTGAGCCTGGTAAACCATTTAACTTCTCTGCATCTCTAGGCAACTGTTTAATACTGTAAGTTAAAGAAAATACGCTTTCGTAAAAGAAATATCCAACTGGGAATCCCCTACACCAATGAAATGAAAGGCTCAGTTCTTTTTAATTAATAGCATTTGCACAAATGAAATCAGTTTAATTCAAATAAGAAAAGTAACTGTTGATTGACAACAATAGTATGAGGAAAGACAAACTCTAATTCCAAAATTCAAATTAAAAGCAAACATCAATTTTTACCCCAAAGGACTGATGGCAAAACATCTCTCCCCTGTCTTGGTATAAAGGTGACTGGAATATAGAAATATAGATGAAGAGTGTTACGTATGCTGTCACATAAAGTCAGTGGATCAGTTCATGCCTAACCATACTTCTTTAATATAAATGAGTGTTCTGAGTGTTCTATTTAAAGAAGTTATTGAGAATTGATAGCTATGTAAAAGAAAAAAGCATCAATTAAATTTCAAAAAAGAAAAGAACTACATTTATGCACCATATATGCACAAATAAATTTAAAGAAATAGTCCTTGCGGGGGGTGGAGCCAAGATGGCGGCTGGGAAGCAGTGACTGGCGTGAGCTCCCCACCAAGTCCCTCCAAAAACCTATAAAAAAAATGGCTCTGAACCAATTCTAGAGCTGCAGAACCCACAAAGTGGCAGAGGGAAGCAGGGCTCCAGCCCAGGACAGCCTAGATGGTCTCGGGGTAAGGTCTTTCCCACATGGAGCTCCCAGCCCCTAGCTGAGGGGAACGGAGCTGAGCCCAGCGCACACGGCGCGAACAGACCAGACGCGGACCTACCAGACCAGGAGACGAGCAGAGAGTGCCCTGGCATCCTGAATTACTGAGCTGTGGCATCCACCAGACCTCTCAACCCACGAAGAGCAAAGACATCAGAGAAGGTTAGTGGGAAAAGCTGCAGGACTGAGTTTGTGGTTCAGCTACTGCCCCTGGGGCAGCGGAGGTGGGGCAGCTTTAGAACTAGGCTGCAGTTGCTTCTGGCCCCAGGCCCACCTGGTGGGAGGAATTAAGTGGCTGATCAGAGCAGGAGTGAAGAGCCTGCTGAAGATTTAAGCCCAGTCCAAGTAGGGGGTTCTTAGGGAAGAAGGAGTGCTGGTGAGGCA
>CM053622.1:553509524-553582719 GCA_028646595.1 Phalanger gymnotis
GAATATACGCCATCTTGGAATGGGGGGGAGGGTAGAAATGGGGAGAAAATTTGTAATTCAAACTCCTGTGAAAATCAATGCTGAAAACTAAATATATTAAATAATAAAAAAAATTAAAATAGAAAAAAAGAAAACAATTATCATATGAAACATAAAAACAACAAATAGTGAGGCAGATAGCTAGAATGTTGGAGAGAGTGCTGGACTAAGGAGTTAAGAAGACTTGACTTCAAATCCTGCCTCAAACACCTACTAGATGCATAACTTTGTTAAATCAAACAATTTTTCTCAGCATTAGCTTTGTCATTTGTCATGTCCCAATTTGCAAAACTGGGATAATAATAGCACCTATCTCACAGAGTTACTGTGAAGATGAAACAAGATAACATATATAAAGTGATTTGTGATCCTTAAAAGATTATATAAATTTTAGCTACTATGACAACAGTAAAATAGATGATTATTTCAATAGACACAAGAAAAGCCTTTGGCTAAATATAGCACTCATATACATTAAAACCCCTAATAATCATAGACAGATGAGGCTTCTTTTTAAATATGATCAAAAGTAAGTATTTAAAAACAAGAATTAGAATTATTTACAACAGCAGCTTTCCTAGTATAAAATAAATAAAGCATCAATATCCCCTTTCCTCGTTTTCATTTGGCATAATTCTAGAAATGCTATGGAAATAAGCAAAAAAGCAAAATTAAAGATGTAAACATCAACAAAAAAGAAATTAAAGGTGTCCTCATTTACATACAACATGATGTTTTATACTTAAAAAAACTTCAGAGAATTAATGAAGAAATTAATTGGAATTATGAAAAAAGTTTTAGCAAAGAAGAGACAAAGTAGACCTACAAAATTATCATATTTCTATATAGTACTAAAAAAAAGCAGAAGTTGATTAAAAAAAGAAATCCTTTCAAAAAACAACTCTAAATCATATAAAATATCTGAGAGCTTGTCTATCAAGTCCCTCATAAGGTTTATATGAATACAGTTGCAAAACATTATTTGTAGAAATAAAAGACTTAAAAAACTGTAGAGCTATTCAGTGCTCATGGTTAAGCCTACTGTCATAATAAGACTGTACATACTAAACAAATAATATATAGATTTAATGCCATGCCAACAAAATTACTAAAATGATAGCTTTTAGCACTAGGCAAAATAATAAAATTCACTTGGAGGGATCTAGAATTTTAAGGGAAATAATGAAAAATTATAGGAATGAAAGGAAAATAGCATTTCCAGAATCCAAGCTGCAATCATAAAAAAATTAGTATTAGTTTAAAAATGGGGGGGGGGAAGATGAGTGGAACATATTACATAAGCAAGAACTTAAAGAAAATGAAAACAGTAGTCCAGTCCTTAAGTTACCAGTGAAAGAGACTACCTATTTAATGGGATCTGCTGGGAAATTTGGAAAGCACTTTGCCAAAAATTAGATTCATATCAGCATCTTACACCACATACAGTGATAAGCACCAAATGAATATGACTTAAGCATGAAAGATCACTTTTTAATTAGAAGAGAAGAGAATACCTTTTACCATTATGGTTAGGGGAAAAATTCTTGACTAAACAAAGGATAGAAATTGTTATGAAATACAGAGCTAAACATTTCAGTTACATAAAACTAAGAAGGCTTTTGCACAAGCAAAAGAAAAGCAGATAAAATGAAAAAAAGAAATAGTTGAATCTGGAAAATATTTTCATCAAATATCATTGATAAATATCTGATATTCAAGATATGTAATGAGTTAATGCAAATATAAAAGTCCAAGATAAAATCCCAATAGATAAGTAGTGAAAGGATATAAACAAAATAAGAATTGAAAACTATAAATGACCGTATGAAATATGTTCCAAATAACTTTAGAAAAACACAAATTAAAACAAACTTGATTTTTCATTTAACTTTCCAATGAGAAAAGATTACAAAAAAGGAGAAAAGCCAACATTGGAAATGTTATGAGAAAACAGGCACACTAATGCACTGTTAGTGGCATTAGTGCCAACTGTTAATAATTGTTCATAGGATTATGAGAGTTAGAGCTGGAAAATACCTTAAAGGCCATCTAGTCTACTTCTGGATTTTACAAGTGAGAAAATTGAGGCACAGGGTTAAGAAGTGACATGCCCAATGTCACAAAGGTAGTAAGTTACAAAGGCAGCATTCGAACTCATATCCTATAACTCTAAGTTGAATGTTCTTATTATCGTATCATGATATTCTGAATAATAATTTGGAATTGTGCAAGAAAAAGTGCCAAACTGTTCATACTCTTTGTCCCAGTGATCCCATTACTGAGCATAGACCTCAAAGAAGTCAGTGATAAAAATAAAAGTCCCATATATTACCAATACATTCCTGGAAGCATTTTGGGGGGTACCAAAAAAAGTATAACCATAATAACTATCTGTTAATTAGGGAAAGAATGAATAATCTGTGGTCTATGGATATAGTGAATATTACTATGTAGTGTGAAATGATATGATGTGTAGCATGAATATTACTATATAGTATGAAATGATATAGGGAATTCTGAAAAACATGGGGAGATTTGTATGTTTAACCACCAGGTAGCATTGATAGCCATGTACTCCCTTGTGTTTAGAATGAAGGGTCTTGGTCTTAGGAAGTTCCACATTGACACTGAAAATTTGCACATGCAGCCATTAGACCAAAGTGATAAGTTAATGCCAAGATCTCTATGGTTCTTAGATAGTCAGCGATTTATTCTTGACTCATTTTTATGGAGTATGTGAAGCTGTGGATTTATCCAATTAGAAATCAGGTCTGATCCCTGTCTCTGCCAAACCCTGCTTCCCTTTTAACTACTGTATTTTGGTGAGCCTTTATCAAATACCTTGACATAATGAAGTGGAGATACCACAGAAGCAAACATGTTTAGATACTGTAGACAGTGTTTTTTGGTTGTTTGGTTTTGTTTTGTGTGTGTATGAATCAAAAAACTAAAGGGGGGAACATATCAAGATAGCTACCAGTAAGCTGTGAGTCTACTAAGGGGTCTTCTAGACCCCCCCCCCCAGAAATAACAGTTACTGCTTCAAAAACAAGACATTCACCATAAAATAATCACTTGAGCCAGCATACAACTGTGTACAACATTCATAACTTGATGTTGGATTCCTGCATCTAGTGAAGGGGGTCATCAGATACAGAAATGCAGAAGAAACTGTGGATCTTGTCAAGACATAGACATTAGACTTCAGATCTGAGAGGATTTGGGAGATAAAAAACAAGCCCTTCTGGGTCTGGGTTATCCTGGACTTCACAGGGACCTTCAACTTCCTTTGGCCACAGCTGTTTCATCACTTATGGTCAAACAGCCCTGGCAAAGAGCCGCTGACCACCATCTTTCCACCCTAATAGACCTCTCCATGTTGAACATTCTCTCCACCCCCACCCTGTTCCCACAGCTATTACTTTAGCCTGTCAGCAGTGGCCATTGAAATCCCTATCACTTTGTTCAGCATAGCGGATGAAGAGCAGTCAAAGGGATGCTGTAAGTGAACTGGTGCAGAATGAAATCAACAGAACCACAAGAGCAAGATACACAATGACTACAACTGTTTCACTGAAAAGATCATTCAAAGGGAGCAGAACTCTGAGCAAATGAAAAACCAATAACTGTCTCAGAGAACAGATAATGAAACATACTTCTTTCTCCTTGGGAAAGAGATGGGGACTGCTAGAGTAAAAATGTTACATGCATCATCAGACACAAGGTATCTCTTGTTTCGCCTTAACTGTTTTTCTTTGTTACAGAGGAAAATTCAACTTGGCTGGACAGGGGAATTAAATATACAGATCCAGAAAGAATTGAGATATAAAAACAAAAAGTATGAATAAGTTATTTTTCTTTAAAAAAATATCATAAAACACCAATCTGGTACTTTAACCACTTGTGAGCAATTCTCCAGAGATATTTCACAAGTGTCATTTAGGGCACCAGTCTGAGATTCAGAAGACTTGAATTTGAATGCTAGCTTTCCCAATTACTAGCTGTATGTCCCTGATCAGTCATATGTGCCTCAGTTTCCTCATTTGAGAAATGGAAGCAAATAATGCTTAAATTACTATATTTGTAAAGTGTTGCTATATGAATATGACTTTATAGTTGTTAATAATAAAAATTATTAGTTCAAATTAATCAAGGGAATGGTTGGTAGAAGTTTTTCTTATGATCTTTTCTTTCACTATTTTCACTTGTAAAAGTAAATACCCATTGGATGAAATGCCTTAGTCAATGTCCAATTTTAGGGGAAACATTCTGCTCAAATTTCAGTTGACTGGAGCATAGAGTATGCTAATTGTCCCTCCTTTGGGGACAGGGGATTCCCCAATCATTTTTGATAGTTCCATAGATTTTAATCACTTTATATTAGTGGTAATTACAGTTAATCCACTAGATGCATTATAAGGTAATTGCTGAATTTGGCATGTATGCATAAGTCAAAGTTGTGAGGATGTGATAAACACAAAAACAAGATATGACACTTCAATTGAATTAGAATACATTAATCATCTAGCAATAGTATTTTATTTCATGGCATGAATAAAGTCTTAAAGTTAACATGCGAAATTCTTGTTTTCTTTGCTGAGTGTCTAAATTTATATCAGTCTGCTGTGTATAACCCAAGGTAAAACCAGTTAATGAAGCCCGTGAATAGGAGCAGAACGTGAACCTTTCAGGACTTTGTGGTTTTTTTTTCTTTAGCACATCTAATTTTGTAACCTCATTCCTCTCCAGGTCTCTTAGTAAACCTGGAGAGAACAGGATATTAGTGGAATCCAAATATGTTTAATGATATTCTCATATATTACGACTGGCTGCAATGGAAGGCCTGGGCTAAGAACTCCACAATTATTTTTGATTAAAAAAATTACACTATGTTTAAATTCAAAAAGTCTATTTAAATATATTTATGGAGTTGGGGTGGATGAACTAAAAGGAGTTCAGTGTCTTCAGCCCGGAAGGATGAAGGCTGGGAGGGCATATGCTAGAAGTTTATAAAATCCTGACAGGTTTGAAAGGACAAAGAGGAATTTGTTCATCCAAATCCTAGTATCCTGGAACTTGTCCCCACTTCTCAGCCTCCACTGTCCTAGCACTAGCACACATATATTTGAACTTCAAATGCAAATGCTTCAGGCATATCGTAAAACAGATGGTAAAACATTCTTTCTCTCAGTAGAGAGGGGAACTGTGGGTGTAGAATGGTGTATACTTCATTAAATATAATTATTTTATCGGTAGGTTTTACTCAATAGGTTTTCATTGTTGCAAGGGAGTAATTCATTGGAGAATATGACTATGGCTTAAGAAACAAAAGCAATCGATAACATTTTTTTAAAAAAAAATAAAGGTAAATGAACATCTTACTTGTCACATTAGGAAAACAATTTACAGAACGCATTTATTACCCCAAGAGGGGTACAGGTTAGAAAAAAAAATTGCTTCAATGAACTTTGAGATAAAGCCATAGCTGCTCTGCCCACCTATAAATAGGTTTTCATGGTCAGAGAAGTTAGGGTATTTCAGGAACATACTAAAGCAGAAAGAATATTAGACCTGTATATAGAATTAAGAGACTTGGATTTGAAACCCAGCTCTGTAATTTACTAGCTGTGTGACTTTGGATGAGTCACTCTTCCTCTTTGGCCCTAGGTTTCCTCATCTGCAACATGAAAAGGTTGGACCAAAGGATCTTCTGATTCTCTTAAAATTCTGAGTCTTTGAGCCTATAGTCAATATGTGCCTTGTTAAAAACTTAAGTCTTGGCTAGATGGAATGCAGGGCTCATACATAGGATATTTCTGGTATGCTTATGATGGAACTACTTTAAAATAAGTTTCTATATTCCCCCATCCCTAATATCCCAGCTATTTATTCCATTTTTTTAATACTCATCATTCCCTAGGGTCTGATTTTTCTTCACAGAGGCTTTGAGTACTTGAGCTACTTTGAGCTCAGAGTAACTTTTGTTTTCAGATTGCCTGCTGCTTTGTTTAGATAAGCTATTCAAAAAGAGTGGTCTGTCAATCTCTGGAGGTCTCCAAAACATTTCAGAGTGTCTGCAAGGAAAAAGCTATTTTCATAATAATATTGACATCATCTACTATTAAAATTTCCTTTTTCAGCTACACTTCTTTGTAAGGCCAAATTTTCTTAATAGACTTCAATTAAAACATTATATATTAACAGATTGAATGCAGAAGCAGATATGAGAATCTAGCTGTCTCCTATTAAGCTAGACATTAAAGAGATTTGAAATATATACATATACAGATATATGTAAAACAATGTCACTCTTTTGATTAATTTTTTTGTTTTCAAAAATATAGTCATTTTCCCATTTATAATATGTTATTTGTGTTAACATGTAATAGGTTTATTTATTATAATTTTAAATGAATAAATAAATTTTTAATATGGCAAATATTGATAGACATAGCCCATGTAAACAGAAGTTTTTGGAGTCCTCAATAATTTTTAAGAGTGTCTTTACACTCTTAATCCTGAGTGTACCCTGAGTGAATCCTGAGTGTAAAAAGTTTGGAAACTGCTGGTTCAGAGGACAAGATGCATAATAGATAGAACTAGACTTAGAATCAGGAAGAACTTTGTTTGAATCTTCCTTCAGGCACTTACTGGTTAGTTATATGACCTTAGACAAATTATTTAACTTTTCTGACCCTCGGTATCCTCACTCCACCCTGCTGTTAAGATTATACAATGTACTTTTAAAACTACATACCACTATACAAATGTTTCATTTATTAATTATTATCTATTGAGTAAATCATTCTAACTCAATGGCAACTTTAAATCTCGGAACTCTATGATATGAATAAACAGGGCACAAGGTTCAAATCTCCATTTAATATTTGATCTAGAAGGAGCCATAGATGTCATCTGATGCAGTGCCTTCATTTGATAGCTCCCCTTTATCTTAACATATCCTTATACCAATCTTTTTATTCAAGTTCTGCCAATATCCTTTTTTCTAGCAATACAGAGGCTTAGAACTGCTAAGATCAACAAGAAGTGAAGGCTCAGGCACATTCACTTTTCAGGAGAAAAAAAGAGTGTGTCTTTCAGTCAGCCTGTCCCAATTTGTTTTTATCATTTTATCATTTCCAATCAGAACAACGGAATAATAACTCTCAATCTTTGGATTACAAGGGCCCCCTGAAGGCTTAGATTTCCAGCAGTCACAGATTCGATTTTATTCTAGCTCCAGGAAGATAACATGAAAATATCAGTTGATTAATATTCTCCTGATAAGAAAATACCTATTTCTAAATTTCACAAGGGTTACAATAAAATAATCACAGTTCTAAATCCTTGATCTGCAGAGATTGGCTCCAGATCTTATACAGCAGGTCAATGTTCTCAATTTTAGAAATGAAATATTTGTGGATGGAATTAGCCCAATGATGGTTGTTCTTTTTCTTTCTTTCTCTCTTTCATTTCTTGAAATTCCAGCCACAATGGTCAGTTTACCTTCTTTATACCATCTTTATAAAATGTAAACACTTTCTCAAGAGCACAAGTCAATTAGGTGAGTGATTTACCAAATCATAGAAACCAGTGAGTAGAACATTCTCAAAATAAACCTGGTTGGTCAGAACAATGATATGTTGTAAAATAAATGAGGGGAATTCCAAAAGCACAAGTCTTCTGTGGGAAATGATCAGCCAGCTCCTAATTCATTGGCCAACTTTAAAACCAAGGTAGCATAATTCAGTGAGATAAGCAAGTGATATGGGTTCTGATTCTGACTCAGCCACTAACAACTTGTGAGACCTTATACAAGTCATTTAACTAGTCCTGCACCTCATTTTCTTCATCTGCAAAATAAGAGTTTACCCAATTTAAAGTCCCTACTACCTTGCAAGTTCTCTGATTCTATATCACCACGAGGTGGCACTGTTAGCCTCTAACCTGAGCCTATGTAATGGTAATGATTAGGTTCTGAGTGGTTTACGTAATCATACTAATTAGGAGTTTTGACACTGTCCTGCTAGCAGAAATCCTGAGAGGTAGTTCTAAGCTCTTTGGTTCTCCAAGAGTGATGTCAATTTTAAAATAAATGACCAAATTGCTCACGGAGGTTATAGACAAGAAGTCTTTTTTAAAATTCCACTGGAGAAGGAAAATGAGAGAAATTATTATTTCTCTCTTAAATTAATAACCAATTATTGAATTAGGACTAAAGTTATCCCCTTCTATTTCCTCATTCCCTGTAGACTATTCAGTCAGCCTTTGAAGGGCAGGACTGATAAAGAAATGAAATCTTGGACAGACACAGACCCTACCAGATATGTCTTAGATTTGATCAGAACTTAGATCTGATCAAAAGGTAAAGAGATTCTAGTCCAGTGAAATCTAACCCACTGTGTTATAGTGAGCCAGTTCTAGGTAGAGGTGCCCCTCCCTTTTGTCTAGATCTCCCTAAGTGGGGGTAGTCTGGATAAGAGATAAGTCTCTTTGTCCAAGACTGAGTGATGATCAGTTACATCCCCCAGCCCTTCATTAGAACAATCCCAGTTATCTTTATATTATTCATTCTCATTAATTGTTAGCCAGTCAGGGTTGATGTCTACCCTCAGGAACACTCACTATTCTGAGGGCATATTGGCTTCGAGTGCATTCCATGAGGGGTCTTTGGTTTAGGAGAGATGGCTAAATGATCATCCTTTTATTAATTACTAGCATAATTAATTACCCAGAAACTGTGTCTTGAATTTTTTATACATCACAGAAATTAGAGATGCATGCTAGGGTCTACTCTAATATTTCAGCAAGGCCAGGCCAATATTTCAGACCCATTTCAGCAAGGCTAAGCCTTGATACATAGAGCAGTGGCTAGACAAACAAACACTCAGTGAGCTATAGCTGGGGTAACAAGGGGGTAACAGTGCTGAATACAACACAAAGGAAAAGGAGTTTAGACAATACAACACAGTTCACAACTGATAGATAATATGCAATTGGGTCACTCATTAGATAAAGACAGGATTCTGGCAAAGCCTATGTGTTGTGAAGTGCTGTTCCCCATTTGTAGTATGGGGGTGTCATGTGGTTCAAAGGAAGGCAGAACAGATATCACTAACCTCTTATACCCCCACACTTCTCCAAAGGAGACGTTAATTCCTGCCAGGAAGAAAAGCAGGTAGCTGGGGATCAGAGACTACTACTCTATTTTCTTCAGAGAGAGGGGGGTACCAGGCTAGAATTATATCTATCTGCTCCCTTAAATATTACTAGTCTAGGTGATGTTTTAGTTTCAAGCTAATTTCTTATTACTATTTTAGTATTGGGGGAAAGAGGATCCCAAGCTCTATATCTGAGGTTTGACTCTTTTCCCTCCAAATACCAGTTACATAATGAACACACACAGCAATTATCAAAATACAATTATCCAAGTCAGTGAGAAAAGAGAAATCAGAAAATATACATATGATAATACATACAAAGTGGCAACAGGGAAACTTATCTCATCCAAGAGGAAGTTTCCTGAAGTCTCTAGTGTAACAAGCTGGGGATAGAGACGTGATAGAGACAGCCAGTTTCTCATGCCAACTTCCTTCCAGAGCTTTTTCCTTCAGCAACATGAAGTGGGGTTGGCTCTTTCCTTTCAAGCCTGAAAGCTAGAAATGCCAGAAATGACCCAAAGAAAAATCAAAGAAGACTAGAGCTCTCCTGTTCTCCTCAGCTCTACCCAACCCTTCACTCACAGCAGGACATTCATCTCCACCAATGAAGGGAGGGCCCCATACCAGTGGTCTTTGGGACTGGGATCTCTGAACCTTGAAGTCAGCTCTTCCTTTTCACAGTATGCCTGACTTGGGACAGAAAGTTTTTGTTTGTTTTCCTTTCAATCTTGTACTACAGACAGGAACCTCTGACTTCATCTCATCAAAACTAGCTCATTTGTGGAATAGAGAGAGTGAACATAGTGACAGAGCTTGGCAAGGAGAGCCACCATCCATTTCACTTCGATCTGTACAACTCTATGCTTCCATGGTTTGGCACTTCCAGTGGTACACTTACTCTATTACTCCACACTTATGGCCTCATTAATCAATGCAACAAGAGAGAAAAGAGGGAGAATATCACAAAAATGGAATCACATCAAAATTAGTGCTTGTCCCAAGCATTTGCACACAACTGTAGCTCTATGGTCAACAAAATTATAGGCATCCTCTGGAAAAGCATTGGGAACAAAACAAGAAACACCCTCATCTCTCTGCACAAAAAAAAAGAACCAATAATACTTGGAAGATTATATGCTGTCCTGGTTATCAATGGACATCAACGAGCTAGAGTTACCCCCTGAGAAGGGCATCTGAAGTGCTCAAGGCGAATAGTACACTGATCAAGGCCATCATTTTCTCCCATCTGGAAACAACGAAGGTTCAGGGGAACATGATTAAAAGCTATAAAATCAGAAGACAGATAATAGGATTTTAAACCATAAACATCATCTAATCTAACCCTTTCAGTTTACAGATGAGGAACCTGAGATCCACAGAGGTGAAATAACTTATTCAAGGTCACATAAGCTCTAAGTGGAAAATATACATTCGCTCTCTGTCCTCTGGCTCCTAGGCCAGAGCTGTTCCACAGCTCCACGCTGCCCCTGACATTTACCATGGGTAATGGTCTGTTCAAAGAATCAAAATCCCAAACTATTCAGAAAATAAAAGAATCTTCCACAAGGTCTAAGAATTAGGTAAGGTGCACAGAACATATTCCTGCCTCTTGGAGATCTCTTCACTCCTTGCTCTTTTTGCCCTCACCTGTAATTCACTACATGCCTGCACATGCACACACAAACATACTCACACTAACCACATAGACTGTAACAAAGCAGAAGACTTTCATTGCTGCCATCGAAGCTCTGTGTCCTTGTTTCCTGATTGTAATTTTCTTTGTTCGTGTTCTTCACTCTGTCATAGATGCTTTCCCCCACCATCTCCAGAGAGATGCTGGAGTATGGAAGAAAGAGCCCTGCGTTTTCAGTCAGAAGACCAGCAACCTGTGTTTGAAAACTGGCTCTGCCTCTTGCTCCTTATGTGAGAATAGGCTATATGACCTATGAACTCCCTTCCACCTCTAACTCTACTACCCTATGACCTCTTCTTCTCCCAATTTTATAAGACCCAGCTCTTCCATGCAAATTTTCCCTGAGGCCTTTGAGTTGGAAATATTCTTTCCTCCTTCCAAATATATTATCCAATTTCTTTTGTATTCACCATGTTCTCTTCTGAACTATGGTTGTCTGTATGCTGGCCTTTTACCTAAGAGAGACAGTGTGGTATAGCAGAGATAAAACTGAATTTGGAAACAGAAGAGCTGGCTCTCTACTTTACTACCTGTATTACCTTGGTCAGGTCACTTAACCTCTCTACACCTTCACTTCCTCACCTGTAAAATGAAGATTAGTCTAAATAACCTTTAAAGGCCCTTCCTTCTCCACATCTGTGATATTTTGATCTTCTTCTAGATTTCTAAGATCCCAGAGGGTAGGGATTATATATTATGTGGGTTTTTTTTGTTTTGTTACATAATTTTTTTGTATCTCACCTACTTCTGTATTCTATTTGTTCATTCAGTTAGTCAGGAAGTATTCATCCAGTGCTTACTGCATGCCAGACACTGTACTAAGTACTTGGGATATAAAAAAAAAGGCACACACATGGTCCCTGCCTTCATGGAGCTTACAGTGTAGGAGGGAGACAACATTTAAACAACTATGTGCAATGAAGATATATAGAGCAGATGAAGGTATCTGAAAGGGGAGGCATTAGCAGTTTTGGGGGAGGGGGGAACTGAGAAAGGCCCACTGTAAACTGGGCTTGGAGCTGCCTTGAAGGAAGTTGAGGAAACCAAGAGACAGACAGAGGCAAGGGGACAGAGTATTCCAAAAATGGGGGACAGTCAGTGAAAAGGCACCAGATTGTGAGAGGCAGTGCCATATTGAAGCACATGAAGAAGCCCAATGCCCCTAGGTAGTGAGAGTAACCTCGATGATGATTCAGCAAAGGAGGCTGAGGAGCAGTCAGACAACTAGATACTTAATAAATATTTTAATTGAATTTGATGGCATTTTGGAAGCAGAGTTGACCCTGGCAGAACTTTAAACTGTCAGAAATGATGTTCAAATTCTATCTCTCCTTTCTCCACTCTGGCATCCTCTTTCCTCCTTCCACTCAGGCTATGCTTTGTATTCCTGTGTTCCACGTAACTTTTCCCCTGTCCTCATCACATCATATTCTCAGAAGCCCCATTATTCCTATTATTCATTTCAAGGTTTTTCTAAGAGGGGCAAAAGAATGAACTTCAAAATGCTGAATGTCATTCATTGAATAACTGAGGTGAGGGGAAGGAGCACTGTTTCTTTGGGCAGACAGCCACCATAGATGCTGCTTACTCATGAGACGTGACCTCTGTAGGTTACTGAATGCCAGGGTTTATCTGAAGATTGCATGATCCCATGGGCAAATTCCAGTTCTGTTACATTTCTCAGCCTTGCTAGGATTGTGAAAGAAGTAATAGGACCCTGTAATTTCAAATTTTTCTCTGTTTTTCCCAAAGGGCCTGAATAAAAGAGTAAAAGTGGTTTTACAAAGGTGATTGGGGAAAATTTCTATACATAATTATCCTAGGCATTATGATATTCTGGAAAATTAAGTTTTCCTAAGAAAAGAAAATCAATTAAAGGCTACTTCAATGACCACTTCTACCTGAGGAGAAGGGAACTACTTAAAATGACTAGCATAGCTTAGTGATTTCCAATGGACATTCTCATAATGAATATACATGAGGAACTCTGAAACCTGATGAGAATAACAGAGACAGAAAATAACTTTAGCCTTTATTTCTGTTAATTCCTCTAGTAAATATATTGTTTTTAAAATTAAATTTTTTTCAATCAACATATATCTATCTTTTCTCCCTCTTGCTTCTCCACTTCCCCATTGAGAAAGAAAGAAAAGCAAAATGCCTATTACATATATAGAGAGAGGCAGTTAGGTGGCACATTAGAAAGAGCACCAGTCTTGGAGTCAAGAGGACCTGAGTTCAAATTTGGCCCCAGATACTTACTAGCTGTGTGACCATAGGCAAGTCACTTAGCCCCACTTGCCTCCAAATACACACACAGACATAGACATGTATATGTATATACATATATACATGCACATATGTATACACATATATATGTATATATATGTATTACATGTATATATAAAATTAAGCAAATTATGAGTCTTAGAATTCAAGAATCATATAATATAAAAACAGGAGCAGATATGTGATCCATCTCATTTCACATATGAAGGAGATTATGCTTGAAGAGGTGCCAGTCACATAGCTACTCCGTGCCAGGGGCTGGACTAGAATCCAATTGTCAGACTCCCAATTCAGTGCTTTTTTCACAGAAAGGGAAGCAAGAAATGGATGCAAAGACTAAAAGAGTGATGTTAAGCCTCTAGTAAAACACTGAAATAGATGTATAGGTAAAGTCCATTTCTTCAGCATCACTGCATGTGAATTAAATACTGCTGAAAAGTCTTAGATCCAAAGCGAGAAGGGATGTCGGCAGCCATCTATTCCAGTCCCCTTATTTTACAGATGAGGAGATGGAGGCCTTAGAAGGTTAAGTAACTTGCCTGAGACCAATCAATCGATCAAAAAACATTTATTAAGTGTCTGCTATGGTCTAGGAACTGTTCTAAGTTTGAGGATTCTAAAAAGGCAAAAAAATAATCCCTGCTCTCAAGGAGCTCACAGTCTGATGGGGAGACAACATGCAACTATAGAAATAAGACATACACAGGATCGAATGGACATAATGAAGAGGGGAGGAAGGCACTACCATTAAGAGAGATTGGGAAAGGCTTCTTGTAGAAGATAAAATTTTATCTGGGGTTTGAAGGAAGCCAGGAGATAGATATGAAGAAGGAGAGAGATCCAGGCATATGTCACAGCCAGCAAAAACATCCAATCAGAAAATAAAGTATCTTAGTAAGAACACAAGAGTACAAAAGGAAGGAAGGAAGGAAGAGGACACCAGAGTGAAGAAAGGGGAGATAGAATTTGAACATAATTTCTGACAGTTTAAAATTCTACCAAGGTCAACTGTGCTTCCAAAATACCATCAAATTCAATTAAAATAAGTATCTGGTTGTCTGACTACTCCTCAGCCTCCTTTGCTGAATCATCATCAAGGTTACTCTCACTACCTAGGGGCATTGGGCTTCTTCATGTGCTTGAACATAGCACTGCCTCTCACAATCTGGTGCCTTTTCACAGACTGTCCCCCATTTTTGGAATACTCTGTCCCCTTGCCTCTGTCTGTCTCTTGGTTTCCTCAACTTCCTTCAAGGCAGCTACAAGCCCAGTTTCTACAGTGGGCCTTTCCCAGTCCCCCCTCCCCCAAAGCTGCTAACGCCTCCCCTTTCAGATACCTTCATCTGCTCAATACATCTTGATTGTCCATAGTTGTTTATATGTTGTCTCTCCCACTACACTGTAAGATCCATGAAGACAAGGACCATGTATGTGCCTTTTTTGTATCCCAAGTACTTAGCACAGTGCCTGGCATGCAGTAAGCACTGGATGAATGCTTACTGACTAACTGAATAAACAAAATACAGAGGAGTTTATCTTTGATCCCTAAGACAATAGGAAACCACTAGAGATGAGGAAGAGAAAGGGTGACATGGTTAGACCTGTATCTGCACAGTCATATCTATCACATCAACTTGACAGCTGAATAGAGGGTGGGTTTGAGTGGAGAGAGAGTTAAGGCAGGGAGACCAAGCAGAGGAGTACTGCAATAGTCCTGGGATGAAGTGATAAGGGACTGTATCAAGGTGGTGATAGTATCAGAGGAGAGAAGAGAGAGTACACAAGAAAGGTTATGAAGGTAGAATCAGCAGGACTTGGATACAAGGAAGTGAGAGAGGGTGAGGAGTGGAGGATGACATCTAGATTGTGAGCCGAGGTGACTGGGAGCATGGTGATAACCCTCAACAGTAATAGGGAAGTTAGGAAGAGGGGAGGGCTTGGGGAAAATATATAATGAATTCCATTTTAGACATGTTGTGTTTAAGAGGTCTATGGGACATTAAGTTCAAAATATCCATTAGGCAGTTAGACACATAAGACTAGAGGTCTTATTGGATAAATAGACCTGAGAATTATCAGTATAACAATGATAATTGAATCTATGGGAGCTAATGAGATCACCAAGTAGATGTACTCTGTCAAGGGGGAAGAGAAGAGAAGCCAGGACAGAACCTTGGGGAATACCCATAGTCACACAGGTATGCAGTACAGGCATAATGTGAACCTGAGTCCTCTGTCTCCAGAGCCAATGTTCTTTCCATGATGCCAGCCTGTCCTTCTGTCTTTGTCAAGTAATCTAGATTAAAAAGAAAGTAGTTTTGAGACTGTAGTTGGGTAACCTCTCTTTACAACAATGGAAGAAAGTCAAGTGAAAAACTTTATTAAGAAATAGTAAGAATTTTGTGAACCAGTGTTGCTGTAAATCTCTTGAATCCAAGATTCAAAGAATTTCTTTATTTGATTGTATTATAAAACAAAGAACTTAGGACTTGATACTGGAAGGACAAATATTTGTTTGGGTCAAGAATGCTGTTTGAGTCTCTGCCAAATATATCCTTCCTGCAGAATGGTAGTGAGGCCTGTTCATGATTCAATCTCTCCCTCTATTTGCTTCTCCTGTCTTCATCTTCTATATTATGTTTAACAAAAGTCTTCATTTGAAAATATTGACCCCAAAGATATATCAGATTCCATGCCGTCTTGGGAAGGGGGGAGGGGAGGAAGAAAATATGGAACTCAAAATTATGTGGAACTGAGTGTTGTAAATTAAAAATAAAAAATCTTAATTATAAAAAAAAGAAAAAATGAAAATATTGACCCCAAATCAAGAAATAAATTAACACATTAAAGAGTAAAGAAATTTGTCTCAATATAAATTAACTTTGTATTTTCAGCTATATCCTACTGTTCTTCTATGCTTTAAGCCCAACTGGAGTGTTTGTCATTCATTAAATATACTATATTCTCTACTGCCTCTATACCTTAGCTCAGTCCTTCTTTTCCTTCTGGAATGCCTTTTACCATATCACCACCTTTTCAAAGTTCTATTCATCTTTTGAGACTCAGTTCATAATATTTCCTCTTATATGATGCTTTTCCTGATTATCCCAGAAGTGATCTCCTACCCCTGGGAAAGTCTTTATCTTTCCTATAGTACTTACCACATTCTACTTTGTATTATGAATAATTAACTGTCTATGTGTCTATTCTTTTTGAGGGGGCAGGGCAATTGGGGTTAAGTGACTTGCCCAAGGTCACACGTTGCTAGTACATGTGTCAAGTGTCTGAGGCTGGATTTGAACTCAGGCCTTCCTGACTCCAGGGCCGGTGCTCTACTCACTGGGCCACCTAGCTGCCCCAATGTATCTATTCTACTGTACTAAATCGAAAGCTACTTGAGGACAGGACTTTGCATTATATGTCTTTATGTTCCGACAGTGCTTATCACAGAGGCCTGTCACATCGGTGGTTCCCAGTAAATGTGAATGAGTGAATTATAAAAATAATAATGATAGTCATCATAAGAAACAGAAATAATTGCTGATAACAAGAACCCAGAAAATGACTTCTACAGGTAAAATTCTTATTCAACAAGCCTTTGTCGTTGTTTCTTTTTAAACTCCATTCTTGAAAAGATAGCTTCTGGACACTGTGAAAGGACACAAAGTGTAGAAATCACATACAATTTGTTTTATTAAAATGTTAAGATTTTTTTCTATTCTTTTGCCTACTGGTTAAAATCAAGATGCTCAAGGTATATAGCTATGCAAAGCTACTGAAATTATTGCCAATACAATTTTTTAATTAATTGACAATTTTGTTTTCACATAACAGATACCTTACAACACACACTCAAAGCCCCCTACATGGTACACTCCCCCAAAACAGTTTATGGATTATTAACAGAAAGGAAGTTTTATCTTTTAACTTTGATGATATGTTATTAACATTAACCAGTATATTTGACCAGAATTCTGTTACCTCTCAATATTGCCTTCTTTTTTACATTGAAGCCATTTTGAATGTCATCTAGTTTACCTTACAAAGAATAAAGAAAAATTTCTTTTGCCTCTTTTTTTTCACTCAATATCACAAGTCTTAACCCATTTTTCCAAGTTCTCCATATTTGTCTTTCTTTACAATGCAGTAATGTTATGTTACATTAATATAGCATAAATATGAATATTTATCTACATGTCAGTCTTTTCTTGTAGTCAACAGCCTTCTTGTGATATAGTCACAGAAGTGGAATCTCTAATATGAACAAGTGAATAACTTTTGGTTGCACTCTTTCATAGCAGGCCCTGACAGCTATGTTTTAGCATGCCTCTCTTCCCACAGGGCTTTAAAAATGAGTATCCCCATCTTTTATTATCTTTGCTAACTTGATATTGGCAAAATGATATCTTAAGATTGTTTTAATTTGCATTTTCTTCTTCCTAATAATCGAGCAAATTTCAATTGTTGTTGATAGCTTATATGTCTTTTTTTTTTTAACGACTAGACATTTATAATTTTTGACCACTTGTCTCTTGGTGTGGGCTAGGAATCTTAAAACTTGATGTCAGTTCCTTGTAGATTTTGGATGACAGATTTTTATCAGATATATTTAATGAAAAACTTTTCCCCAAATCCATGTTTTTTATTCTGATTTTTCATCTGGTTTTTTAAAAGCACTTTGGTGGCCAGGTTTTATGTATTTGGCCAAATGTGGCCATATATTCAATCTTGCATCTTAGCGTGCTTTTTTATTAACAAGAGAGACCTAAGTTTCATGATACGTAAAACAGATATTCTAATACATGACCCACCTACCTCATAGGATGGAAATGAACATGAACTAGTTAATGCCTCTGAAAATCTTTGAGCTTCTCAGAAGAAACCTGCTACAAAAATCTTAGAGAAGGAGAAGAAAGAGAACAAGAGACATTTGAAAACTGACTAAAATGGAGCTTTATTATGTACATATGCCATCACCCAGGGATAGAGTCTTCTGGGATCATACTGCATCCTTTGCACACAACTATGGGAAGAGGAAGTCAGTTTCTTCTTTTCATCTGACCCCTGTTGCAGACATCACTGGCAACTAAGGAGAAAGGAGAGAAAAGAGAAAAGAATTCACTTATTGCCTTGTCGTCTTTGTATTGGAAAGCTGGTTTTTCCTTCAAAAATAACAAATCAGAGAATGAGCTGATTATTGGTCTTCCCCATTACTTTGTCTGGACTCTAAACATCAAAGAACATGAGACCAAGCTGTAACATCTGTGTGGTCTCTTATTCTGAAGTATTCTAAGCATTCATTTTTAAGATCCTGGAACCTGTATGAAAACAAAAAGATATGATACAGGCATGCCAGAATGTATCTCACTATCTCTGATGAAGGGATTAGGACACTATCTCTTTAACCTACAGTTGAAATTGGCTAAAAATACTAAACTGGTGGGCACCCTGGTGATAAAGCTCACAGCTGAATTCTAGTGACAAGACAAGTACTAAAACTCACACATGAGGTGCCTGGTGGTTTTCACACCAATTGAGTGAGAACCAAGTTAATGTTTAAGTTTAGTGGTTAAGTCCCTAGAATCAGAGGTTATCTGAAAAGTTGCTGATCATCTTGGTTGCTTCTTTCTCATGTCAACCCAGGTGCAATTTTGGTATGTGTGAACTAAATGTGCCTCGTTCCCCTTACGGAGCATGTGATTTAAATTGTGTTTTACAAAGTGGTGATTTAGTTGAATGAACTAATGTAGAAACAAGGTAGAAATTTTAACTCAGATTCTAATCATTTTCCTCCTTCCTTTTCCTTTTTTTTAATTCAGACTGGGCCAAGAGAATCGAGTACAAGCCTGGTTCAGGGAGTATGCCCTTGTTTCCCAGCATCCACCTGGAAACTTGTGATGGGCCTGTTTCCTCCATCCAGATAACCACAGAACTACAGACCAATTCCATTGGAAAGGGTTGTGACAGAGAGACATACTCAGAGAAATCTCTTCAGAAGTTATGTGGTATGTTCTTCCTTTATTTTTCCCATAAATAACTTTTCTAAAAAATACATTACTCTAATCAAAATACTTGATCAGACTTTTCAAGTATATTCTATTACATCCATTGTGTTTCACTTAGAGAAACAAGTAGGACGGTGAAAGCCATCTTTGAAGATGACTACAGATACAGAGACATAAAGGCAATGTGGTCATAGTAGGAAAAGAATTACAACCAGGAAGCCAAAAATTTAGATTTTAGTCCCAGCTGCATCACTAGCATAATGTCTGACTTTGGACAAGTCATATCTGCGGGCACCAGTTTCTTCCCTTGGAAAATGAAGATGGCCTAAATAACCTTTAAGGACTTTCACTGCTTTAACATTCTATGATCCTATGAAAGTGAAAGCAGGAAACTGAGGCAAGAACTAACTCATTAGCTCTGGTTCCTCACAGCTGACAATAGGGGAATTCTCTAAAGCTCTGGGATGCACCTCCCCAATATAGGATGGTGATGATAATGATGAACGTTATACAGAGCTTTAAGGTCTGTGAAGGACTTTGCACATACCACTTCAATTAATTCTCATAACAACCCTGTGAGGTAAATATTATTATCCCCATTTTCCAAATAAGAAAACTGAGGCTGAGAGAAGTTAATTAAATGTTAATTAAATCACAACTAATAAGGATCTGAGGTAAAATTCAAATTCACGTTTCCCTGACATCAAGTCCAGCCCTATATCCACAATTTAAGCAATTCCAAAGCCATATGCATTTGGGGAGAATCACATCCTTCACTTTCATGGTCATAGTCAGGAGAGCCAACGGTCTAACACAGAGACTTAGAATGTGGAGTCCCAGGCACATGGAGGAGGGAGAATAACTACTTGGGCTGTGAAAGCAAGGCATTTATTTATGACTGCTACCTTCTTTGAGGCCATTAGGCTTAGCTGGTGAGAATCAGCGTTGGAGACCTTTTTGATGCTGTTGACCTTATCTCTCTTCTTGCCACAACGTAGCAGAGATAAGTTATTGAAGAATAGAAATTCTGTGTATTTACCTTGCCAAAATTCTGGATCAAGAACAGAGAACAATGGAATTCTCTGCCCCACTAACTCAGTTCCAACTGTAGGTGGCAAGACGGCATCAGGATGCTGGTCTGAGCTAATTAAATTGCTAGCGATGGCAGACACTGCTAAGAATTGATCTAGAACTGGTTTTATCAGGCTTTTGTCTGAGGTTGTGACTCTGAGGCTCCATCTATTTATACTCTCCATAAATGACATGTGAAGAAAACAATGCTTTCACAAAATAAATCAAAAGGGATATATCTCTTTCAATTATCTACATGTTTCAAGGAAAAAAAAGGATGGGAGGCACTAAGTTATCGGGAAAATTGCCTCAAACTCTCCACTTCCCTTTGCTGGCAGAGATGCAGCTTTAAAATCTTTGTTTTACTTCAGACAACTATCCTATTTCAGTCCCTCTTGACCCGAAATGTCTCTTGGGGAAAAGAGCCCACACGCTACCATGAGTTATAGTTATTTTCAAACCCGCTCTGGCGAAGAAGGAAATGATGAAATCAGCTTGTCACAGATCAGATGAGTCCTCAGACATAAGCCTGTGCTTTGATTTTGAATGTTCTTGGAGGGAGATGAGGAGATATGGGGGTTGAGAAGGATTATCGGGGGAAAGATGCTAAAATTGTATCAGGGCATGTTAACACAGCTACATTTAATCTTCGTTGCCAACTTCTTTATCCTCATATGAAGGTTGCTTAATTCACTCTGGAAAAGTTTCCTCAAGGAATGACCTTATTCAAACAGTCATAGGAAGAAACTCTGAAAAAAAAAGAAAAGAAAGAAACTTGCATTTCTCTCTCAGTGACACGGAGAGCAGTGCTACCTTGATCAATTATGGAGAACTAATTGAGGGAAAGGGGATTGTGTATGTGTCTGATGTGCCTTGAAGCACACTTTTGCACCTTCTAATTAGGAATCTAATTTATGAATTACAGAATGAGGTGGCTTGGGAGGCTAGAGAAGACAGGTGAGAAATGTATTTAAAATGCAGGGCTTCTGTTTTGCTTCCTCTAGACTTTGTTTTCATAGATGTAGCTTATGCTACATTTAGGATGTAGCACATGCTACATTGAGGACAGAAGGTACACTATATCACATTCAAAACTGGGTCATTCTAATGGCTACTAACCTCAAAGGAACATGTTTGACTCAAGTAAAACAATTTCCTTGCTTTATATAGACAGGAACGTAATCTACAGGAAAAGTTTCCAATCAAGACACTGCTGTGACCCATGGGAACCTTGAGAAGATGCCTCTGGTAGATCATGGGGTCCTGGGTTTCCAAGCTCCCCTTGGCCAATTTTTGATGGGATGTTTTATTCGTGTGGTGAGGTCCATAGTAAGAGGGAACATCTTTGGAATCAATGTGGTGTGATGGAAGGAGAACAAGACTGGGGTCAGAAGACAGGTTTAAGTACCTGTTCAGGTGCTTCCTAGTTTATGTGACCTAGTTATGTTGGCCTCGGTTTCTTCTACCATAAAAGTAGGGGAATAGGCATGATGATTTGTAAGGCCTCTTCTATTTCATCATAATAAGAGGAAAAAGGATAACTTGTATATTGCCTGTCTGTGTCTATACTCCTTGCATGCCTCTGAGTACATGTTTGAATATATTTGTCTTGGTGTGTTTTGGAGTATACATATGTTGTGTATATCTGTTTATGTAAGCATAATGTTGCTAGATGTGGCGTATGAGTGGACAAGTTAGCAAGAAAGAGTCGGTATCCCTTTATAGCTCTATATTCCTCTTTTCCCACCATTATGTAAGCTCACTGATATACTACAGACCGGAAAATTTGCAAAAATCCTTATTTTGGGCCATCTCTAATGAGTGTTGTAGTCTGGAAAAAAATCTCTGTGTTTTTAGCCTTTCTGGTGATAGCCTATCTCTGCTCTAGAGTCATCCCCTGATTCCTGCCTGTGCCCCCTTTTCTTGAACCTCCTGTATCTTGTATGCCTTGGACCTTCTGAACTAGAACCATTAAGCTTCCCAGATAATTGGCACCTTCCTGCCTATGACAACAGAGATGAGAAACTACTGATCTGTTCTTAAGTGAAATTCTGCCCTTTCTTATAAAATGCTTGGCCCTCTTCAGTGTCCCCAAGCTGCCCTAATACATGGAGTGAAGATAGACTATGAAGTCCCATTTATCTAAATGGATATAGTCATCTGTAAAGTTGTCAAGTGTGGGAAGCTGCCTCTCTATCATGAACTACTCATTCTTGTCATAGCCGAAAGTCTGAGGTTCTGTAGTAAAGTCCCTGATTTTATCCTTTCTCCATCCCATTTTGGAGGTTTGTTGCCCTAGTTTGGGGGAAGATGCTGCCCCACAATTACTCCCTTTTTTACTGTCTTCGACATCTCCAATTAAGTTATGCAGCCTTCTCTTCAATGTACCAAGTTAATGGGGCTGGTGCATTTAGTACCAACAAGCTCATCTAATTCTGTGAAGTCTCTTTAAGTTCTAACAACATACATGATGATGATGGAGGCAGTGTAACATCAATCAATCAACAAGCATTTGTAAAGGATTTTTATTTAAAAAAGAATTGTGATAGTCACTGGTCATACAAAGACAAAAAAAATTAAGTAGTTCTCTCAAGGACGTTACATTCCATAAAAGAAAACCACAGTACATAGTTCTGGATTTGAATTCAGAGGACTTGGGTTCAAATCCTGGATCTTGCTACCTGTATTACCTTGAGCAAGTCAATTACCCTCTATGGTCCTCAGTTTCCTTATCTGTAAACTAGGCAATCCAGACTTGGTAATCTCTATCATTCCTTTCAGCTCTAAATCCTTTGATCCTATGATAACATTCATTCTCCAAACGCTTCATAGCTATCCATACTTATTCAGAACAAGCTATTCTGAGATTTCCTTTTGTCAAAAAAATACAGTTGCAACATTGGCTCATGAGAGTCAGAAAATGAACAGAAAAGTATCAAATAAATCTATGGGCTGAGCATTGTGCTAAGTATTGAGTGCACATATGCAAGCAAACATAATAGTTCCTGCCTTCAAAGATATTGCTCTAGGGTTACAGTGTGAGGCAGACAATAGGTACTAGGCTAAAATGTGCCAACTGATTTCTCGAATGGAGAAATGGGTGCATCTGTTAATAGATGTAACAGATAATGATCTGTTACTTGGAGTGGTTCCTCACAGCCCTTCCCCACATGCAATGTTTCTGCTAAGTGCCCTCTTTTTGTATCTTCCACTCTTAGCACAGGGCCTAGCACATAGTAAACACTGAATAAATATTTACTGAATTGAATTGAATGTCCTACCCTAAGACAATGGGGCTTGTTAAAAATGGGCAAGGCTCAGAAGGTAGACTTGAATATGCAAACTGAATTGAAGCATTTAAGAAGTTATCTAGATAATTCAAGAACAAACCAGATTTTACTAAATGAAATGCCTGCTAGACCTAGTTTGGGAAATTATTTTAATTTTCAGGTTCTAGCCTAGAAGTTTTATTAAAGTTATTAATAAACCCTGTTCACCAAGAATTCGGATTCAGGGGTTGAAGGAGTAGACCACTTTAGCTTGGATAGTATATTAGGAAAAATTCGTATTTCATGTTTGGATTCAGTTTGGACTTCAGCAGACTTAGTTCATTCTGATATGTGGTTTACAATTTAGCTTTGGTGTGAGATATTAAATGCTTAAACATCATTTCCTGAAACATCCAGGAGAGTGAGCTCAAAGCATCATTGGTGGCTGGGTGTTTGATTTTTTGTTCATTTTTCTCTTTTCTTCAAGGATCTGTGATTTCATCTGTGGGGTACTCCTATAATCTTTGCAGGTCACAACCTATTCACAACTGAGAAGACATTCTTCATGAGTTGCTATGACTGAAAAATATTTGATCACCTGATGGTCAACCCTCTGGTGATGAGCTTTTCCAAACTTAACTAGCCTAGTCTTCAGAGAGCAGTTATACACAGTCCATGACTAAGCCCAGATGCTAAGTAGGACCTGCCTGGGTTTGTGCTTTACTGACATTGTCTTTATTTCTATGCCACAATGAGGCCTCATAGTATAGGACTAGAAAATTCTCTTGAATTTCTCAGTTAATACTTTTGGTTACTTTACATATATTGACAAGCAGTCTTTAATAAAGCGTAAACATGGACACCAGTGATAACTTTCCTGAGGATTTTCGTTTTTGATTTGTTCCATATTGAAAAATCTGTTTAAATCCTATCTTGAACAAATGGCTTTTCCCCAATTTCCCCAACTTCCAATGCTTCCCCTCTGGAATTAACTCCCACTTATACTCTGTGTATGTATGTGGGTGGGTACATGTGTATACACACATGCATGTATATATTTATATATATATATATATGGTTTATATGTACATAATTGTTAGTATGTTGCCTTTACCACTAGAACGTGAGTTCCTTGAGGGCAAGGACTGCATTTTTGCCATTTTTTTTGTATCCCTAGCACTTAGCACAGTGCCAAGCACATGGTAGATGCTTAATAAATACTTGTTGACTGAGATGAATGTGGGATGTAGCTCATCTCTCTGGGATCTTGAAACCCCTTGACCTGTATTTCAGCATCTATGACAAACTGAAAGGGCAGGTTCATGTGCCTGGAATTACCCCAAGAGAAGTTGCTCTGTCTTAGACAGACTTCTACTCAGGAGGTGCCCAGTGGAATAAAGGAACTCTCTGATTGATTGGTCAGAGAAATGGGCTCATCCATGATCTTTTACTTAGGCTGGCTTCTTATACAACATCCCCACATGGGATACTGCCTTTTGTTGAATAGCCCATGCTAACAATGGGAAATATTATAAATGCGCAACACTCATAAAGTCTGACTAAATATGCAAACTGAATAGGGGCATAGATAATGGATAATTGAAGCCAAAACTAGGGACTTAACCCAAATGAAATATTAAACCTTGTCTGGTCATGGTGGGAATGCAGAGAGCCTTGGAAATGTGAGTAGCAGTCATATTCTTATTTTAACAGCTTTAGTCAATTTGATTCAGTTCAATAAGTATTTTCTGGGCTTTAATCTATACTGACCTCTATGATAATCGTCCTGAAGTACAATTTTAACCATGCCACTCCGTTGTTCAAAGGCTCACCATTTCCTACCACATCAAATCTTAATTCCTTTACCTAATTCTTAAGTCCTTTTGCAGCCACAGCCTATCTCTCCAATCTCATTTCCCATAGCTCTTTAGCTTACACCTTTCATTCTAGTCAGAGAAGTCTTCCTTCTCTCTCTGGTACAATGGAAAGAACACTAGATTTGAGGTAAGGAGACCTGGGTTTATGCCCTGGCTCCAACATTTCTTAGCTGTGGATGACCCAGGGGCATGATGGAGCCAGCTTGAACCAGCTAGAGAGAAACATTTGTTGAATTTTCATTGTAAGCATTTACACCTCCAAAACAGGCAAATGCTACAAATCAAGGCTTAATTTATCGTTTGGTTGCTTTTCTAGACTTAAGAAAGTGATGGAGAAAATGTTAATAACACAGATTCATATTTTTATTTTATTTATTTTGTTTGGAGGCAATCGGGGCTAAGTGACTTGCCCAGAGTCACACAGCTAGTCCAACATCTGATTTTAACTTAAGTTCTCCTGACTCCAGGGCTGATGCTGTATCCACAGTGCCACCTAGTTGCCCCAACAATGCAGATTAAACTTAGAAATAAATCACCTGTACATTTGTTCCCCCTCCCCTCTCCCAGAGAGGCATTTGTTAAACATTTACCAGTTACCCCAGGCTGTAGCCATGGGTTCTTTACCTTTCCATACCAGTTTCTTCTTATGTAGAATAGGATAATAATACTGCCAGGAGAATACTCTTTTTTTGTAATAAATTAAACCATTTCGCATCATACTCTATTTTTGAATATGTACTAATCTGGTCAATCCAGGAAGACTACAAGTCCCTTCAGGGCAAGGATCACAATTGATTATTCTGTGTCCCGCACAACATCTAGCAATGAACAATATATCAGAGAATGCAGCAGGCATTTGGTGAATCTGTGTTGGTCGATTGAGAAGATATATCCTTGGCCATACATGAGGAGCTACTAAAAGACTCTGTAGAACTCAGTTTCTCTTGGATTCCCTACTCTTCCCTTTCCTAATTCGTGTCTTGCTAACTCTAATGTAGCATACAAGTAAGGATGTAGCTCACGCTCAAGTGAAGGGTGGGGAGGACCATTCTAATTCCTTTCACTTGTCTTTCTATTTCTCCCTTCTCACCTAAAGTCCCACCCTTTTTTTTTTCTAATTAAAGGGGCCATCCCTTGACTCTTTAAAGAGGCCTATTCACTGAATAAGCCTTACCTCACTCAAAGTGAGAACCTGAAAAAGCCTCAGCCTAAAAGAGCCAAGGTCTCCCATTGCATCCTGGGCCATCTCCAATTGTCCTGATGAGTATCTGGTCACTGACCCCAGATGGCTCTAAAGGACAAAGTGAGGCTGTTGACCTTGCAGAGCCCTCTTTCACTCAAATCAAAGTCAACTGCAAGTCATGCCATCATTTTCCTGATGTCATGGTCCTCTTCAAAAATGAAGGACAAACACCACAACAACAACAACCCACCCTGGACTAGTTCCAGGTGAACACAAAGTGGTCTTATAATTTGATCCATTTAAGACCAATGGACTCAGAAGAATCATGACTCCATTTTGTTTTAAAATTCCTTCCCTTGGGCAATTGTTGGCTCCCTCCAGGGCTACCATAGTCACATACTAATACAACCTATAAACATCTCATAGCATTTAGAAAAACCTTCTATATCATCCAATCTAATGAACATTTATGAAATGTCAACTATGAGCAAGGAACTATTCCAGCCCTAAGGATACAATGACAAAATGATAAATAGTCCCTGTCCTCAAAAGATTTACATTTTACTAGGAGAGTACAACATGAAAACAGACATACACACACGCACACACACACACATACACACACACACACATACACACACATAGAGATATATGTGTGTATATATGTATATATACATGCATGTCTGTATATATGTGTATATATATGTATATGTATGTGTGTGTGTGTGTGTGTGTATTATATATAGTGCTAACAATCAAGGGGATCTGAAAAGGCTTACTGTAGGAGAATCATAAAGGAAGCTAAAGATTCTAAGAGCTGGGATGAAGAGGGAGTATATTCTAGTCAATCAACAAGCATTTTTGACAACTACCACTTATTAAGTACTTACTATATGCCAGATATTGTGTTAAGTGCTTGGGAATAGAGAAAGGCAAAAGCATGCCCTCAAGGAACTCACATTCTAATGGAAGTGAGAATATGAAAAAAAAATCCAGCATAAATGCGAAGTAATCCCAGAGGGAAGGCATTAGTCATATCTTGTGGAGGGGGAAGAGGGAAGAGACTGAGAAAGGCCTCCTACAGAAGGCATAAGGACACCTTTGCAAAAACACATAGATGGGGGATGGTATGCCATGTCTGAGAAACAGCTAATAAATCAGTTTGACTGAAATGGAGAGTGCATAAAATGGTGTAATGTGCAATAAGCCTCGAAAGTAGTTGGGAGCCAGACATGGAGGGCTTTACATAACAATCTGAAGAGTTTTTATTTTAATCCTAGAAGTCATGGAGAGCCAATGATGTTTCATGAGTAAGACAGTAACAGGGTCCAATCTGTTCTTTAGAATCCTCGCTTTGCAACCATGTAAAGGATAGTTTGGAGAGGGGAGAAACTAAAAGTCTCTAGTCATAGTATCACAGGATTTAAAAGTCTTACAGATGGGGAAATCAAGGTTCTCAGAGATGAAGGGGGTTGCCCATAGCTGTACAGGGAGCAAGAAACAGGGCCAAGAATTCAAACCCAGATTTCCTGACTCCAAATCCAGTGTTCTTTCCAACTGTGCCACTTTGACTTAAGTTAACGTAGTCTGGCTGGCCCCAGAGGGACCACCATGTATGATTCTTTATCATTTTCAAATGAGTTTCTTAAATACACACTGATGAGCAGATGATGTGATTCAGACTTTGCAAAATGACAACTCATGTTTGTAAACTGCATTCCCTTGAGTCTGGGTTGGGGAGGACAGAAGCTCACGCAAAATCTTGAGAGAGCACAGCCCGTTATTTTTCGTTTTAGTGCACCAAGAAATGAAAACAAATTTTTGAAGTTTATAATCGTCTGCACCATCTGGGTAAATTGAGTTTGACGTTTTCAAATAGGTAACATCTGTGTGTGAGGTAGTGCAACCTGCTGTTCTACCCACAATTAGAGATACCTTAGCAAGCAGAGACTGTCCTTGTGCAGGGGAGTCTAAAGAGAGAGTTGCTAATGGGAGTACCTTGTCAAGTTAACACTCCAAGTTTCAATAAGAATCTGATATGAAGAATAAGTTCTATTGAAACACAGAGCACCTGGAGCAGAAAACATTTAGTAATGAGGTTGGACTTGCCCTGGTAGCGAGTTGGAAATGGTGGAGCTGCATGCTAAATGAAGAGAGAGAAAAGACTAATGTCTGGTTGGAATGGCACTTGCAAAGTGCCAGCTTGGGGGGAGAAAAACAAGGGGGTTATTGAAGTGCATCTTCATCAGGCCCAGGGTCCCTTCTCTGCCCTTTTCCTTCCTTTCAAGGTGCTGTCTTCTTCTGTCCTCAGACACCCAATGCCCCGGTACCTTCCTTCCTATTCAAATCTACTCTTCAGAAAAATATAAATACACTTAGGCTGAGGTCATAATGAGGTAGAAGGCCCAAAATGTTACTGCCCTTTGGGGGCGTTTATATTTCAAAAAAGGACAAAGTTTCAAGCCAGTGAAATGAAACTCTAAGGGTAGAAGTTCCGGTAAAAGCAAATATCATTATGGTAGTAGAAAGAAACTGCTGGAATCTCTTCTGAGATAACCACTCTTAAGGATAACCTAGATAAGACTAGCCACCTATGGTTGAATCCCACAGGGAACCACACAAACTAACATATGCATCACACATGTAATGTAATGAAGGAATAGAAACCTGATACTACTGCAGCTGCAGGAGCTACCTGGAGACCTTGCCCTGATCTGACCCTGTGACCACTGAAATATATCTTTGTGATGCTGCATATTATTCTAACTCTTTCTGGAGAACGTATCAAAGCTCTGTTATTATCTTTAAAAGTTGCTCATAAGAGACTGTTTTTGAGGCTAGAATTGAAGATCATGTTTCAGGTCTGTCTTTCCCCTACCATCCCCAAATCTCATTTGTGGGGAGGTATGTACAGCTGGAGGGATCTGGAACAGCCTCATGTAGGAGGTGACATGAGCTTACTTTTGAAGAAAACTAGGGTTTCTGAGGGGCAGGTAGGTAGCACAGTGGCTAGAGTCCTGGGCCTGGAGTCAGGAAGACTCATCTTTCTGAGTTGAAATCTGGCCTCAGACACTTAGTAGCTGTGTGACCTTGGGCAAGTCACTTAACCTGGTGTGCCTCAGTTTCCTCATCTGTAAAATGAGCTGGAGAAGGAAATGGTAAACCAGTATCTTTGCCAAGAAAACCCCAAATGGTGTCACAAAGAATCAGACATGACTGAACAACAAGAATACCTATTTTATATCAGGTCACAAAGAGTCAAATATGACTGAAATAATGGAACAACAAAAGGGATTCTGAGGGATTGCAAGGTATGATTCCATAGCTCTAGCTAGCCTTATGTATAAGAAAAGGAGGTGACTGCTTCTGGAGTGGTGTGATTATAGGATACTGAAATAATCTTTGTCACCCCAATCCCACCTCATCTGCTCCTTGAGGCTTAAAACTCCTTCAGTGAGGGGGAAAGCTTTTTCATTTCAAATTAGAATTAATGCTTGGGGTACAAATACCCCTGGGAAAGTGTCACCATCTTTCCAGTCACCCAGGCTCATATTTTAACAATCTATCAGTTTAGAGTGTCTAGAGAAGAAAAACAAGGTGGACCAAGATAAAGTCTTAGGAAATACTCATAGTTATGGGGAATGATATTTGATTCACTTCTTTAAAATCCTCTCTATTCTAGCTTTGACATATTCCTTGTGTCTATTCTCTTCTTTCCATCCGTCTTGCTGCTACTCCATTTTAGGTCTCTTGACCTCTCTGGTCTACTGACACAGCCTCCTAAACCCATCCAACAAGCATTTATTTGAATCCATCCAACAAGCATTTATTTGGTGGTTGTGTGTGTGTGTGTGTGTGTACTTACCTCATTCATTGCCAGACAAATGTTCCTAAGTCACAACTATAATCATGCCAGCTCCTACGGTATCACCTACTGAGAAAAGTCCAAATTCAGGATCCCAAAGTGTCAGAGTCGAAAACCACTCACACAGCTATCTAGTCTAACCTACATCCAAAAGGGAATCCCCCTCTACAACACATCAAAAGGCATGAAGATCTTGAGTGGAGAGCAAACCATTGTCTCCTGAGACATCCCATTCTAGCCTTAGAAATTAGAAACTAATTAGAATGGGTTTCTAATTATTAGAAAATTTTTCCTTACATCACATCTGCCTTTCAGCTTCCAGCTGTTACTTCCAGGTCTGTACTGAGAAGTGACACTAAACAAATCTCATCACATTTCCACATGATAGCCCTTCAGGTATGTAAAGGCAGCTATCATGCTTCCCTGTTAAAGTTCTTTCTCCAAGTCAAACACCCCAAATCCCTTAAACTGAATTGCATATTTAGGCCCTTCACCATCCTGGTCACCTTCTCTGGTTGTTCTCTAAATTCTCAGTCTTTCCTAAGATGGGGCACCTAAAATGCAACAAGGTACTTTGGCTGCTATCCAGTAATCTCTCTAGATAGACCTAGGAATAAATAACATTTTAACAAAGCCTAAGACTGCATTCTCAATCACAATTGGCTTATATTGAAATTGTGGGAGTAGTAGCAAGAGTAAAAGTGGTAGGAAAAGGAAGAGAAGGAGAAGGAATGGTAGTAGTTATGGTGGTAGTAGCTGTAGAAGTGGTAATAGTAATAGTGGTAGTAGCGACAGTGATGGTGGTACTGGTGGTAGTAGAAGTAGTACTAGTAGTAGTGTTAGTAAGCAAGCATTCACATGGAGGTCAGAAGAAGTGATAAAAGGACACTGTCAAGGTCTCTCTGAAGAGCTTTGGAATGGATTGTGAGCCATGGGAGACACTGGCACAGGACCACCCAGCATGGCCTGCCCTCACCAGAGAAGGCACTGTGCTCTACAAACAAAGCAGAAATGTAATAGCTCAAAAGAAACACGGGAAGAGCAAATTTAGAGACATCTCCCCCCCAAAATGTTCACATGGACTATTTGTACCCAACCTGTGGTAGAGTCTTCCAAGCTCATCTGCCACAGTTGGACACACTGTACTTGACCTTGACAGAGTGATGTCATTTCAATCCTCTTCAAGAATAAAGGACAAAACCATATTTGAAGTGGTGGTAGTAGTAGTAGAAGAAGTAGAAGAAGAAAGAGGAGAAGTAGTAGTAGTGTAGTGGTAGGAATAGGAGTAGTAGTGATGGTAGCAGCAGCAGCATTTATATAGTACTTTGTTTGCAAAACACTTTACAAATGGTATCTCACTTTATTCTCACAGTAGATATTATTATTATTTGCATTTTACAGATGAGTAAAATGAGGCAGGCAGAGGTTAAGTGACTTGTCCAGAGTCACATACCTAGAAACTGTCTGAGGCTGGATTTGAACTCAGGTCTTCCTGATTCCAAATCTGGTGCTCTATCCAGGGCTGTACCTAGTTGTCACCCTAAATATACTAAAAATACCAGATCTTTTTTCAGATGAACTGCTGCCTAGCCATATCTCCCTTCTTATACTTGGGAACTTGACTTTGGAACCTGCATCAGACTTTACATTTATCCCTCCCCACCCAGCCTCATTGAGAAGGCAAGCAATTCGATATAGGTTATACATGTGTAGTCATGCAAAACACTTCCATAACAGTACTAGGTGTTGTAAAGCAGTGACGTCAAGCTCAAAGAGAAACTAGGCAGGGGGAGGGCAGGAAGGGGGATGGAGGTAGCATGAGGATCCCTAAGGGCTGCATATTGACTTTAAAAAACCACATATTAACATTAATTTTGTTTTATGGTTATTTTTTTTATTTTGTTAAGTATTTCCCAATTATGTTTTAATCCATTTAATCTATCCTCACACGTGCTCTTGGAATGTTGCAGACCATGTGTTTGATGCCTCTATCCTAATGGGTAAAAGTTTTTGAGTCAGCTTTTAGATGGAACACCAGTGGTCTTTAAGTCAAATAATCCTTTATTTATTGCCTTCTAGCCCTCCCTGAAGTATAATGGATCCCCTTTCGTATTAAGGAGACAAAGAAGTGTGAGGTACAGGGCTCCCCCTATTATTTGAGTGATTCTATCCCTCTGATCAAAAACACCAGAGCAGATCTCAGATATAACCTTGGGCTCTCTTGATTTTGTATCCCCTACAGGAGCTTCTTCGGGAGCCATAGACCTCTTGCCTTCTCCCAGCGCAGCCACCAACTGGACAGTTGGACTTCTGGTGGACAATAATGACATGATCTTCAAATTTGACGGCAAGCAAGGTGCAAAGATTCCAGATGGGATTGTCCCCAAGAATTTAACAGACCAGTTCACAATCACCATGTGGATGAAACACGGCCCAAGCCCTGGAGTGAGAGCAGAAAAAGAAACCATTCTCTGCAATTCAGATAAAACCGGTGAGTCTCTTTCATTTTTCGTGACCTCTCTCAAGAGTTCTGCTCTATAAGTTCTGAGGTGGGCATGAATGACCCCTGGTGTAAGTGATTATTGAAAGGGAGAGTAGAGAGACAAGAGAGAACAATGACAGTGATATGCTCTTCAATACGCTTACATGTCTTTCTTCACTGAGCATAACTCTCATGCCCACGGGTACAGTAACATCAAAGGAGGTGCTTCCTGACCCATAAAGAGACTGAGCCCATTATCTCAGTCTCATCAGCACCAACTTCTTATTATCTGAGATAACAAAGTAATAATCCATGAACCAGTACCATACAACATGAAAGCTATAGGCCATAGTTTCTAGCTTCACAGCATAAAGTCCTACAGGGTATAATTTAAAGTTGGTATCCTGCATTTATTTTTGCAAAGTGTTTTCCCATCTTCCATCTAATTTGATATTGCAGGACTCCTCCTTCTGAGCAGTTACTATCATTCCCATTTTGCAGATGAGGTCATCAAGACAAAAATTTAAAAGATAAGTGACATGCCCAAAATCATATAGTTAATTACTGTCAGAACCAGAACTCTGAAGCTCCAGGCTCTTTTCACTAGGCCATGTTATCTATATTTGTTCAGTGTAGACGATGGAAAAAGATAATCACACAAGTAAGCACAAGGAAAAAAAATAATACCATTAAGAAATGGTAAGGAACAATTTTCTTGACTTTTAGGGATTGATATAGACAGAATAAACTCTTTAAAGTTAGCTTAGGTCTGACACCAACATTTATTTTCCTCCTGTGACCTTTGAAAGATCTCTAAACACTTATTTTTTTTAAAAAATCTTGTATCTAGTCCCTCACTAAGATGAAACATAGTCCTGCCTTTTTGTCTGATGAATTTTTAAGCACTGATAAAGAGAACGAAGCCTAATTGTCCTGATCGGAATTAATACCTGACATCAGGTGCCAAAAGTTTGGTTGTTTGTAGTTGAATTTCCGAGAAATTTGTGTTTAGGTGGAAATTGCTCTGTTCTATCCAAAAATTCTTTAGCTCTAAATTACCCCTTAGATAGATCCAAGATCTCTCTACTCCTTGAGATGTGACCATCCCTTCCTTTAACTCTCTCCCTACAATTCCAAAAGTAAAGACTTGTTCTATACAAACGGCATCAGAAATAATGTGTGATAATAATTAGTATTATTTAGTGTCTAAATTCTCTCTATAAGGATACTATCTGTAATTTATAGTCTTTTGGAGTTAGCAAGGATACTAAAAAGTTAAATGACCAATCTGTGGTGACCCGAACAATGTATGTTAGAGAGTTAGGACTTGAACCCATCCATATCTTCTACCTCACAGACTACCCCTCTATCCACTGCCCCATGCTGTCTCTGGTCTGGTATTCATAAAGGCTTTAAAGTTGGCAGAACAGTTACCATAAATTACTTCAATTAAGCCTCACAACATCCCTTTAATGTAGGAACTACAATCTTAATATATGAGGAAACTGATGTTCAGAGAGGTTAGATTACCTGGTAATTTAATAGTTAGGAGGCAGCTAAGTGGCTCAGTGGATAGAGCCCTGGGCCTGGAGTCAGGAAGACCTGAGTTCAAATCTGGCCTCAGAAACTTACTAACTGTAAGCCATTTAACCTCTGTCTTCCTTAAGCCACTGGAGAAGAAAGTGGCAAACCAGATCCAGTATCTTTGCCAAAGAAACCTCCTGAATAGTATGGTAAACAGGGCCAGGAAGAGTTGAACTCGACTGAACAACAACAATTTGATGGTAACTACTGGAAGCAGGATTGGAATATCATTCTTGCTGCCTCTAAGCCCAGCACTAACAGTGTGGTACAAGGAAAATGTTCCATTTAGGCTGTGATTACTTGAGCATACCAAACTGGAGTCTTAGCAATTAGCAGAGTACTCTGACCAAAGACCAAAATCCAACAGACTGAAAAATCTATGTCCTTGTGTTTGATGTAGATCCTTAGATATAAGATAGCACTGAAAAGATATCACTGATCTAGAAATTAAGGCATTCTGACTCAGGCATCTGGTACCTATCACTGTGCTAGGAGCTATTGGCCATAAAAAGAAGGTTAAGTCAAGGTCTCTACTTTTAAACAGCTTATGATTTTATTCACTAGATAAAATGAACACAGCATGAGGCAATTAGAAAATAAGGGCTAACTTTAAATGCAGTAGGAGTTCAGCAAAAGAAGGGACCAGAGTGAGCTAAAGTGGTTAGATGGAGTATAGGAAAATAGAAGTTAAGGACTGAAAGATGGATAGGATTTTGATAGTGGTCGTGAGGGAAAAGGGATGGGGAGGGCATCTCTAACAGAAGAATGGCATTTCAAAAAGGCTTAAAAGATGACAATGAATAAATGAGTATAGTCTGTGCAATGACAACAGGTAAACTGGAAGCCAAGGTTAGGTATAGGAGATAGTAGGAAAGCAGGATGGGGCCAGGTTATAGCAAGGCCTGAATGATAGGCAGAATTTTATTAATTAAAAGGACCCTGATGAATAATGAGGATGACAATATGGGATTCAGGATTCCCGCTGTGGAGAACTGCAAATGGTAGAATCTTTCAAGCATAGTCAATTCGACTGGATTATCGTGGACAGAACCACAACAAACAATGATAAGGCATGTAGGTTTCACGCTGTTGCCCTTAAAAATGTCTATACTGGAATTCAAAGAGGGCTAGTCAAGTGATACACGAAAATAATCAACAGAAGAATTATTAGAGAAGATAGTTCACTCTGTCCTTGTTAGGAAGTTGAAGAGGGCTGATGTCTAAATTAGTAATTCCTCCAGATGTAGGAATACCCAGAGTTATGTTAGAAAGTGTATTACGTAAATTATATTCAACATAGTAAAAGATCATATGAGCCTTGAAAGTTCTGGAATGTACATTAGAGGGCAGAAAAATACAAAATATATTTCTTTAGTTAGTTGAACTGTGTTCAGCAATCCAATTAGAAGCTTCTTCTTTGATGGACCTAAAGATACTAGCTTCTGTCTTTCCTTCTTATTTTTTATTTTTTATTTTTCCCCCCAGAAATGAACCGACATCACTATGCCCTCTATGTGCATAACTGCCGCCTTGTCTTCCTTTTGCGGAAGGACTTTGACCAAGCAGATACTTTTCGACCAGCAGAATTCCACTGGAAGCTGGATCAGGTATTTACTACCCTCTACTTTGTTGATCTCCTGACTCTGCTAGAGTTCTGAGATTGGTCTAGTTTGCACCAGTGGCCATTAACAGCAGGATCCCAGGTTTCCAGCCTTTTTCTAAGGTTTTAGAAAAGATTTTAAAATGTCAGGTCTCTCTTGTAGCAGCAGAAATTATTGTTGGGGATAGAAAATAGCAACTTAAAGTACGAAGTCTGTAAAAGTCACATTGTTAAACCTAGACAAGGCATGGAATTTCTTAGGCTCACATGTTGGTAGCCCCTAGGTACAGAGAAGATTTTGGTGTCAGTGGTTGAACTGCATTAGTTTTTTTTTTTCAATTAACAAAAATCCACCTTCTGTCCATCCCATCTCCTACCACCTTGTTGAAAAGGAAAAATGAAACCATTGTAACAAATATGTAGTCAAATAAAACAAATCCCTGTATTAGCCAAAAAATATATGTCTCAGTCTGTACCCTGAGTCCATCATCTGTCTGTCAAGAAATGGACAGTATTCTTTATCGTGTGTATGTTACAATGGAGGTCAGTCATTGTGTTGATCATATCTCTAAAGTCTTTCGGAATTGTTTTTCTTTACAACCCTGTTGTAATTGTATGGTTTTCTTGATTCTGCTCATTTTTTTTAGCATCAGTTCAGACAAATCTTCCTTAGGTGTCTTTGGAACTGTACCTTTCATCATTTCGTACAGTACAATGGTATTCCATCATATTCATATACTATAACTTATCAAGCCAGTCTCTAATTGATTGGCAGCCCTCTTGGTTTCTAGTTCTTTGCAACCACAAAAAGTGCTGCTATAATTGTTTTTTCACACATGGGTCCTTTTCTACTTTCTTTGATCTTTTTGGGTCATAGACCTAGTAGTGGAGTCACTGGGTCAAAGGATATACACGATTTAATAACTTTGGGGGCATAGTTATAAATTGCTTTCTAGAGTAGGTGGACTAATTTTAACTGCATTATGAATTGTTAAGATGGATGTTGTTATGGCATTTCCCATAACCCATCTTGGTAACATCAAGGTTCATTGATACCTCATAGCTGTATTGCCAGCCTCTCTATTCTTTAAAATATCATGGTTGATATCAAACACATTTAAACAGAGAAAGAGCCATAGAAGAACTTTTCTCCCTAGCTTACTAATAGAGGAATGGTCCCCAATTGGGTCACAAGATTGAGGGGCAGCTTTCCAATATTGAAAGAGAAAGGACCCTCTTGATTCAGTGCAACAAACTCAAATAGTCACATAGACTGATTTGAAAAGGTGGCTTCAGGATCAGAATCTACTCATTCTAAACCCACAGAAGTAGCCATAGGAAGCACTGCCGTGCTTGGCAATGGGGATGGGGCTGAGGTACAACCCCAGGCTCTAGCAAGAAGCCTGGTACCGGGAAGCATGTGACTTAGTTTGACTAGAAATAGCAGGTACAGTTTGAGTCATTCCTGGAATGTTTGTACTTGACCTGTACTACCTCTCTTCCCTTTCCGGTGAGCCATAAGTCAGAAGCAGCTGGCACTGGTCTCTCTAGTCTAGGTCTCCCTTCTTCTAAGGGTGAACCAGATAGGGATTCTAAAAGCAACCCTCCTAACCAATCTGGTCAGAGCTGGATAACAGGCTGCTCTTCTAGTGAGCAGAGAAATGATCAGGAACCTATTTCCTACTCTCCTTCCTCTTTCTCTCCTCTTTCCATTCTTCCCTCATTCCCCTTCTCTCCCAGTGCTAAGAGTTGGGAAGTCCTTGTGCTTTTGATTTCTGGCAGGCCCCATTGGGATCAGGATAAATATTAATAAATTATATATCTTCCCTTCATATGTAAGGGTATAGTATTTCTTACCTTCTCAGTGGATAGGGAGCAACTGAAAGGAGAAAGAGAATTCAGAACTGAAAACATTTTTTTAAATTGAAATAATAAAAATTTTTAAATAATTGTATGTTTTCTACAGTTAGCATAACTGCTAGATTCTATTTTCATTTTATAAGAATCATTTTTAGTAGACTGGCCTGTATATTCCTGCAATAGGAATTCTCCTAGCGTTTATATGCACATGATCTTCAATCAATACTTCTATCTCTAGAGCCATATAGGGTCATTATTTCATAACGCAAAGCCACATGAGGATTCTGTGACCAGGGATTAAAAGAGCCCAAGAATCTTATGACCCCAAAAGATTTGGGGGTACAGCAGACATTGTGCTGAAGGGAAGTTGGGCATTCCCTTCTCTTCCAGCAGGTTACATAAATTTATCTTCCATCCAAATGACAGTGCACAGAGAGAATGCATTTTTACATCCCAGTCATCATTTCTTTCAAGCTTTGCTGTCATTCCTCATATGATGGTACCGTGTTAGTTTTGGTGACAGGAGGCTCAGAGCAATAACTTCAGGTCTTTGATGAAAACATTAACATGGAGGAGAAGGAGTGCTGAGTGCTCCTCTCTGAAAAAGAAAATCTGTGACTCATTCTTGTTTCCTGATTTTTTTTATCACAAGGACCATTGCATTAGAGTTTTCAAAGAGAACTGAAGTGGCTTGTTGGAATCAGAAGCTTTGAAATGTGTTTTTCTCGCTGCTTCACCCTCTCTAGGTTGTAGCTGTGTATCACCCTGCTCCCCAGGTGCCTGAGTTACTGGTGGAAAGATCTGACTTGAAGCTATTATCACAGTGGTGATTGATTTTTATTTGAGGGAGGGGAGGAGGAATAGGATTATTCTTTTCTGTAGCCTTGAATATCAAAAAGGCATTTTAAGAATTCCAGCAAACAAAGGGAGGTACAGAAGGGAACAGAGAGTTGGGCCTGAAGTCAAGAAGACCTGAGTTCAAACGCAACTTCAAACCCTTAGCTGTGTGACCCTGGACAAGTCACTTAACATCTGGCTGCTTCCATTTCCTCACTTGTAAAATGTAGATAACAATAGCACATACCTCTTAGGGTTGTGGTGAAGAACAAATAAGATACTGTCTGTAAAGTGCTTAGCATAATGTCTAGAACCATAGGCACTTAATAAATGCTTGTTTCTTTCCTTCTAAAGAGAACGTGATTTCGAAAAATCCTCCTTTTAAATTCAAGTAGACACCCTAAAGTTTGCAACATTATTTCAGATCTCTCATACATGAATTTACCCAAATCTCAGCCCCATCACCCAGTGACAGTTCTCAGGAAATTAAGAAGTCAGTAAAGTAGTTTTTAGGAATCCCCCTAACTTCCTGTTATTATCCCTTTCCCCTTCCATCCCTCCCCTGCTGCCTCACACCTCCCTCCAGTCTCCTGTATCATTATGCTGCCCTGTGAACGACCAAAGTATCTTCACTTCCTTGCCCTCTCTCTTAAGGTCTGCCCTCCCTCTATTCCCTCCTTTCTATCTCTAGTGCCTTATGTTCCAAAATTAGTTCCTTAACATCAAAGTCCCCATTTCCTCTGAACTGAGGTTTTAGCTAAAGGTTAAGAGAAAAGCCCATCAGTAAAATGTAAATGACAGCAAGGCTCCTTACTTTGCATTTTAAAAGAAAAGCAACTCCCTTAACCTCAGTGCCTCTTTAATTAATGGAGAAACGTTGGTAAAGAACTGCATAGCCCAGGGAAGATCCGAGGGTCCCGCCTTCATCTACAGGTTTTGTTATTGTTCAGTCATGTCCAACTCTTCCTTTGTGACCCCATTTGGTGTTTTCTTGGCAAAGATACTGGAGTGGTTTGCAGTTTCCTTCACCAGCTCATTTTACAGATGAGGAAACTGAGGCAAACAGGGTTAAGTGACTGGCCCAAGGTCACACAGTTAATTACTGAATCTAGATTTGAACTCAGGTCTTTCTGACTCCAGGCCCAGCACTCTATCCACTGTGCCACCTACCTGTCCTTTATCTACAGGTAGTATTGGCCATTCTGTGGTCCAATGACTCTATGGAAGATTCTATTTATGTTGATACTGTCTTAACTGTATGTGACCATGTGGTAGTGATGCCCATTCTCTTAGCAGTTAGAATCAAATTGCAATACAATAAGAGTTCTTTGAGGGCCAACTTTGCATCCCTAAAATTCCTAGCATAACGTCTTGCACATAATGCTTGATAAATGTTTGTCAAGTTATCTTTAAATGTTTATGTGCTTCCCTTGCAACCTAATCCCTCCTCCTAAAAGCACTCTATGGAGCAGTGTATGCTGTGTTTTGGGGAGGTGAGGAGAAAGGCAGGATTTGGAGGTTGATCTTCCCAACTTCAAGATCAAATCTCTATTATATCATACTTCAGTGTGCCTCCAGGCAATGCTCTAAGCCTGTACGTTTTAGAACAGTGACTCTCTGTAATAACTGTGGTAGACCTGGACAGCAATGAAAAAATGCTAGCTTCTGGATTGTCCTTTATGTACAAGACACAAGAGGAAGGTTCCCAAAATGCCAATGCCTAAGCCTTTCCAAGTCATTAGAAAGCTTCTAAAATTAGGAATAGAGACAAATGTGCCAAAAGCACATCACTTGACTTGCTAGGAACAGCAAATGTTTAACTGAGAGGAGAATGGAATCAAAGAATTGATCAAGTGATCCCTAATCAGTTGAGTTTCCCCTAGCCCACTTGATGAAATTAAGGATTTAAGGGACAGGAAACAAAGACAATAAGATATCAATGACTTAAGGGAAGTGTAATGGAAAGTTTGGACTTCTTTGTTCCACTAGGAGATATGAAGAAGATCTTCCATTATTGGAATAATTTGATGAAATAATAATGTTCAGCCATTGGTTGATTAAAAGATTATCCATACTCTTGGTTGACTTTAAAAAACTATCCAGCACTGCAGACAGAAACACCCTCTGGAGTTGAGGGGAGTCTTCCTTGGATATCAAGAGAAAAAGATAGCTATGGAAGAAAAACCCACCTCTGGAGAATTTCTCTTTGCCTACTTTTTTACTTCATCCAGAATTTAGTATGTCTATGGCTGAGGGGTGCAGGGGAAGGGGACAGGTGGCAGGATGGGATGGGGGTGGGGAAGATTGGTTCTTTTTGCTATTGTTTATGTTCTGTCAGTTAAGTAAATGCCTTTGCTTTGAGCTAACTGTCAAGAGGCTGACTATTGCAAGCAAATTAGTTAGTAGGGGCTTGCAAGATAAATTTTTAGGTACATAGACCCACAAAGCACATTCAACTAAGTGTAGTCTTCTTCCAGAGGACTTAATTTTTTGTCCAAAGGGACTGGTAAATATGTAGACACAAATGTCAGTTTCCCCTCTACCAGAAATATGATGAGAAAGAGAGGGAAGGTGTAGTAGGAAGGCCGAATTTATGATCTCAAATATAATCATGTATATGTTTGAATGGTCTGAACTCGCAAGGTATGAGAGATTCTCTAAGAAGAAAACAACAAGAAATTTATTTAGGCCCCACCGCAGCAAAAACTTGAACCAGCCTCCCCATTCCAACATCTTGACAAAAAGACTCCAGGCCCAGAAAGCCCATTTCACAAGGGCAACCAGGAGGCCACAGAAAAACAAGATAGTATCTAGCCAAATCATGTTCACTGGCCTCACGTTCCTGCTTGCACTCAGGTAAGCCCTGCCTCCGCAGCTTCTGGCTTCCACAACTTCTGCCGCCCCCTCCACTGAAGTTGTCTCTGGCTCACCCTTCCTCGCAGCCGAGTTTCCGGCGTTCTCAAGCCCCGCCTCAATGACCACAGACCATTGGTTCCCGAGCTGGCCCCTCCTAAGTCACCAATCCACACCCACACAGGTTTCACACCTGACAGGGCCCTGGGCCTGGGGCTTAGCACTTAACAGCTGAAAGTACTTCCACTCAAAAGAAACAAAAGCCATGCTAATGAGACAATTTTGCTTAACAACACAGAAGGAGGGAGGGAAGGAGAGAGAGAGATTTAAATCAATTCAACAAATATATATATGCTCATATATATTAATAGATAGGTATACATTGTGTGAATATATGCACACATATAGATATTTATGAAAGAAATACAGTGAATTAAAACTTAATTGATAGTGATAATTTTTTTTTTTGAGATTGTTACTGTACTAGGCAGCTAGAAATGCCCTGGGATATTTTGAAATGATGAGAATGACTGATATAATCATATCAAGTCATTGGGTTTGGAATTAAAATTAGGTGAGAGAAGAAAGCCAATTTTTGATGAGAAATTTACAAGGAACCTCCAAACCTTAAATTGGTTCATGTTTTTGAATTGTACACAAAGATGATCTGAGTGTTTGTAAATGAGGCCTCTCTGATGATCTTTGCTGTCCTATTCAAAATAATCATGTTTAATAATGTTTTTTTCTTTTGTATTACTATCGCTTCCCTTGGCTGTTTTGCGTATATATGTATGTGTATATAAATGAGATATATACATATACATACATACACACACTTATTTGCATATTTGGAAACCAGGACTTGTTGATGAGGCAAAAAAAAGTTTTATTTTAATCACGGAACTATCATGTTGGGTCACTTTTCTCCATGATAGGCAAAACTTAATTTCAAAACAAAAATTTCCTCAAAAACAACCAGAACATTAGAAGTACTCCCACAACACTTTGCGTTTCTCTTGTACCCATCGTGTTCCATTTTGTGTCAGAGGTTTGTTTTTTGGTTTTTTTTTTTTTACCTGTCTTGCCTCTCCTGTTAGGTTATAGTTTCCTTGGAGTCAGGAACCATATCTCATTTTGATTTATATTTCCTTCAATATTTAGTACAGTGCTTTTTACATAGTAAATCTTTTTTTAATTGAATTGACTCTTTGACAGGAACACCAAGACATAGGTGATGGAAGAGCATGGTTATATATTACTGTAATGTTATTCTACAGTGGTGAAGGATGTTGGCCAAACCATATCCCTGTCATCATAGAGACCACTGAACTTCTCTAACCTGTATCTGTGGACTCCTAACATAGAGAACTCTTTTCCCCTCCACTCTTCCCACGTAATTAGAACTGTATCAGTAGTTTCCCAAGATAATTTAAATTTAAATTAATGAATAATATAAAATTAGAAGAGTATGTTTAGACTTCCTAATAGGTAGTAAGCTCTCCATCACTGGAAGCTGTCAAGGAGAAACTATTGAAATAGTAAGGGAGATTCCTTTTCTTCAAATTGGGCTAAATATGCTTCCCCGCTCTCAGTGTCTGATTCTCTGATTAGGTGAATATCTGACAATTACTCAGTCAAATGTTTTCTGTTTGTTCTAAACACTCAGAAGAGAAAAATTAGAGATAAATCTACCTTAAACACTACAGTAAAAATGTTGAGATAATATATTGGTCTAACGAATCCTTTTATGAAGTCAGTGCTAAAATTTATCTCTTCTCATGCTCAGAAACTTACTAGAGATTTGTTCTATTTTGATATTTATAAATTAGTCTGAATATCACATTGTAAGTTTTACAGTGAATTTTTACCAAGGTCAATAAAATGATGACCTGAGCAGATTCCATAATAAATACTATTTTTGATCTGTCATGTGTGAATTTGTTCAGATACAGATGAGTAAACAATATGGATGGCTCTCAAGACACACACAACCTAGTAGAATCCTTCAGGTGTTACTTAGATGGACTAATGAACTACTTACTCATTTTAGTTGGCGAGAAAGATGATGAGTGAAGCAAACAGCAACATAGCAGGCCCATCCATACTAGACAGCTTCGCCTTCTATACCTAGTACCCACATGCAATCAATCATGTGGCTAAAACCTATATCAAGAGCTGAAGATCAGATGGTTGCATTGGCTGTGCTTTCCTGAATGTAACATACATCCTGAGTGTGTAGAAATGACAGACTCGTCAAGGGGCCCACAGAAAGCTTGCATTTCTGCCTTTCATGTTATTCTCTCTGCTAATGGCAAAAGTAGGCAAGCTGTCAGATATCCAAACATCTCTATCTCTGTCTCATTCATGAGCAGGATTTACCTGCAGGATTATGAAATCATTTCACCTAAAATCATTACTTACAGATCTTGGGCTGCTGATAAACAACAGCCTCAGCCTTATGACCACAACTGACCAGCCTTACTTACTAGTAACTTACTAGTAACCCAGTAACTTGCTGACATCCCCTACACCCCAGATTACTGATATTGTTTGTGGACCTCTTTGTCCCCCCCTCCCTTACTTGTTTGCCTGGATTTGATCTCTCCTTTGCCTAGTCCGTGATGATTCCCTGAACATTCCACTTTGCTAGACTTCCTGAGCCTCCCTTGGTAGTCAGTCTTGCCCTATTACCACCCCCCCCCCACCATGATATAATATGAATGTCCTATTTTTATAAATGATTTAACATTTCTCTTTTCCCAGTCCTTTTCCATGCTGTTACTACCACCATCTTTTGTTTAATCAATCAACAAGAATTTATTAAACACCTACTATATATATGCCAGGCAATATGTTAAGTTCTGGGGATACAAAAAGAGGGGAAAGACTGTCCCTACCCTCAATGAGCTTACAAGATAATGGAGGGGAGGGGACAACATGAAACAAATGCACACAAAGTAAGCAATATGAATATGAATAGGAAATAATTAAAAGAGGGAAAGCACTGGAATTTAGAAAGGTTAGACAAGACTTCTTGTAGAAGGTGGGATTTTAGTTGAGACTTAAAGGAAGCCAGGGAGGTCAGAGAGAAGGAGGGAGAGTTCCATACACGGGGGACAGACAGAAAATGCCCAGTGCTGAGAGGAGTGTCTTATTTATGGGACAGCCAGAAGGCCAATGTCACTGGATCAGAGTACCTGTTGTGCAGAAAGGAGTAAGAAAGCTGAAAAAGTAGGAAGGGGCTAGGTTATAAAGGACTTTGAGTGCCAAACAGAGCATGTTGTATTTGCTCCTAGAGGCAATAAGAAGCCACTGGAGTTTATTGAGTGGAGAATGGGTGGAGGAGTAGGGTGGGAGGGGGTGTGACATGATCAGATCTGTTTTTTTAGGAAAACCACTCTAGTGGCTGAATGGAAAATGGAATGGAGAGAGACTTAAGGCATACCCAACAACAGTCAATTGTAGTAATCAAGATGTGAGGAGCCTGTGCTAGTGTCAGAAGAGAGAAGAAGGTGTATGAGAGATTTTGCAAAGGTAAAACCAACAGACCTTGGCAACAGAATGGATATGGGAGGGAGTGAGAGATAGTGAGGAATCTGGGATGACTTCTTGGTTATGAGCTTGAAGGACTGGGAGGATGATATTGTCCTCTATAATAACAAGGATGGAGAAGGGTTTGAGAGAAAGATAATGAATTCTATTTTGGACCTTTGGAGTTTAAGATGTCTACTAAACATCCAGTTTGAGATGTCTGAAAGGCAGTTGGAGAAGAGAGATTGGGATAGAAAGGTAGATTTTCAAATCACTGGCATAGGAATGGTAATTAATTCCATGGGAATTGATGAGATCACCAAGCGAAGTAGTTTAGAGGGAGAAGAAAAGAAGAACTACAACAGAACCCTGAGGGACACCTATGGTTAGAGGGCATGGTAGAGGATCTAGTAAAAAAGAGACAAAGAAGGAGAAGTCAGATAGGTAGGAGGAAAACCAGGAGAGAATAGTGTCCTGAAAACCTAGAGAGAAGAGAGTATCAAGGAGGAGAGAGTGATCAATAGCGTCAAAGGCTATAAAGAGGTCCAGGAGAATGAGGCCTGGGGGAAAAGCCACTGGATTTAGCAACTAAGAGATCATTAATAACTTTGGAGTGAGCCACATCAGTGGAATGATAAGGTCAGAAGCCAGATTGTAAAATGTTAAGCAGAGAGTATAAGGAGAGAAAATGGAAGTACCTATTGTCTTTTCAAAGAGTTTAGCTACAAAGGGCAGAAAAGATACAGGATGATAGTAGAGTTGGAAGGATCAAGTGAAGTTTTTTTTCAGGCTGGGGGAGAGACAGGAATGTTTGTGGACAATAGGAAATGAGCCAGTAGAGAGGGTTTCATTAAGAGCTAGTAGATGGAAAAAGTGGGAGAGTAATAGATTTAAGATGAAGGGAAGTTTGTTGCTTATGGAACAAGCATTGTAGAGGGCACGATAGAAGTGCTGAATGGTGTTAGGATGAAACTTTGATGTGGGGGGGTCAAGGGAGATAGGAATGAGGAATTGGATGGTAGGGGGTAAGGAAAGGGGTTTGGATGATGATCTACACAAGTTCAGGGTCACTGGGATATAAAGGGCTTGACCAGGAATGTTCATCTACTCTCAAATGACAGGTGCAGGCATCAAAGGCCTGAAGTCAAAGAGTTTGGAGATTAAGCTGGCAGCAGGAAGTAGAGAATACCCTGAGCTCATACAGATAGAAGTGGTTTCTTTAGGTTAGATACCCAGCCTGGCCTCAAAGAGCCTTCCTTGGGGAACACACTGCCATTGGCAGGAGATGAAAGGCTCCAGAGGTCTGAGGTCTTTTCACCTGAAGTGGCTGCCCATGAGGTAGCAGCAGGAAGTGGTAGACTTCCTTTTTACATTTACTAAGATAGAACTCTATGCCTACATATCCCACTAATACATGATGCTAAATGGAAGTTAATGAGTAATGGAAACTGTGCTTACTTGGAATCAGGAAGAAGTAGGTTCAGATCAAATAAGAATTATGTAGGCAAGGCAAGTCTTTGAGAAGTACTTACTGTGTTACAAGCACAAAGGGTTACACAATCTGCCATGGTAGAGTTAATAACAATAATATTGCTAACATGTATATAGCACTTTACAATTTGTAAAACACTTTATGTTATCTCATGTGATCCTCACAGCAACCCTGGGAGGTAGATGCTATTACCTCATTTTACAGATGAGGAAACTGAGGCTCAGAGAGTTTAAGTGACTTGTTCAGGTAAATGTTAGAGGCCAGATCTGAATTTATGTCTTCCTGATTCCAAGTCTAGCATTCCATCCACTATACCACGGCTCTATGCTGAGAAAAATAACAACTTTAACCTATTTTGTTAAATAAAAGTTTAGAGAATGGAAATTATCAAGAAGCAAGTGGTACTTAGGGATTAACAGTGAAATAATAAATTGTTCTTTCCTTGTAATTTAAGCCAGGAGCATCCTAAGAGATTCATTTATAGCAGTATTTTGATTATAAGTATTCACCATTTGATTTTCTTTTTTTTTTTAAGACAGGAAATAAGTGAATAAATGATCAGCCACAATTATACCCTGAATTGTGCCTCTGGAGAGAGATCATATATTTTTACTTCTTTAAAAAACTCTCATTAGGAAGATGTTGGAGAGGGAGACATAAATGTAATAGGTTAGATAGCAGGGCAATTATATCTCATTGCCACTCCGATCAATTGTTCTATCAATGAATATTTATTGCATCTGCTCTGCACCAGCCTTATGGTAGGGAGCATGGGGGACTACAAATATGCATGTGATGCAGCCTTTAAAGACTTCCAAATCAAGGGAGATGAGACACATAAAAAGAGCAGTAACGGTCCAAACGAATTTATTGTCAGGGACATGACGTGGCCTGTGACTAACACTAAGTTCAGAGAAGAGAAAGAATACCATGGGCTCAAATGGTTAAGGAAGGCTTCACAGAGCTAGATTTTATCACTCCTAATCACATAATGAAGGAGAGTTATTTCTAAGTCACTAGAAAATTTTTCAGTCAAACTTGTGATCCTAGGAAGGTCATATCTACATAGGGCCACTATTCTCAGTCAGAATGGGTCATCCTGAAATTATCATAGTTGAGTGGCAGGTGATGGCTTGATTGATGAAGGGAAGGAGTAAAAAGAAGGAAATAAGCATTTGTTAAGCTCCTACTATGTGCTAGGCACTGTGCTAAGTGTTTACAAATATAATCTCATTTCCCCCTTGTTGGATCAAATAAGATAATATGATGAAGTGGCTAGGTGACACAGTGGATAGAACACCCAGCCTGGAATCAAAAAGACCTAGTTCAAATCCTTCCTCAGACACTTAGTAGTTATATAACCCTGAACAAGTCACCTAATCTGTTTGTCTCAGTTTCCTAAATAGTAAAATGGGGATAACAGCAGCACCTACTTTGCAATACTATTATGATGATCAAATCAAATGAAATAATATTTGCAAAGTGCTCAGCCCAGTGCCTGGCACATAATAGGAATTATACAAATGTTTATTTCCTTCCCTTCCCCTGAATCAAAAATAGCCACATTGCCCTGGGCATCACACTTACCAAAATCACTAGACATGGCCAAGTTATTTCTCTCATTAATATAATTGTATTAAATATACTATTTGTCATCTGATCGATTTTGCAGCAGTTTCCCTTCAAACCGTTCACTAAGGGGGGGTCATATAAAAGAACACCAAAGCTTACAGAACAGCAAATATATCCCACATCACAGGGAGCTTATGTAATTTAGACTTACAGAGAAACCCTTGGAAGGGTAAAGCAAACAAAAAGAGGGCTTGGGACCCGCCAAACAGAGCATGAGCTCCATAGAGGAGTGACTCACAGTAATTTCCCCCTTCTCTGAATAGTGTCTGGAACATAGTAGGAGTTAATAAATGCTTATAGAGTGAGGGATGACTCAAACTGTTATTGCCTATAAAATCAGTACAAAATAGCCCAACACCTATTTAGATCTCGCATACTGATTTTCTGTCTCCAGCTAAATCTCTGAGGGCAGAGATTATGCCATATTCTTCTTCTGCATTCCTCGCAGCACCAAGCGCAGTTCTTGTTGGTTTGTTGGTTGGTGTGGGTAAGTATTCACTTCATAGAAAGATCCTTCACTTTATAAAATGCCACAAGATTCTTTTAATTCTAAGCTCATAGACTTTTTACCTGGAAGGGACCTTAGAAATTACCTAGCGCAGAAGTACTTAGCCTTTTTCATTTCACAGACCCCTCTGGGTCCCGTGAAGCCCATGGACGTCTCCAAATAATGTTTTTGAATGAACATACAAAATACATAGCATTTAAAAGGAAACTAGTTACATTATAATACAGTTAACCATATATACATACATATAACATATGCATGTTGTGTTTATACATGTATATGTGCATGTATACATATACACATATCTGTGTGTCTGTATATCTATATGCGTTATACAAACATGTATGTATATACATGTACATGTACATATATACCTACATACACACATATGTCGCATGTGTGTGGTTAACTGTAGTATAATGTAACTAGTTTACACAAACACACACACACACAAGTTCATAGACCTCAGGTTAAGCACTCCTGACCTAAACCAACCCCTTTATTTTATAGGTTAGGAAATTGAAACCAGACTCTCCCGACACCAAATTCAGTGTGTTCCTCCCATTATTCCATGCTTCCTCTTGGTTGCCAGATCACTTAGTACATTTAAAATAGGATTGTGTTTATAAAAATTCTGTTTACATCAGATTTATCGCAAACACATACATTTAGTCAAGCAAGAAGCACCAACACTATGTGTGATTCCGAAAGTCAGAATCCTTCTTCTCGCATATTAGGAGGCATGAGCAGCCAGGTAGAACATCCACTGCCAGGCAGCTCTGGGAAATGACTCCTTTACAAGCCACTGCACCTTGGTAATTCGATTGTAATGATGGTATTATGATGGGATTTTTGCTTAAAATCTACTAATGCACATTCCAGCAAACTTTCAGTTAGTCACATCAAAACCAAAGTAAAGACAGAATGGAGAGCCAAAACCAGCAAAGGGACTGCTTATTAATTAGTTCCCTGATAATGTCTTTTATGCTAAGTCGGTATGATTAAATAATGCCATGAATTCTAATGATTCCAAACATTGGATTAATAATGCTCTCAGTGCATCCACACCTACTGCCACCACCTTCTATCCTCTTACTCCTCCTTGAAACGTACAGTTTCTTAGGTGAAAATACTAGCTTCCTGCTAGGAGGCCAGACACGATTCCTTTACCCAAAAGATGTGTCCCTGAAAAGTTGCTTATAAATCAAAGATTTGGAGATAAAAATTATCCTTAAAATGCTCTAGAGAAACTCAGTTCCCCCATTTATAAAATGTTTATGTTAACATACACATAGTATCTATCTTGGGGCAATTGTGAGACACTTTCTACAACAACTCCCCCATCCTACCTTCTATCTAACCATAATCTGCCCAGCTGGACTATAAACTCTTGGAGTCAAGGATTATATCTTCCTTTCCTTTGTTTTCACAATCCCTAAATACAGTCTCCAATTTCATTATTTGTGTGATGGGCTTTCTAGTGCAGAACCTCATCACCTCTTGCCTGGACTATTTTAAATAACCTTTTAATTGGTGTTTCTGCTTCTAGACTCATCCTTCTCCAATTCCTCTTCCACATCATGGTCAAATTGATATTTCCAAAACAAAGCTCTGGCCATGTGATTCCTCTACTCAAAAGTTTTATAACCACAGATTTTTGAGCCAGAAGGCCCTTTAGAGATCATCTACTGCAACAAGTGATTGTATGTTATACATGAGGAAAATGAGGCTCAGAGAGGTGAAATGACTAGACCAAAGTCACAGAGTTAGTAATTAGTAGAACCTAAGATTCAAGGCTAGGTCCTTTGTTTCCAGATCTAACAGTTTTTGCAGCATGCTACTCAATTCTCTATTGCTTTTAGGATAAAATACAAAATCCTCAGCCTTGAATTTAATGCCTCCCCAATATTGTGTCCATTCATCTTTGTAGTCTTTTGTACCCCAAAAAATGCAACCCAGCTCCTGAACTTTCCCACACATCCCCACCTACTCAGTAATCCTTTCAACTATCCTTTCACTGTGGCCCCAACACAGGCCAACCCTTCATTCTTTTTTTTTTTTTGGAGGGGGGAAGGCAGTGCAGTTGGGGTTAAGTGACTTGCCCAAGGTCACGCAGCTAGCGTGTCAAGTGTCTGAGGTCGGATTTGAACTCAGGTCCTCCTGACTCCAGGGCCAGTGCTCTACTCACTAAGCCACCTAGCTGCCCCCAACCCTTCATTCCTTGTTACCCCTAATCCAGCCCAGCTCTTCTTTATCTGTTATCTCTGGACCACCCCAGGTTATTTGCGATATCTTGATCCCATACAAATCTTCCCACAATCTTTTTCTCTATTAAAAAAAAAGTCAGCCTTGTCCCTACCAAATACATAGACTCACTAGGAATCTCACCCACCGAAAGAAAGCTCGAGTGGTCAAATTCTTTCAAGGCAGACTTGTGCCCTTTGGCCTTGCATTTCAGGGTTCCCAAGACCCCTAGACCACAACATTATTTCACGTTACTCCTTTTCCTACACTGTGCAGTCCAGTAAAATGGGCTTCCTACATGTTTCCCGTTACACAGCACTACATTTGCCCATCTCTGTGACTTCACCAAAGTTTTCTATCCTGTCTGGAAATCACTCCCTCCCCCCCTTCACCTTGTAGAATCCCTAGCTTTCAATGACAACAACAACAACTCACATCTATCTAGTGCTTCAAGTTTTGCAAAGCACTTTACAAAGAGCATCTCATGTTTTCCTCATAACCACCCTTGGAGGTAGGTACTACTTTTATTCCCATTCTTATAGATGAGGAGACTGAGGCAGACAAAGGTTAAATGGCTTGGCCTGGGTCATATAGCTAGCTAGTGTCAGAGGCAGGATCTGAACCTCCTACATGATTTTTGCTCCCTCCTGCACAACACCTTTCCAACCTTCCACCCCTGCCCTGCAGCTGTTCTATTCAGGCACTGTCCATGCTGAAATTGCTTTCTATAACTTTCTATGTACTTTGGCATTTCCCTATGCATATGTGTTATATGACACCGGCAATATGTAAGTTCCTTGAGGGCGGAGACTTTTTAGTTTTTGTCTTTTTTATTTTCAGCACCTAATACAATGACCTGCACATAGTAGGGGCATGTTCAGTATTTGCTGAATTGGATTGAAATTCGGGCCTTAATTGTGCACTAATGAAGATTTAATTTAGCTTCACCAAGGAGAGGACTAGAAAGTGGCAAAGTCTGACAATGCTTCTTTTTTTCTTCAATCTTTGTTAAATTACTTCATGTGTCCTATTTAAATTTGCTGAATTCCTTTTATACTCTTATTTTTCACAAGCATCCAAGAACGTATTCTTAGAGAGCAATTTTCTCTTCAGTCTCCATTGTATTAGCCATTATTAACTAATTACATGATTTTCTTTCATTTTCCCTGTGTGTAACCTATTTTAAAAACAAGTCTAACATGTCAGTGTCTTTAGGGTTGTCATTATCTTCAGCTCCTCTGGCCATACCATTTATCTCACTAACTTTATTAAGCAGTAAGTATGGTGAACAACCAGCCCCCAGTTACACAACTCCCAAATGTTTATCATTTCAAACCCTTCTCCTCTTTTGTCAGTAGACTGGCCTTCTTCCTAATCTCTGTCTCAACCTACCTCCTTCCTCTCTCTTCCACTGTACATACTCAGTAGCTCCTGCCATTCCTGTAAAATCATTATTTGTAGTATTGTCTGTACAGCTGCCCTAAGGGGATTGAAGGGAATGTATTTTGTCAGTAAAAACAATCTAATACATATTTTAAATGGGCATTGCTCATTGTACTGCTACAAAAAAAAAAAGAAAATCATTTCAACATAATTAAAATTGCTTATTAAAGTCAAATAACATTTTCAGTAATGAACTAAAATGTCAGAGCCTTTTAACGATTGTGAGGCAAATAGCAAATGCTAAGTACCTGAGCAGTCTTTGCAATGTCCATAGTGGACTCAGTTTTAGTTAAGTATGAGTATAAATAGAATGTAAGCTCCATACAGACAAGAATTGTTTCCTTCTTATAGCATCTAGCATAGTGCCTTGTATATAATAAGCACTTAAAAAATGTTTGTTAAATTGAATTGAACAAAAATTATATGCATCTTGGCCAGCATTTCTTTGGTTTTTAGATTTCCCATAGCATTTAGCATAGTACTCAACACAAAATAGGGGATTAAAAAATGTTTTTTGAATTTAAATTCATTTGAATGAATGAATGATATTTTGCATGAAAAGGGGTTTGTTTCCTGTCTCTCAATTAATCTTTGGTTTTTAGCACATAACACAAGTTTGGGGATTAATAAATGTTCTTTGAATTCAAATTTATTTGAGTGAATGAATGGTACTTTGTATGGAAAGGGATTTGTTTCATCTCTTCTCAATCAATAAACATTTGTTAAGCACCTACTAAGTACCAGGAACCAGCAATAAGTGCTAGAGAAACAAATACAAAAAGAAGAAAAAGAAAGAAGGAGGAGGAGGAGGAAGGGAAGGAAAAAAGGAAGGAAGGAAGGAAGGAAGGAAGGAAGGAAGGAAGGAAGGAAGGAAGGAAGGAAGGAAGGAAGGAAGGAAGGGAGGGAGGGAGGGAGGGAGGGAGGGAAGGAAGGAAGAAAAAGACAGTCCCTACCCAAAAGGAGATTACAATTTAATAGGGGAAGACAACACGCCAAAGGAAAAAACTGAAAGGGGTGGGGGAAGGGAAGAGTACAAAAGGTATCCAATGAAGGGACATGGTGGAGCAGTCAATCAAAGAAGTCCCAAAGTAGGGCAGCCAGGTGAGAAATGAGATGTCTGAGCTGGGCTCTCTCTTTAAATGGAAGTTTGGAGTATGTGGCCCCACCCTCCAATCAGAGAAGCTGAGAGTAGTTTTGAGATAGAGGACCAAGAGAGTAGTGACGAAATCTTGCAGGCTGATAAGGTTATCCTAATAATTTTCTTTGAAACATAAAATCACAGGTTTGGTCATCCAGTCTTTTTTTAAAGACACCTCCAGTGATGGGGAACCCATGGCAGTATAACGGCAAAACATTAGATTTAGGGTCAGAGGAACTGGATTGTAATCTTTCCTCTTTTTCTCATTAACTATATTACCTTAGAGGAGTCACTTAACTTCACTAGGCATCAGTAGTTTCATCTAAAAAATGAGATATAAATACTTGCAATACAAAGTTGTTGTGAGGATTTGTTATTGTTGTTCAGTTGTGTCCAACTTTTCATGACCCCATTTTGGAGTTTTCTTGGCAAAGATACTGGAGTACTTTAACATTTCCTTCTCCAGCTCATTTTACAGATGAAGAAACTGAGGCAAACAGGGTTAAGTGACTTGCCCAGGGTCACAAAGCTAGCAAGTGTCTGAGGCCAGATTTGACCTCAGGAAAATGGGTCTTCTTGACTTTATGCCTGGCACTCTATTCATTGTGTCACCTAGCTGCCCCACAATCTAGCTATCCCACAACCTAGCTGTTGTGAGGATAGCATTTAAAAAACTGGCAAGCTTTCTATCAATGTGAACTATTCTGACTGTGGCCCTGTGAGACTTTTGAGCAGTTCTGTATCACTTGGACAATACAAATTGTCAAGACAGCCCCTCTTTCTCATGTCGGACAGAAAGAAAATTGGTGAACATGAAAAATAACACGAAAAGGAAATTCTAAGTCTAACACCCATTACTTAGGTGAAATTGGTCAAAAGCACTTACTGGAGCAAAAGAATTTCTTGATGGTGATTACATAAATAGCTTTTCTCCTTCAGAGACAGAAAGACCCTCTGTGTGGCTTGGCTATACACGAACACAGCTGACATCCTCGGTTTTGACCCACACTGCTGGAGTCAGAAGAGTCCTACTTTCAGAGTCCGGCTGAGTCTTATTGTATGGCGTTGAACAGGTCACTTATCCTCCTTAAGCCTCAGTTCCCTAATATATAAAAGGCAGATAATAAGACTTTAAGGGTCATTATGAGGAAAACGCTTTTCTTACTCTAAACAGCTCTACAAATTTGAGTTGTTCTTATCATTATTAATTAGTCAAAGGGTACATTATGTAAGTATTGCCTATGTACAAGAAACACAAGAGCCTTCCCCCTCTGGGAGGTTATATTTTCATTGGGGAGATGAGACTGACTCACATGAAACAATCTGTGAACAATTAAGTGCCAATATGTGCAATATAGATGGTTAAGTGTAATAAAAGAACCACAGAAGGCAGAGATCATTTAAGCTAGGATAAAGAGGATTTTCTTTCTATTATAAATAGCAGTCTTCTTTCCCCTGGTCAGTAATTTCATCTATATCCTCTTCTTGCCAAGTGCAGATCATCTCTGTGGGTTAAGACAAGCAGGCCTGCTTCTCAGAAACCATTAAAACAGCTTAGAGAAAGGAAATGTCTTTCATGATAAAACAGTCCTCTTGGGGCTGATTGGGTGGGCATGGTTTCAAAAGAGATGACTATGGAGTCCCAGCAGGTGAAGTATTTTGTTTGTTTGTTTTTTTCCCATCTTCACTAGTTATCCCAATCTCCTCTGAGTCATCTATTTCCGTCCTTAATGTTATAACATGCAAATTTTGTCACACTTGCTGCTCATTACCTTAGGTAAAGGAACTGCCATTTAATTATGTCTTTAAATAATGAAACCTCCTTCATCACTTTGACAATCAATGCATATTTAGGGAGAGGTAAGACCTCATTATGAAAGCAACGGCATCACTGTGTCGGTCAGAAAAAGGCTGCTTTACTGGGGAAATTGAAATCGTACATAGAAAATTATACATAAAAACCTCATGTTTTGCTCCTCATCTCCAAATTTCAAGAAAGGCACACAATTAGCCCATGACATTTATGAGAGTAACTTGTTATCATGGGGATGACCTGTGGCTTTATCATATGGAAGAACTGAATACACTGCAGAGATTCCACTGCTGTGATTGGTGGGAAGCTCCTATTCTTCTTTCACAGAGGAAGAAAAGTAGGAAAAGAGGAAGAATTTACTTTTTCCACATGTACATAGGCCATCTTCAAGAATCCTAGGGAATCAGGATGGCCACATATTTTGGTTATATCCAATGCCACTTGGCAATAATGCCTATGAACATGAATGAGATAATGTAATGAAAATCAGGCAGCTAGTAGATAAAGAGCTGGACCTGGAGTCAGGAAGACCCAAATTCAAATCCCATCTCAGACACTTAATAACTGTGTGATGTTGAGCAAGTCTCTTAACCTGTATGTTTGCTTAATTGTAAAATTAAGAGCACCTGCCTCCTAAAGTTGTTGTGACTATTGTGAGCTATTATTAAATAACCAGGGAGCACCATAGAAGGTACAGTTATGTCTGCTGGCTTAACAGCTGATTTGGATCTTCATGAAGATGATCCAATTGATCCCATAGATAAAACAACTATTAATAAAATTTTACACAGATAAATTAACCACAAAACAGCTGTTCCAATGGCTCCTCTCCATTCATGGATCTTATTGTTAGGACAGAGTGGTATGTTATCTAAAGAGCTGGCCTTGGAGTCAGAAAGATCTGGCGTCAAGTCTTTCCTGTGACACATCCCCGCTATGGACCCTGAGCGAGTCATTTAACCTGTCATGCACCCAGGTGGCTCTCTGGATTCTAGGTTCTATAAATAACTCTTTAAGGCACTGAAGAATGGCCAGCCTGCTTTGTTTGAGGTCGTTTTTTTCACTGTACGTCATACCAGCGATGTCAAATTCAAATAGAAAAGGATCCCTGATGTCCACAAACTGACTTAGAAGACCACAAATTAACATTATCCATGTTGTATTATATTTTTATTTATTTTGTTAAACATTTCCCAATTACATTTTAATTTGATTCAGGTAGCACTGGGGAGTTTTGGGGGCTGAGGCAGAAGTATGATACTTTTGTCCTATACCAATGAAATTACAGGTCTAGAAACACACCTGCCACTAAAAAAAGAGGCATTATGGGTTATACACATTCAATCATGCAAAACATATTATCATGTTAGTCACGTTGTAAAAGAAGACAGACTCAAAGGGGGAAAACATGAAAAAAAATACAGACAGTGAAAAACAGTATGCTTCAATCTGCATTCACATTCTATCAGTTCTTTCTCAGGAGGTGGATAGCATTTTTCATCATGAGTCCTTTGGAATTGTCTTAGATCATTGTATTGCTGAGAATAGCTAAGTCATTTACAGTTGATCATTTTACAATATTGCTTTTACTGTGTATAATGCTCTCCTGGTTCTGCTCACTTCACTTCGTATCAGTTCATATAAGACTTGCAAGGTTTTTCTGAAATCAGCCTGTTCATCATTTCTTACAGCACAGTAGTATTCCATTACAACCATATACCACAAACTTGTTCAGCCATTTCCCTATTGGTGGACAGACCCTCATTTTCAAATTCTTTGTCACTACAAAAAGAACTGCTATAAATATTTTTGTACAAATAGGTCTTTTTTCTTTTCTTTTTTTTTTAAATCTCTTTGGGATATAGACCTAGTAGCGGTGTTACTGAGTCAAAAGGTATATGCACAAGTTTATAGCCCTTTGGGCATAGTTCCAAATTGTTCTCCAGAATGGTTATGGTTAGATAGGTTCACAACTCCACCAACAATTCAGCCCTATCTTCATGAAATTATACTCTACTTAACAGAGTAACCAGAAGTTACATTCAGTGTAGTGCTCAGACTCTGCTGGACTAGGTTCATGTTAATGATCAATTTAGAAAATTTGCAAGGACTTCCCATTACCCTTTATTACTTGGACCCCCCTGAGATGCAGCTAATACATTATTACATGTCCAACAGTGACTTATCTATATGGAGAGCATCCAAGCATTTAAAAAGGCTGTTCATTTAATAAGATTTGGGCACAATCTTAACCCTTGCTAATATAGTGTGTTCCAGATACACTTAATGTTTTTATCTGTGAAATAAAGTATAATTGGTTCTTTAGGAACATGAAATATATGCCTAACATTAAAACCAGAGTAACTTATTCATTGGTCTTGCCCAATTTCTCACTCTCATATGCTAATCTTGATGAAGTTAGGATTTCCTGTGTACAAGTGAACTGTTTCTATGTAGGAATGTCTAGGCTTACCGGTCTGCTTTTCCTTGAGAAGAAAAAGCAAATTTCACTGGCATTTGATGAGATTAGGAGTTCACTTTGAGAGCAGAATGCTTCAAGATACTCCCTGTTCCTGGAAAATAAATTAGTCAAGCTCTCAACAGTAATTTGCACTGAGATAGTTTCAGTAAGAATGAGGCTCTTCTCAAGGTGTATCTTCTATAGTCAATTCTGCTAAAACACATGTTTTGAAAACACATTTCTTACTTCCTTGATATATTAGGAAATATTTTGAGCATAATACAAATTTCAAGTTTGCTTCTGTGTGATGTCAGTGAGAAACAATGAGAATTCAGAAAAATACCCCCTTTCACAATAATTCAGAAACTGAAACCTTCCCAGCAGCACTTTCCTCAAGCAAATTCTGTGTCTTTGTCGATTTTATTTATTTATTTATTCTATATCTTCTGTTATAGTAGGAGCTGTGAGTGGAAAAGAGCTGGTCCATACTGCTTCCACCCCTACTCCCCATGGTCTCTGACCTGATAGATTTGCAGCCTGTCAAACCTACTGCTGCGGCCCAGGGGCACACTGAGGCCATAGACATGGCCACTATATGTCAGAGTATTTATGTCACAAATATAAAACTATGTTACTTTTTTTAAATTAGGTTACTATCTTTTATGTAGGCAGTTAGGTGGCTCAGTGGATAGAGTGCTGAGCCTGCAGTCAAGAAGACCTGAGTTCAAATCCAGCCTCAGACACTCACTATCTATGTGACCTTGGTTTGTCACTTAACCGGTTTGCCTTAATTCACTGGAGAAAGAAATGGCAAACCACCCCAGTATCTTTGCTGAGAAAACCCCATGGATAGCATTAGCATGCTATAGTTCACATGGTCAGACAAGAGTGAACAACAACAATCTGTCACGTGTCACTAAGTTTTTGAGCATTGTTTTCTTAACTTCATTTCCCCCATAAGCTCTGTAAGTTTTCATTGTGTGATTTTGCCAAGCTCGGTGCTTTTGAGGAATATATGTGGCACATTGTGACAGAACTACCTATGCTTACACCTACTTGCCTTTGGCTACTGTTTTGAAAGGTATTTGCTCCAGAATGGACTTCTGGCTTCAGAATTAGAAGGGATTGGGAAGAAGTTCCTGAAATTGGAGTCATAAGAGACCAGAGTTCTAATCATGGTACCCTACCCACCCACCCACCTGCATCAGCTTGGGCAAATTACTATATCCCTTTGAGCCTCAGTTTCTTCAACTGCAAAATGAGGGAGTTGGAGTAGATGATCTTTAAGGTCTCTAAGGACATTGTATAACTGACTCAGCTTTTCCCTCTTGTCTCATTCAGCTATGCTTGTCTAAGTATAGATGGGCCTGAGTCTTGTAGTTTTTTAAATCATCTCAAAGCAGCCAAGAACTAATGAACCACAGAGGGAGGGAGGGAAGGAAGGAAGGAATGAAGGAAAGAAGGAAGGAAACAAGGAAACATTCCAATAGAGGAAGGCAGTATACAAAAGAGAGCAGAAAAAGGGGGAGGGTAAAGTTGGAGGAAGTCAGGAACAGAGCTGGAAGGTGAAAGAACACAGGCCAGCCAGGGTTCTTCCACAAAATGGAGGCTCCAGGAGGAACTCACCAATGGGAGAAGGTGGGATGGGCCTTGTGGATGGATATTTCATAGTGAATGAACAAGGTAGACTGTTCCAGGATGGAGGCCCCAAGTGCCAAAGGAAGTTCTACAATAAGTCAGCAGTAAAGTGGGCATGGTTTTGAAGTCCAGAAGAAATCAGAAACAGAGCTGGAAGAAGATTTCATGTGAGGAGTCACCAGGAACACCTTTCAAAAATCTGCCTGTGGTGTGAATTTTCTTTGTTCAAATCTATGATTTCATTAATATAGGAAACTTCTGATGGGGAAAGTCCCTCCAATGATACAGCTCAGCAACTCATGTGTAACTTAGAGCATCAAAGAGACATTAAAAGGCTGAACAACTTGCCTATGGTCCTATAATCAGTAAATGTCAGAAGTAGAACTTAGACCTGGGCCTTCCCGACTTTAAGACCAGAGGCTTCTGCAACTACAGGGAAGATTGAAAGGAGAGAAAACATCTTACATGTGACATTGGTGAAAGCTTCTCAAAAAAAATTATAGTTCACAACCAGCAAATCACCTTTAATAAGGAAAAAATGTCAACGAAAATCACTTCCAAGTAGATTGCTGGCTTGGTTTAGCCTTATGTTCTTTATTTTTTTCCCTTCCACTGTATGGGTGCTATCTGACATACAAGGATGAGTGTGATTTGCCATTCAAATTAGAGGGGTGAAAAAAAATCTCATTTTAGTCAGCAGGAGAACTTCAGGCAGCAACAAAGGAATAAAGCAAAGTAGCTTTATAAAGTTGTACATTCAAATTGGGGTTATTATTTAGGATTACAGATTTGTCCCCATGCAGCCAAAGGGCTGTTTTCTTGCTTCAGAGCTACAAAGCCTTCTTCTATCATGCACCATTGCTAGGGACTGTGGTCATGAAGAAAAGACAACATGACAAATTCATTCATACCCACACCAATATTTGCTAGATACCTCACAAGGCTTCTGTGGAGTGGCCTTTGCCTCTGACTTGGCTTGAAATTTTTACATAGTGAGGATTTCATCAATTACTCATGAGTTAAACAATGAAAATAAGATGAGTGAGAAGGTTCTATCCAGAATGGGTCGTGAACACCTGTGTTTGGTGAAGCCTATGAACCACTTCTCAGAATAATGATTTTTAATGCACAAAATACATAGGATTGCAAAGGAAAGCAATTATAATGAAATACAGTTATCAGAAAATAGATAGCTCGATAGAGATAGATAGATAGATAGATAGATAGATAGATAGATAGATAGATAAATGGATAGATATTTTAAAAGATGATGGAAGGCAGACAAAGAACCCTAGCTGGAAAGGGTTCTTGCTAGCCAGCTCTAATCTTCATGATAAGGACAGAATCCCCTGACCAGATTAAGACCCTAAGAGAATAGGACAAAGGAATCAGGTAGAGATTCATTCCCAGGGATGTGTGAAGCCAAAGATCACCCTCAGAAGGATTTAATTGCTGGTTTGGCTTCCAGGGAAAGTCATCCTGGGAAGTTCAGCATTTACTTCTCTCTTTGAAATAACAGGGCAAAGTGGATTTTGTTGTTATTGTTGAGTCATTTTTCAGTCATGTCCAAACTCTTCATGACCCCATTTGGGGTCTTCTTGGAAAAGATACTGGAGTGATTTGCCATTTCTTTCTCCAGCTCAATTTGCAGATAAGGAAACTGAGGCAAACGGGGTTAAGTGATTTGCCCAGGATCACAAAGCTAGTATGTGAGACCAGATTTGAACTCACCAAGATAAGTCTTCCAAACTCCAGGCTCAGCTCTCTATCCACTTTGGGACCCGCCTGCCCATGGTAATGTGGATAGTTGCTCTGAATTCAGAGGGCCTGGGTTCAAATCCTACTTCTGTTAATAACATCTGTAGACCTTGGTTTTTCTCTTCTGTTAAATGAAAGGATTGGATTAGATGGCACCTAAGGATCTATGATGCAATTACTCATGACTGGACTGAATTCTGAGCTCTTGTTTCTCATAGGGTCCGTAATATACAATTTAATTCTTTTCTAATTGCTTCAGTAAGTATAACAAATATTTATAAGTTCCTACTGTGTTCAGAGCTTTGTTCTAGGCACTGAGACAGATACATGGTCCCTGCCCTCAAGGAACTTAGGCTCTATTAAATGAAGATGAGACATTAATATAATATGAAAAGATATGATTTCACATGAAAAGTACATTAGAGTTATGAAACAAAGTATCATGTGACATCTGAGAGTGAAAAGTCTTTCCCCACCCCACCCCCAACTGACAGGTTCAGCAGAGGCTCCTTGGAAGAGGTAGCTTTTAAGTTGGGCATAAAGAATTGAGGGTAGCTAGGTGGTACAGTAGAAAAAGGGCTTGAGCCTGGAGTCAGGAAGACCTGAGTTCAAATCCAGCCTCAAACACTTTGTAGCTCTGCGACCCTGGGCAAGTCACTTGACACTGTTTGTCTCAATTTCTTCATCTGTCAAATGACCTGGAGAAGGAAATGGCAAACCACTCCAGTATCTTTGCCAAGAAGACCCCAAATGGGGTCAAGAAGAGTCAGACACAAGTAAAAAGAGACCGAACAACAAAAAATAAAGAATGGATGTGGCTTCAGCAGATGAAAAGAGGGAAAAGGACATTCCAAGCATATGGAAGAATGAGCAAAAAACAGAGGGAGTGTGGAGCAGAGATCAGTCCAACTTATCTAGAGCAGAGCTGGAGAAGCTACTGCTCAGAAGCCAAATCCTGTTGCTGGTGAACTGAGAATGGTTTTTACATTTTTAAATACAATAAAACTTTACTTAAAAATATAAAAACCATTCTTTAGCCCTAGGTTGGTATAGTTTGCTCACCTCTGATCTAGAGTGTGAACATACATTGGTTATCCAAAGTTCTCAAAACATAGTCTCTTTCTGTTTATACATTACAGGCTTTCTGAACGCACACTCTTGCTGCGTACCGGGAGAGGTAAAAAGTTGAGATAAAACATAGCCCTGTTCCTCTTGGAGCTTACACTCAAGGAAGGGAATAACAAAGTTATGAAAGGTTTACTTCTCTGCCTTGGTGCTTGCAAATGTCTGTCACAACACACCCCACCCCCAACCCCTAAAAAAGGCTAGGAAAGAAAAAGTACAGTAAATGAAACAACCAACCATAACAAAACTATCTTGAAGAAAATGAGAAATGAAACAACTTTTTCTCTTCAGAGGGGGAGTATAATCCCAGAGAAAGCCAAAAGATTTAACCTGTGGCCTTGTTCCCCATGAGATCTGTGAGGACAAAGACATTTGTTCATTCAAACTGAGTTCCATGCTGGAGATGTACCCCAAAATGTCATTTCCTCTTTCTTTGGTTCATGTCCCCTGACTGGAGTTTCTCCAGGAAAATATTCTAATATATTCATGGTAGAACTTATGTCTAGGTTCACCAGGTTCCCCAGATCCCATAGAGGCAATCAAGGTGGCAATGCATATGGGTAGAGGACAGTCTTTATTTCATTCCACAGACAATGTAGAAGACATAGAGGACTCATAGGAGCCCATGAACAGATGCAAGATACAGATAAGAAACTTGAATGGCACATCAGCTCCCTCTGGAAGGGAAATAAACTTGGCATTGCCATAGGTTCAATGGTTTGACATTTAATGCAGCTTTCATTCTCAGAGTTCCACGGGGTATTCCTAAGACTTATAGTTCCACCATGTGGTTTTGAGTCTCCCTGGAAAATAAACCTATTTTGGGACTGCTAATCAAGTTATTCCCTTCCCATCAGATCTCTACTGTCCAGGTAACTCACTGGCTTTGAACTACAAATAGAGCTCTGGCCAGGAACTAAGTAACTGATCCTCTTCTTTCTCCAAATAGTATGTTGAATCAAGATATCCTACCCCACCTCCAGGCAGCCCATTCCCTGAACTCTTGAACTTGGGATTTTTTTGAATGTGGAATGACCAATGAGACGCTGTATAGAAAATCTACCTTTTCTAGCTTGATTCTGAGATCATGCTCCTTGGGAAATTCAGAGTCTTCCTTTTTTCATGCAGGAGTTGGGATCATGAATGATCCTTTTAGTCCACTTATAAGCACATGTCTGCCTCTACCATATGCTGTTACCACAGATTGCAATCAGACAGCTTCTGGTAAGAGAAAACTGCATACGAGCACATGTATTACCTGCCACTACCCACCATCCCTCATGTTGGTACTCTTTGCTGCATGATGCTCTGTTTTCTCAAAATCCAAGAGAATTTTCTCCCTTGAGTTGGGGAGAATAACATGTATTAACCTCATTCTTCAATGTTGTAGAACACAAGGCAGAGAGGCTTCTTCAACAAGAGTTCATCTGCCTAAGTCCCAACCATCTTGGAGTTCTCTGCATCTTATTAGCAAGGCATCAATGGGTATGCCTATACTCCATGGGGAGACTCAATCATTAAACAATTATTAAGCTCCTACTATGATACAAAAAAGGGCAAGAGACAGACCCTGCCCTTAAGAAGCTTACAATCCAATGAGGAAGACAACATACAAATAAACATAAACAAAGCAAGCAATATACAGGATAAATAGGAAATTGTTAGCAGAGGGAAGGTACCAGAATTAAGGAAGATTGGAAAAGATGTCCCAAACAAATGACTATGCCTTGGAATACAGTCAGGTTAACTATCAATGACTCCCTTAATCAAACACCCCCTCCCTAACACTAAGGTGGAAAGGAAGAATATACAGTTAAAAAAAGGGAGGGTAGTTTCAAATTATGGAGGGCCTTGAATGCCACACAGAGCAACGTGGACTTTACTGATTGGGCATTAGGGAGCCACTAAAGATTTTTGAGTAGAAGAGTAATGTGACCAGAGCTGTGCATAAAATTGGTCAACGTGCCAGTGCTGTGAAGGATGTATTTGAATGGGGCTAAAATGGAGGTAGAAAGATCTGTAAGGAATGTATGTGCAACAGTCCAGGTGGATGATAGTTAGCACCTCGCTAGAATGATAGAGGCAGCTAGGTGGCTCAGTGGATAGAGCACTGGGTCTGGAGTCAAGAAGACCTGAATTCAAATGTGACCTAAGATACTTACTAGCCATGTGACCTTGGGCAAGTCACTTAGCTACTGAAGTACTGAAGTAGCCTTGGTCTACTGAAGAAGGAAATGGTAAACCACTCCAGCATCTTTGCCAAAAATAAACAAAACAAACAAACAAAAAGCCATGGACGATATTAGCAAGCTATATTCCACGGGTCATGAAGAGATGGACGTGGCTGAACAACAACCACTGAGTGATAGAAATAGGAACTGGAGGGAAACAAATGTGAAATCATCAATGTTCGTCTTAACTCTTCAGCCAAATTCTAAGTTTCTAGATATTCTATTACATTTCCAACAACGCCCAGCAGTTATGAGTTTATAAAAGTTCTTCTATAAATCTTTCCCTGATTAATCCAACTCTCAGCCACTATAGTATGGTACCTTTCCATCTATAATGAGATTAACTTGAATTCAGCTTACCCAGATCCTAGAGATCTGAGAGATTTCACAAAATCTGTCATCAACTTTAGGAAATGTTATTGTATTTTCACAGGTATTTATTTTCAGTGGCTGGGTTTTAGTTTTGGAAACCTTGACATTACTCAAGGACAAGCTCACCTCAGAAATCCTTACTCAATGGCAGAAATCTCCTGGGAAAAACCTGCCTTGGAAAGATCGCAGGCATGGATAGATTAATTCATAATTCTCTGAACACACTGTTCACGTCTCTGCCTCAGTTTTCATGCCCTTAAGAGACTTGGCAGTCTCTAAATGGTATCCTGACCTACTTTGTCTCCAGAAGTGAAGAAATGTTTGTCTTTTCACATTACAACTCACAGCTCCATCTACTGATTAGAAAGCACCATTCCAGAGCCAAGCAAGGGACCTGGGCCTTAATTACTTAATCTCTGTAACAGCATAGTATGTATCTAGCTTGATTGGATCTCATCATTAAATAGTAAACACTCACCCTTCAGAAGGTTGCCTGTAACTGGCTGACTCATTGTTCTAACATACTAAGGCAGTTAGAATTGTGGTATTGTTGTTCAGAAGCCAAAGAGAATGATTGGCTCCAAGATCAAAGATATAGATGGAAGGAAACATAGAAGTCATTGGAAAACTAAGGCCCAGAAAACTTAAGTGACTTGCACAGGATAAAACAGCTAATAAGTTTCTGAGGTGGAATTTGAACACAGGCCAACACTCTATCCACTACACTCTATGTACTGTTTTTGTGTGGTCTGTTCATAGTCTGCATCTGATAAAAATGAAAGGGGTGGTACTCTAAGACTAGGTCAACCTTACAAAGCAGTAAGCTTTTGGAATGACTTGTGGAGAAAAAGAGACCTCCCTGTTGTATGGGACAAAAACTAAACCCCCCAAATTAAATTAAACTCAGAGGCTACTCAAGTAGAAAGAATTTTTATTACGATCACATAGGGAAAGGGCAGTCTCCGAACCTATAGGAGATTGGTAGGGAGAGGCAGGATCCAGAGGGCAGAACTTGAGCTTTATACCCTAAGGTAAACAACCCCCCACATCACCACTGGCCTTATTCTCATTGGTGGAGTCCAGGCTCACAATCTTGCAAGAACTCTAACCCAGGTACAAGGAACAAGGAAACGCTAATTGAGCCAATGACAATTCTTAAGAATACTTTTATCCTTATTTGGCAAGGCTCCTGCTGAGGTGGTAGTGGAGAGAAAGTGGGTCTGACTTCTCTATGTTCTGGATTCCTATAGGTCAGGTGATTCCTTAGTAACTCCCCCAAGACTTAGGCCTAGCTGTCAATCAGAAGCCCTGAGCCACACTGTCCACTCAACTCACAGAAAGGCAAAGATCCAGACGCCACGAGAGGGCTTCACCATGCCACTCACTGCCAAAAAAGAAAATCTTCTTTTGTGGAAGAACTCTTCCTTCCATAGTGAGTGTCCAGTGCTCTATTATCAGTCACTCTTTTGAATTAAAACCTTCTCATGACAGCCCTCATGGAGTTTCCTGATGTGTCACAGAGGTTCTCTGGGTTATATTCAACAAATATTTATTAAGCACCACTACATCGCCAGGGATTGTGCTGGGGATACAGAAAAGGAAAAAGGCAAAGATAGTCTCTGCCCTCAAGGAGCTAAAAATCTAATGGGGAAGACAAAAAGCAAGCTATGTACAGGATAAATAGGAAATAATTAAAAGAGGAGAAGCACTGGAATTAAGAGGAGTTGAGGAAGGCTTCCTATAGAAGGTGAGATTTTGTTGTATTTGTCCTTCATTTTCAAAGAGGACCCTGCCATCATTGGGGAAATGATTTATGACTTGCAGTTGACTTTGATTTGAGTGAGGGAGTGCTGTGCAAGGTCACCAGCCTCTCTTTCTCCTCCAGAGCCATCTGGATCCAGTGGCCTGATATTCATCAGGATGACTGGAGATGACCCAGGATAAAAAGGGAGACCCTGGCCCTTTTAGGCTAAGGCCTAATAAGCCTCTTAAGGGATGGCCCCTTTAATTAGAAAAAAGAAGAAAATGATCAGAGTTGTTGCTGTTCCAAAGACAACCAGTAACCATTGACATTCACTCTAAGCCAGCAGGGCCCAAAATAGCAGCCATTAAGTGGAGCTTGAGCAGGGACCTATTGTGGTACCATATATGAGCTCTCTGAAGGTGAGATTTTAGTTGGGACTTAAAGGAAGCCTGGGAGGTCAGTAGTTAGAGCAGAGGAAGGAGCACATTCCGGGAATGGGGGACAGCCAGAGAAAATGCCAAGAGATCAGTGTGTTGTTCATGAAACAGCCTGTACACCAGGGTTGCTAGATTGATTGGAGAGTAAGGTGTAAGAAGACTGGAAATTTAGGAGGGAGCTAGGTTATGAAGGACTTTGAATACCAGAGCATTTTGTATTTGCTCCTGAAGGTAATAGGAAGCCACTGGAGTTTACTGAGTGGGGGGAGTGGGCGTGACATGCTCAGATTTGTATTTTAGGAAAATCATTTTAGTAGCTGAATGGAGAATACATGGCAGTGGGGAGACACTTGAAGCAAACCCAATGGTGAGTTACTGCAGGAATTGAGGTGTGAGGTGATGAGGGCCTGCATTAGATTGGTGGCAGTGTCAGAAGAGAGAAGGGGGCATATTGGAGAGATATTGCAAAGATGCAATAGACAGGTCTTGGCAACAGCTTGAATATGAGGGGTGAGAGATAATGAGGAACACAGGATGACTCCTGGGTTGAGAGCCTGAGGGACTGGAAGGATGGTATTAGCTTCTACAGTAGGAGGAAAGATAGGAGCCAAGCTGTGATAGGTCTTACTAAGCTGTTGAACTTCGAGGATAGGCTGGTGATAGACTGTATGTCCGTCATCTGAGGAACAGTCTAGCTAAGTTTAGAGAAGCGCATCACTAGATTGACCACCAAATGATGGCTTTTTCAAGCCATGGAAACTCTTAAACTGTCTAATAAATTGTAGAGTAGTTGCAATCTAATTGGTGGATGGAGCATGCATGAAATACAGATCCTCGGATCAATTGATATATTAGGCTAAGGTATTAAAAGATCTCATTAAAATGCATCTGTGTTAAGATGAGAAAAGTAATGCATTACAGCTTCGTAATCCATTAACACTGAACAGTGAAATATAATTTGTCAGGGAGCATTATGTTGTAATGCTTTGGACTGGGAGTCAGGAGACCTGGGTTCCAGTCTCATCAGCAAGTTCTTTTGGGCCTGCAAAAGAGGGGGTTGGACTCTTACTATCTGTAAGGAAAATATCTTCCTTAAAATTATAATCTTCTATGACATTGGCCCCCACAGGCAATAGGACCTGAGGAAATGGGACAGAGGAGAATAAGTTTTGATGTGGGATTGGAAGAGAAAGAACAGTACAGAGTTTTAAGATAGTGCCTGTGGAGGATGAGCCAGCATAGAGTAATGCCAGGAAGGCTCTGGTCAGCAGAGGCAGCGTGAAAGCACTGGGGAGGAATGTAAGTGGAGGCCAGATCCAGAAAATAACACTCTTTTTCACAATTATGCCTCCTTCTGGCTCTCTGTGTCATATGACGTTACACTTCTTCCTTCAACATCAAAGACTATATCTAAAATGGGACAGTAGATCATACTTCCAAAAGCTCAGGCAATGCCTAAATGGAGGGGAGAAATTCTGTAAAAACTTACCAAGCTAATGCGTACACTTTTATTAGTGACCTGATAGGCAACAACGGACCAGGCTATAAAACGATGTTTCCCAAATAATGATACTTTTTAAAAAAAGAAGGAATAAAGGTTCAGAATGTCTATGTTTTTCTTACTTTCACCTGCATTTTTTCCCCATCATGCCAATTTTGAGCTAAACAAAGCAGTCTGGCCTTCAGTCAGGAGGTCTGGGCTGTAGTCCTGGCTCTGTTCAGAGGTCTGAGACTTGGGGAAAGTTACGTTACCTTAGCCACCAAATGAGAGTAAATAACTGTATATCCCAGGGATACTGTAAGGTTAAAATGAATCTATGCTCACTCACAAGGCACAAATTCAGAACCTCATCACTTGGATTATACTGCATAGACTCCTAGGAAGTCTTTCTGCTTAGAGTCTTTTCCCCTTTCTATCCATTCTCCATAGAGCTTCCAAAATAATCTTAGATTGTTACAGTTTTAAAAATAAACAATTCTTTGAAAGCCTAGGATTCCTACACTTACTAGCTGAGTATCCTTGAGGCAAATTACTTGTATTTACTCAGGATTACAGGATCATAAATTTTGGAATCATTGGAGTCATCTGATCCAACCCCTTATTTCTATAGATGAGGAAACTGAGGCCCAGGAGTTTAGTTCATCATCTGTAAAATAAGTGAAATGAAGTACAGCAATGTTTTCTTAGGAACCCTGGTGTTCCATGTGATGTGACTAGGGATTCTGTGAGAAAATATTGATGCAATTTTTCTAAATATCTAAATAATCTAAAATATTAATTATGAATATATATATATACAGTTATTAGCTCTCACAATTTAGGTATGAAAATGGGCTTAATTACTCCCCTCTTTTTCTTAATTGCCTGGCTCAAAACCTTCAAGAAAAGTATTTGTGTTCCATCAGGTCCATACTTCAAGCCTCCAAATGTTCCAGGATCAAATTCAGTTTGCTAAACAGCAGGCCCGAGAATCTCTGAGGCATGTACCAGCTCTAATAGCTTTTATGTTTTTATGATTATTGATCTCCTACTATGTGCATATCCTTGTACTGGAAAGACAGTTATCTGAAATAACAGCTAATTAAATCCTTCTTTGAACAGCATAATGGAGCAACTAATGCATAGTTGCTTTTGTCAAGGCATCACTAAGGAAAAATGTGTAGTTGGGGGATGGGAATTGGGGTGATGTCAACACTGTGATTTTATTAGTGTAGGGAAATGGCGTCAAACTCAGAAAGCGGGGGACTAAACTGTACATAAAGATTCCTGTTAGCCACATATTGACTTAGACAATCACATATTAACTTTTATGTTCTATTGTATTTTTATTTTGTTAAATATCCCCCAACTATATTTTAATCTGGTTCTTGCCTCCCGTTAGGGCTGAGTGTTTGATACCTCTGTTGTAGGGGAACTCCCAGTAAGGAAGCTCCCTCCACTAATGCAGCAAGGAAGAAGAAGGGTATTTAAGGCCCCTGGAAGAAAATGGTGTGGCTGGAACAGAGTCTGTGTCAGAGAGTTGAAGAAGATAAATAAGATAAATAAGGTGGGGCTAGTTTATAGAGAACCTTGAATGCCAGAATGATGATTTTATCTCTTTGTCCTAAATGAGGAATTAACAACCAACATCATTTCTTCCAAGGACAAATTCCTTGCCCAAGTGGGTACGTTGATTTTTTTAAAGTCTCTTTTTAACTCCATTACAGTGCTATTTCATGAGGACATTGCCTCCATAAAAATTTTATTGATTGAACACTATGTATGGGGTGGTACCAGAGGCTTAATTATAGGGCCTCATCACAGAAATTCCTCAGACCGGGGCCTATCCTCAGGGGACAATCCCATCACCATCACAGCAAAGGAACCCTGATGGCTTTTATTCCTGATGCTGTCACTGCTTGAAAAGTGAGGACTCATTCTCTTCCCTCTTTCCATTTCTGTCTTTCTCTCTTTTGCAGATAAACCCATAAGCTCTTCTTTATCCTCAGGCATAATAATAAACTCCCTCTAAAGTGGTCTTAAGTCTGAGCATGAAATTTCCCCTGCTTCTGCCAGACCACTACAGAAAGGACTTACAAGGATGTACAGTGGTGAGGTTTTCTAGTTCCCCTGTGATTTTAAGGCACAGCTTTTGTCATCACTTTAATTCCATTCAATTCAGCACATATTTATCGAGCTTTTGTTAGGTGCCCTATGTTAGGTACCGCGAAAATACAAGTATCCTGGAAAAGGCAAGGTCCTTCAGGAGGGTTATAGAGATCAGAGAGCACAAAGAGCACCAACCACTCATAGAACAGGCCAGAAATCACAAAATCTGTGGATAACTCCCACTTCTGTTACTGATCAGTTGTTTGACCTTGGGAAAACTGATATCATCTCTATGAGTGCCGATATTCCAATAATGAAATAGGGATAAAAATGCTCAAACCTCCTACCTAAGACTTTGTTCATTTCCCTCTTCTGAGTAGAGAGGTGGGGGACTATGGGAGGCAGCTTGGAGACCTGGTGGATGTAGTGCTGGGTCTGGAGTCAAAAAGATCTGAGTTCAAATTCAGACTCAGACACTCACTAGTCATATAATCCCAGACAAGTCACTCAACCTTTGTTTGTCTCTATTTTCTCAACTGTAAGATGGGGATGACAATAGTGCCTATCTCACAGGGTTGTTATGAGGTAATATTTGTAAGTGCTTAGCACAGTGCCTGGCACATAGTAGGCACTTAATAAATGCTTGTTTTCTCCCCTTACCCCCACCTCCTAAAATGTAGCAACATATCAGATGCAATCACTGTGGATCAGCCTTACATGACTGCATTTTTATGCATCAGTAGCTTTAAAAGTCCCTTTCACAGACTATAGATATCATATCTATAATTTTTCTTTTTTATTATGAATTTCACCATCACCAACAAACACAAATTTTTTTTATTGCTTTTTTTTTTTCTTTGAGCCAAGGGAGGGTTCTTTGTAGACCAAATGAGATAATACCTAAAGTGCCTAGCAAAATACTTTATAAATGTCAACTATTATAATTAGAGAATAGCACAAAACAAGATGTAATTAAGTAACAATCAAAAGAAATGACCAGGAAAGGGAGAGGTCTGGTTATTGATAGAAATTTCCATGCTATTCTTTCTTTATCCTGAAAACTTGAGAAGCTACTTAAGTTTGAAATTGAATGTGCTTTTCATTTATTTCTATTAAAGACATCATCTGCCCAATCACTTAGGTGCAAAACCTGAAACATCTTGACTTTACCTTCTTTTTTACCCCTATATCCAATCACTCACTTGCCAAGGCCTGTTGACGTAACTTGACAATATCTCTTGTGTTCATCCCCTCCTTTCCATCACCACACTATTTTAGGCCTTTAAAAAACAAAAACAAAAAAACTTGTCCTTGGACTCTAATAAAAGCCTCCTAACTGTTCTCCCCAGACTCTCCATTGTTCTGCCAAGAGAATCTCCCCAGTGCAAAGACCTCACCATGTCACAGCTGCCATTCAATAATCTTCAATGGTTCTCTCTACAAATGCCTTAGACTAGTGTTTAGCTCCCTCTACCATCTCACTCCTACCTATATTTCCAGCCTTATTTCATTCTTCTCCTCTTCACATGTATAACAATAAGGCAATAATGACAATGTAGATGATAATTGTCAAAATGCCTATGTAGTTCTGTATCACAAAGTATATGAGACTCTCCACATAGAAGGTAGAAGTAAACCATCTATTCAGACACCAGAGAACCATATCCCATAACCAAATGCTCAGCTCCCACAGTCAGTCAGGCCACTTCATCATAACAGCAAGGAACTTAAAACACCATATCGCAATAAAACAACCTGGAGCCTGGCCATCCCAAAAACTCTCTGACCCCAAAGCAAACTCACAGTACAGCTAAATCAGCCTGTTCAGTTCTAACAATCACAAGGGCAGCCATTAGCAGAGATTAGTAGCCATAACATCTTTCTCTCTCTTAGCATTTCCTGTGATGTAACTTCTTTTTCCTATCAGGAAGCTCCTCCTACCACATGTATCTTAAGCTTCCTGTGACAGCAGGTCACATGGCCTCTTAATGGGTGGGAAAGATCTTCAAATCTAATTGCTACTACAATATGCTGCATATATGTTCTTTTTTTTTCAAAATTTATTTTTTATTATTTAACATTTTTAGTTTTCAACATTGATTTCTGTAAGATTTTGAGTTACAAATTTTCTCCATTTCCAACATCCCCCCACCCCAAGATGGCATATATTCTGACTGCCTCTTTTCCCAGTCTGCCCTCCCTTCTGACACCCCACTCCCCCCCATCCCCTTCCCCCTTACTTTCTTGTAGGGCAAGATAGATTTCTATACCCCATTGCCTGTATATTTTATTTCCCACTTCATGTAAAAACAACTTTTTTTTGAACATTTGTTTTTAGAACTCTGAATTCCAAATTCTCTCCCTGCTTCCC
>CM053622.1:553582819-553603137 GCA_028646595.1 Phalanger gymnotis
ATGAGATAATTTATCCCATTTTATCTCTCCCTTTCTCCTCCCAATATATTCCCCTCATCCCTTAATTTTATTTTTTAGATATCATCCCTTCATATTCAACTCACCCTGTGCCCTCTGTGTGTGTGTGTGTGTGTGTGTGTGTGTGTGTGTGTGTGTGTGTGTAGTCTCTTCAATTACCCTAATATTGAGAAAGGTCCCATGAGTTACAAATATCGTCTTTCCAGCTACATATATGTTCTAATGAAATCAGATTACTAGAGTAGCTTTTCTCCCCCTCTCATCTTGTGGTTTTGTTGTTGTGATGGTGGTTTTGACTGTGTGTTTGTACAAGTTGTCCTCTTAATCCTAGCATGCATTCCCTCCATGTCTTTCCCACTGAGGCCTGGCCTCGGTGCCACTTTCACAATGAAGAATCCCCCCTTAGTTGAAAGCAAACTCCTTCCCAAATTTCTCATAGGATTTTGTGTAGACCGCTCTTTTGTTCAGGTCATGATCTACCCTATATCATACTAGTTTGCATAAATGTCTTAGTGCCATTGTTAGTTAGATGATATACTCCTTAAGGGAAGGAATGTTGTTTTTCATCTTTCTACCCCAGCATCTAATATGATATGTTATTACATCATATGATCATAGAGTTGGAATGGATCTCAGAAGTCATGTATTCCAGACCCCTTCTTCTACAGATGAAGAAACTGAGGCTCAGAGAGGTTAAATGATTTGCCCAATGTCACACAGGTAGTAAGTGGCAGAACTTTGATTTAAATCCAGATTTTCTCTCTCCTGTACCCTTGTACCATGCTGCCTCTCAGTAGATGATTAACAAATGTCTGTTTAATTTACACACATTCAGACTCACACATACTCACTCACTTCCTTTGTGACCCTGGGAAAGTCATTTACTTTCTTTGGGCTTCAATTTTCTCATCTATATAATTAGGAGATTGACCTAGATGACCACTGAGGTCTCTTCCAGAGCTAGATCAATAAATAGTAGGTATGCAGTGAGTATTCATGGATAAACCAATCAGAATGTGGGCATTGCGATAACCTGGATTATTAGAGGTATCTATCACCTGTAACAAAGCTTTCAAAATGTATCCGGCCATTCTGGAGAGCAATTTGGAACTATGCCCAAAGGGCTATAAAAATGTGCTTACCCTTTGACCCAGCAATGCCACTTCTAGGGCTATATCCCACAGAGATCACACAAATGGGAAAGGGATCCATATATACAAAAATATTTGTAGCAGCTCTTTTTGTGGTAGCAAAGATTTGGAAATCAAGGGGATGCTCATCAATTGGGGAATGGCTGAACAAGTTGTGGTATATAAATGTAATGGAATACTATTGTGCTATAAGAAATAGGGAAGATACAGACTTCCTAATAACCTGGAAAGACCTACATGATATGATGCTGAGTGAGCAGAGCAGAACCAGGAGAACATTGTACACAACCACAGACATATTATTTCTGTTATGACTTATTTTGACAGACTTGGCTCTAATCAGCAATACAAAGTTCAAAGACAGCTCCAAAGGACTCATGATATAAAGAGCTATCTACATCCAGAGAAAGAACTATGGAGGCTGAATGCAGATTGAGGCGAACTATTTGCTCTCTCTTTTTTTTCCTTCTTTTTTGGTTTTGCTTCTTCTTTCTCATGATTAATTGCATTGGTCATAATTCTTCTTTACAACTTGACTATTGTGTAAGCAAGTTTAATGTGAAGGTATATGTAGAGGATATATCAGATTACATGCCATCTTGGGTGGGGGAAGAAGAGGGAAAGGGAGAAATTTTGCAACTCAGAAAAACTTGTGGAACAGAGTGTTGTAAACTTAAAATAAAAAATCTTAAAAAAAAAAAGCTTTCAAACAAATATTCAAATTCCTTCCTTGAGTTTTTTCTACCTGTTTTCAAATTTTTGAGAAGAGTTCTCCAGATAAGAGCTCAGGCTACAATAGTCACTCTGGCAACTTTCCCTAATAGCCCAGTGTTGAGATCTGATATTGTAACATTTTATAAGCAAGTCCCAAAAGATTTCCCCAAATCCCCACAAATGTAATATGCTTATAATCCAAACAAAATACCTAATCCCATTGCCTTTGTATTCCAAGTAAAGTAAAACTTTTCACTAATTCTTTCCTGACTGGTAAAATACAAGTTGGCCTCATCCCATGAAATCCCAATAGAAGCAAAAAAAGACCCAAAGCAATCAGACGTAGTCCAAATATTTTACCTCCTAGAGAACAGTCATATGATGTTTATGGCCATTGCCAATCAAAGTCTTTTCATTTAAAGTATGGATTTTCAAAATTCCTAGAAAGTGAGCTCAATTTGGTAATCTTATTTAATACAAAGTTCCCAAATCCAGCATTAAATTCAAACATCTCTTCGGAGTTGCCCTACAAGAGAACAAACAGATATGCTCAGGCTGTGCGTGTTAGTAACACAGCAGGAGGATTTATAGAGCTAATAGCTGACAGAGATTTCGGGGTCTTTTAAAATGCATGGCATGGTTTCCAGGCACGTGACTCTGGAAGTGGAAACACTTAACAAATTTCATAAAAGTAGCTCAATTTTCCAGGGGGGTGGAGGGGGCAAGAATTTATTATTTGAATTATTCAGGGGAGGTTTATACACAGGCACAGAGATATGTGATATGTCAACTAAATTATAATTATGTTTCTCTCAAGATCTCCATTGAGATTTCTTTGTTTTTATGAGAGGAGGAGCCCATTCCCACATGATTATTTGCAAGAAACTATTTTTATTTATGGACAGCCGGCCTCAATATTCTAAGAGGCAGGATGAAAAATTAATTTTCTTCAAATACATTTACTGAATATTTAACTTTATCTATGTAATCTATTTGTTTAATATACTGGAGTGGATGATACTCTACAGAGAATTTCTGTGCTTATAGCTATCTCTTATTCTGGAAAGAGAGAAGTCCTAAAGAATACCGGGCCAAGAGTCAGGAAATGCGGGTTCTAGACTAATCTCACTTCTCTCCTTGACTGCCTGGATCATTGGCCTTCTCTGGGCCTCAGCATAACATAGCAGAGAGAGTGCTGTACTCAGAAGAGCAAGAGCTAAGTTGAAATACTGTCTTTGACAATGACTAACTATGTATCCATAGGCAAGTAATTTAACTCTCTGAGTCTCAGTTTCCTCATCTATAAAAGGGGATGATCATGTCTACAGAACGTGTGTTATAGGATTATTGTCTGGCTTAAATTCAGCAAATATTTATTAAATATATTCTGCATGCAAAGCCATGTACTGGGCTCTTGGTATACAAAGACAAAACAAAACAGTTGCTGTCTTCGAGGAATTTAAATTCTACCAGAGGTACTCCCAAGGTGTGCTAATAAAATATTTAACAGTTGGCTCTCCAAAAATGTACAACACACTTTTAAGCTTAATCTGCATTATTAACATTTTTTTCCTATCACTTTCTTAAGTCTGGACAATCATCAAAACAAGAAATAAAGTTCTGATTTGTAGCATTTGCCGATTTCTGAGCACTGAAAATTCAAGAGACAAAGAGGGGTAATAACTGGGGAATAAAGAAAGGCTTCACATAGGAAGTGACACCAGAGCTGAATTGTGAAGGAAGCGAGGGATTCTATGACAAAGAGGTGAGGAGGAAGAAGATTCCAGGCATGGGGAACCATTTGTTCCAAAGGATAGAAGCAGAAGATGCAGTGTCATACATGGGGAACATCTGGAAAGCTAGAAGGCCAGTTTGACTGCAACAAGGAATTTAGGAAAGAGAACGATATTAAATGACTGGAAATAGAAGGGTGAGCTAAATTACAAAGTGATTTAAGTGTCAAATTGAAGATTTTGCATTTTAAGCAATAAGACCTTGATTTTCAAGCTAATGTCATGAGGGGTGGGGGGAGATGGGATCAATGACTTACTTAGAGCTGTGTTTTAAGAATATCAACTTTGTATTTGTTTGGAGGGTAGATTGGGGATGGGGGTATAGGTGAGGAGGTTAAAGGAAAAATGATGATAGGTAGGGAACCACAGGTTTCTAGGGGTGCTTGAGACCCCAAAATACCTACACACTGGGTCCTGCCAAAAGAATTCGACTCAAGCCTTCTCAGCCAAGGCAAAAGACAAAGTTTATTAGGGACTCATCATAATAGATTGTCTTAAGAAATCCCACCCTTTGTGATGCCTGTTTTCACAAGTGGGCCAGATTAAATCTACTGAGCTAAATTGAATCTGAGCACCTTCGTGGAGGCAAGATGGAGATTATATACACAAAGATTGTGGGAGGGATTGAGAGGTGGTCTGGGGTGACTAGAGGAGGGGTTTAGGGAGGATCTGAGGAAGAGTCTAAGGAGGAGCTTGATGGGACCTGGATGAGGTCAGACTCCAGCAACCAAGAGAATGAGATTAAGGGTGGGAAGTAGCTGAAGGCATGGATATTGATAGTATCAAGGGTGGGAAGTAGCTGGACAATAAAGGGCAAGGCTAGGTAGAGATTTGGGCCTAATGATAATGCAAGGCCCATGGCCTTAGGGGAAGGCCAAATCCAGTTGGAAGACTCAAGGAGAGTTCAAGGGGGTTCCCAGAGACTGTACTCCTGGTTCAAGGGGGTTCTCAGAAACTGAGCCTTCATCATAGGGAGAGATCAGTTAGGAAGTTATTGCTGTAGTACAGGTGAGAAATGATAAGGGTCTATAAGAACTAGGTTAGAGGCTGGGTAAGTAGACAGAATGAAGAGATATTTGGAAGGTGGGATCAATAAGTAGCAACTAATTAGACACAAGACTGAAAAATAGTGAAGCGTCAAGGATAACTTCAAGGTTGTGAATCTGGTTGACTAGTAGTTCTGTGAGTAATGGTAATTCTGTCAATAGAAATGTAGCATTTGGAGGAAAAATACGAGTGCCACTTTGAATATATTGAGTTTTAGATGCCTATTTAGGTGAAGATATTCAGTAGACAATGAATAACATGAGACTAGGATGCAAGAGAGTAATTAGGTCTGGATTTAGGTGGTACTATGGATAGAGTGGGTGGCCTAGAGTGAGGAACACCTGATTTCAGACACAGCTTCAGACATTTACTGGCTGTGTGACCCTAGGTAAGTCATTTAACAGCTGTTTGCCTTAGTTTCCTCATCTGTAAAATGGGTACAATAATAGCACCTACTTCCCAGCATTGTTGTAAGAATCAAATGACATAATAATTGTAAAGCATTTAGCAAAGTATCAGGCACATTGTAAATGCTAAATGTTAGTTGTAGTTTTTTGTTGTTTTATAAAATTGGTAGTCATCTACCTTGAACCCTAGAGAGGCAGATGAGATCACTGAAGAAGAGAGTATAGACAGGGGTCGGGGAAGGAGAGAAGGGACACAAGACAGAGACTTGGGTTTCTACACTTAGTGGTCAGGGAAAACTGAGTAAGAAGTTAGACAAGTCGGCAAACCAGGAGAGAGCAGTGTAATAGAAGCCACGGGAGGAAAGAGTAAGCAGACAGTCTCAGAAGTTGCAGAGAAGTCAAGAAGGATGAGGACTGGGAAAAGACCATTGAATTTAACAGGTAAGAGGTTGCTGGTGACCTTGGAAAGGACACCTTCAGTCTAGTCTAGTGATAGAATCCAAAGCCATAATACTAGACCGAGGCATGAGTGGGATTTGAGGAAATAGAGGAAGCGAGTACAGGCTAATCTTTCTAAAAGCTTGGTTGTGAAAGGCAGAGATATAGGACCATAGTTTGAGGGACTGTCAGGGCCAAGGAAATGTATTTTTAAAAGACTAGGGGAAGGGAAGGAACATTTGCAAGCAGCGAGGAAGTAGCCAGTTAACCTAAGGAGAAAAAGAGAGAAATTAAGGGTACTGACAATAGGATAAAAGGAAAAGGAATTCAAAAGGAGCTCTTAGGATGTGATTGTACTAGATGACTTTAGGGCCAAGGCTATGAAGGAAGGAAGTGGAGAACAGAGTAAGGGTGATAAAATGAATCAACAGGGAGGATGAGAGGAACTGGAGTTCAAGGTAAGGGAGAAGGAATGGGGTTTAGAAGGGTGAGGACAAAGAAGGAACTGCAGGATAGCGTGGTACGGTAGAAAGAATGATGGGTTTGGAGTCATACAACTCCAGTTCAGGACCTGGCTCAGCCATTTACTGCCTTTATGACCTTGGGCAGTCAAGCTCTATATGCCTCAGTTTCTTTATCTGTAAAATGAGATGACTGAACTAGAATTCAAGGCTTCTTAAACTTTTTCCACTCGAGGCCCTGTCAGCTCTTCTTAAATGGTCTAAGAAGCTCTGATTCTGTAGCTCCCATGATAAGATGTTGTGATCACAGAGATTCCATTATTCTGGACCATGGTGGTTAAACAATTATGAGTGATGGGCAAATGAAAGGTATGATTGTCCCTTTGTATGGCTGAAGTTGAGTGAAGGTGGAGTCAGTCAACATTTAACATGCATTTACTATGTACCAGGCACAGTGCTATTGAGGATGCAAACACAAGCAAAAAGAAAGATAGTTCCTGCCTCAAGGAGCTTACATTCTAATGAAGGAAGACAATTAACCAAAAGTAGGGTGGTGATACCAGTATATGAGCAAAGTCTAGAGAGTTAAAGGCAGAGCCAAGTGAAGGATGAAATATGGACAACCTGAGCTCCTCCTCAAAATGCAGGCCCAAGAGGAATTCACCAATGGGAGGGGGGAGGGGCATACAGATAGAGGAATGTTTCAGAGTGAGAAGGGCACAGGCACTAGGAGGAATTCCAGTTTATGAAGGCAGCTGAAATATGGTGGTTAATTCCAGAGAATGAGAAGCAGAACCAAGAAATGGAGGTCACTGTGATTTAGGATTAGATGACCTAGAAGGCCAGGGTGCTAAAGAAAACATTATGAAAGCTGAAGGTCCCAAATATGTAGGCAGGAAGTAAGTTGGGGTAGAGAGTTGGACTAATAGCTGGGTACTAAACGTGTGAGATGAAAGACCCTCAGCAATTGAAGTTTAATAAGGAAGCATCTCAGGGTGGTAACAGAAATAAATTTTATTCAATTCTCGAGAACTGGGCATCCCTGCTAGAACGAATCCAGCAAGCGAGGTGCTTTACAAAGGACAAGGCACCCATAATTATACCTAACACAAGAGAATTCTCACCCACCTCTGACTCTTCTCACCATTGTCTGGGATGTGGGCTTACCATCTGAGCACAAAAGCTGGACAAAGAACTGGGAAATTGAGGCACAAAAACTCCAATTCCCATTCCCTTAATGATTATAACTGAGGTGACATCTATGAATCTAAAGAAGGAGAATAGGATAAGGGGAGGGGAAGACCCTCTCTCTTCTTCTACAGTACTTTTACAGTAAAGGTAAACAGGTCACAGTGACCCTATTCTTTACTGAGCAAATCTTTAAACTGGAACCAGAAGAAAGAACAAAAAGTTTCAGGGTAAACTTTCCCAGAGGCTGGGCTGTCAGACTCTCATAGCCTCAGAATTTTTTTTTCACTTTCCTATTTCTTGATTTTTAAACATTTCTTAGTATAGATATAGATATATATTTATACATATCTTCCCTGTGAAGTCTTCACATTTTATTTACCTCACACACTGAATTATTTGGGAAAGGAGGGGGAATGACTGAGTAGATGACTGAGATAAAGAGTGGGACTGGCAGATAAAGATGGATTGAATGAAACTCATTTTTCCAGCCTATTTCATGACCTAATTTTATACTAAAGTTGAGCTCTGCTCCTGAGGTGGAGGGGGCACTGTCCCAAACTTCTTGTGCAGGGGGCATGGGAGCCTAGCCACTGACCTGCTGCACCGGGGGTCATGGGGCATGGCCACTGACCTGTACCTGGAGGTACAGAGCCTCTCCTCTAACCTGTTACACTGGAGCTGCAGGGCCAAACCCTGCTATACCAGAGTGTGAGCCTGCTGTCGGAGAGACCTAGGGCCTCTTCACTGGCTTGCTGTGCTAGGGATGCAGGGGATGCAGGGGAACCTAACCACTGGCTTGCTACACCAGGATTGCAGGACCTAGCTGCTGACCTGAGCCAGAGCTCAGGGCCTTGCCCAGAAGCTGCCTGCACTGGATTGCATTCCCTTTTTACCCAAGTGAGACAGACCTTTCCTACCAACCATCTAAGTTGTCTTAGGCTAGAAAATTGTTTCACCCCATTCTCTTGTTGGTTCTGCCTCTCCAAAATTCATTTTGAAGCCTTATAGTTCTTTTGAGGTAAATTTGGGAGAGTTCAGGTGAGTTCCTGCCCTACTCTGCCATCTTGGCTCTGCCCTTCTACTTTATTCTTCCTCCCCTACTGAAGTCTAACAACCTGGCCCTCTGAGAAGGCTCAAGTAGGAAGATCGCTAGCTTGGCTAGAAGAGATTAATTTATGAGCCAGAATCAAGCTGAGGAGAGGGAGCTGCTGAGGAATTAAGGCCCCCAGATACCCTTTTCTACAATGAGTGAGTCTTCCCAGGAGTCCTCACTGCTTAGGCCAGGTGTAAATATGATCCTTGGTTTTTATATTGACCCTCAGACAGAACCCTAACCCTGATTAAAATAGCACAAAAGGACTATAACACTTGTTTTTTTGACAAAATGAAAAAAAAAAACAAACCCTTTTTGGAGGAAGGAGGGTGTGGGGTGGCATAATGGCATGGGTGATAACATTAGAATCTCCTGACATGAAAGAGCATGTCCATTGCACTCTCAGGCCAGCCCCAACAAGAACATGGCCAAAGAACACAATATATTTGGCACCATCTACAGAGATTCAGTTCAATTAAAGCATTCATTAAGGGCCTGGTCTGTGCAAGGCACTGGGATAAACATCCAGAATATATAAAAGAAATCATTATCCTTTCCTCCTCAGGAGGGAAAAAATGGCAGTTGGAGAGATCACTGTACAATGATAAGGGCCTAGTTGAGTTTAAATAGCATAAACTTATAAGGGACCCAGTTAGGATAGTATTGGAACTTCTTTCAGCAAAAATTAGCAGTTCAGAGATTAGAGCAAAAAAAGCAAAGGATGGGGGTGACCCAAGGTTTAGGTTTAGCAGAGTAAGAGCAGTGGGTACACAAGGGAATTCCACAGTGGGAAAGAGTATCCTACTGAAATTTAGTTCGTTTCATCAAGCATTCTCTAAGCTCTTGCTATGTGCCAGACTATGCTGGACTTTGCAGACACAAAGCCAAAAACAAAACAATCCCTGCCCTTTTGGAGCTTACATACTACTGGGCTGACTAAAGGGTCCAAACTACGAAGGGAGAAAAATCAGACTAGAGTAGTGATGGACTGAGAGAACAGGAGTGGAAAGGGATAATGAGGGTAAAGGCAAGGGTCAGTAGGAGTCAGGCATTGAGAGAGGTCAAGTCTGGTCAAGGGGCTTTGAGCACAGGGCAATTTTAGAGTTTGGGGTTGGGAAGGGGAATAGTTTTGCAGATGGTTCTGAATGACAGAGATGAGGGAAGGAAAAGAAAGAGGAAGGGAATAAGCACTTACTATGTGCCGGTCACTGTGTTAAGTACTTAAAAATTTATCCCATTTGATATTCACAACAACCCTGTGAGGTAAGTGATGTTAACTGAGGCAAACAGAGCTTAAACAGTGACTTGCCCCAGGTCAAATAGCTAATAAATGCATGAGGCTGGATTTGGACTTAGGTCTTCTTGACTTCAGGCCCTGTGCTCTATTCACTGTGCCACCAAGCTGCCCAGAAGAAGTTTGGGATCTGCTAGCCATAAGCAGGAGTGCGGGGAAGAGTGCTGAGTGAGTGCCTAGTAAGGAAAAGATAGTAAGAGAAATCAGCCACAAGGTTCCAGTTGGAGCTGGTATGATAAAACCCTTGCTGCTTCCTATTCTTAAGGGGTTCCATGAAAACTAGAACTACTAGGAATGAATCGATTGCCATGACTCCAGGTTCTTTCTAGAATACATTAGTTGAAATATTGTTCCCCATTCCTTCCCTTGGGGTCTACAGCTGCAAGGAACAAAGACATGCTTGCCCCCTCAGATCCACTCAGTCCTAATCAGTTGTCTCACCTCCACTTCAAAACTCAGCCCAAGCACCATGAGGCCTTTCCTGATCTCTTCCCATTCCCACTGCTGCCACAAATCTGGAGCCAGTGTGCAAATGGAGAGTGATGCATACAAGTGTTGTGTTCCCCTATGCCACAAAGTCAGCCCTGTATATTTTGATGAGATGTTGATGGAGGAACAAGATTGGGTGCAAAAAGAATTTATCAAACTCAATTGGAATTATTAGAATTGCAAGGGCTCTTTAGTAACCCTATGGCCGTGTGGTGATCAGGTGGAGACCTACAGATTATGGTCTCCTTCTGGGGAGTAACATTCTACTATTAGTGTATAAATACTCCAGGGGCAGATGTCACTTCTTATCCTCGCATCCCAAGCATCTAACACAGTACCTTACCCATGTGCACAAGAATCTGTCATTGATGTTACAGTATTAAGCTAGTTGGCTCTGCATAAGGTACTTTACAGTCAACTGTGCCACACCAGCACTGATTCTTTGCCCTGAGTTCTCAAAAGATGTCAGTTGGATCCAAAAGTACATGGGGAAAAATGAACAGACATCTGCACATGTAAGGTAACTAATAAATGTTTGGTGAGTGAATTGAGCACACATTGCATCAAGAATGTTTGTCAAAACTAGGGCACAGGGTTGGTAACACCTCTCCCAGCGTTAGCAATCATGCCTGTGTTCAGCTGTTGTATGGTCCCACTTCCCTGCTCAGTAAGTGAGGTCATGTGATATAGTTGACAGAGTACTACACTTGGAATCCAGATAGATCTGAGTTTGAATTCTGATTCTACCGTTTACTAGCTGTGTGAAACAGACAAATCACTTAGCTTCTGAGACTCAGTTTCCTCATCTGTAAAACAGGAATAATAATATTTGTCCTGTCTCCCTCACAAGGGTTTTGTAAGAAAATAGCTTCGTAATCCTATAATTATCATTCTAAAAACTTGCTTCAAAATAACAAGTTTTGTATGCCATCACCCGTTCCACAGCGCCTGCATTTCAAGGTCCTTTTTGCAGGAATCAATTTGCTCCTCTTTGATGGAATTGGTAAGTCTGTCAAGGAATGTATAATCTTTGAAATAGCTTGTTCAAAAATGGCAAAACCTGAGACAGATTTTTTGGTACCATTAAAATATGAAGCTAACTCTGTATCAGATACCTTATAACCTTACTAGTGAAATATGCTATTGTATCACTGGTTCTTTGCCCCAAGGCCCTGACAGATGTCAGCCAATTCAGAAAAATGTAGAAGGAAAAAAATACACAAATGGATACTATGTGAGGCAAGTAAATGAATTAGAAACAAAAACTGACAAGGCTAAAATAAGGATTGGTGAGAATATGGGGGATGAGGGGCAAATAATAATGTACCACAATGGTGTCAAACTCAAATAGACATGGATCCCTGCAGGCTGTATATTGACTTGGAAAACTACAAATTAACATTACTGCATTTTGACACCTCTGATGTACAATACCTCCATTGAGTGCCACATTTCCCCAGAATTTCAGTTTCTTCTTCTGTTAATACTGACTTGAAGATTGATACAACACCTTCTGATTGCTGGTTCTTTAAGCCACCCTGAAAACAGTTCTTTCTTAATGTCTAAGTTTTCTTTTGGATCCATTGTCACCAGACTATTTTTTTTAATTGTTATTATGTTTTTATCAAACAAAGATCTGCCTACTCTATTTCCCACTTCCCTTCCCTCTACCACCACCCATTGAGAAAGAAAAACAAAATTATTACAAATATATATACTCAACAAAACAACTTCCTTTATCGGCCATATTAAAAAAATAATGTCTCAATCTGCACTCTGATTCTATTACCTCTCTATCAGGAGGAGTAACCTATTTCATCATGAGCCCTCTGGAGTCATAGTTGGTCACTGTGATGATTAGAGTTCCTAAATCTTTGAAAGTAAATCATTTTTACAATATGTTATTATTATACAAATTATTTTCCTGGTTCTGCTTACTTCACTCTGTATCAGTTCGTACAAGTCTTCCTAGATTTGTCCGATTTTCTCTAGTTAACGGGCACTCCCTCAGTTTCCGATTCTTTGCCACTACAAATACAGCTGATATACTTTTGCACTTGGTTGTTCAGTCATTTCAGTAGTGTCCAACTCTTCGTGGCCCTATTTGAGGTTTTCTTGGTTTAAATACTGGACTCCTTTGCCATTTCCTTCTCCAGCTCATTTTACACACGAGGAACTGAGGCAAACAGGGTTAAGTGACTTGCCTGTAGTCACTTTGAACTCAGAAGCATGAATCTTCCTTACTTCAGGGCCAGTACTGTATTCCCTGCACTACCTAGCTTTTATACTTTTATACACATGACTCCTTTTTCCTTTCTTTGATCTCTTTGGGGTATAGACCTACCAGTGGTATCACTGAGTCAGAAAGTATGCACAGCTTTATAACCTATTAGATATAGTCCCAAATCACTTTCCAGAATGACTAGACCAGTTCCCAGCTCTGCCAACAGTGGATTAATGTACCACACCCCATCCACAATTTGTCATTTTCCTTTTTTGTCCATTTTGTAAATCTGAGGGATGTAAAGTGGAACATCAGAGTTGTGTTGATTTTGATTTATTTAATTATTAGTTATTTTGAGTATTTTTCATGTGGCTATTGATAGCTTGGATTTTTTCTGCTGCCAATCACCAAATTATTTTTAACTTTTCAACTTCCCCTCCTATTCTAATTCTAGCACAATCTATAATACCAAATGCCAAAATTTGATTTCTAATCTTTCTTCCCATAGCTTCAGGTATGTCCATTTGGGACGTTGGGATTCCATGCCTGTTTCAACAATTTGGCTAGCAGCTGTTATGGAGCGAAAGACCAAGCCCAACAACAAGAACGCTGCCAAAGCCCAGGTTCTTTTGATCTGCTTTACTAAGGAAAGCAACATTAAGGGGTTAACAAGCTTACTTTAATTCAGCATACAAATGCCATTCACTTAGTTCAGTGGAAAAAGTCAGTACCCTGAACTTCAACATGAATACAAATTACAAACATCTACAGACAGACCAAATATAGTTCATAGTTACCAACATCTAGGTTCAGCCCGGGAGCTCATAACAAGGGCTGGCCCAGAGTCACGCATGCCACCACGGCTGTGGGTAAGAGCTCCCAAAAAAGAGAAAGCCAACCCCTGATTTTATATCTTTTTCAGGGTCAAGGGTGAGTCACAAATGTGACCCACCCGTGTGACCCAAAGATGCGACTTAAATGCACATGGTCTAAAAGCCTCTGATGTCCCAAACATTCCACTCAAACCCATGTAAACTAGGCCCTCCCCTGAGGCAAGGAGGTCACCAAGGACTCCCAAACTAATCAAGGAAACAAAGGCCAAACTCTTCAAAGGCACTTGGTTGAACTGAGTGCTAAGGGCCCATTTTGATTGCCAACACAATGCCCTATTTTCTATCTAATCATTTCCAGTGGCAGCAGTTTCTTTTATTCCATCAGCAGAGATCTTAACAACCTGATAGTTCTAATTTACCTCCACAACATCTCTGGCACATGCCACCATTTCACCACTTGCATGAGCTATTGCAGGAGTTCAGATTCATTACCTCATTTTTTTTTTTGAGGTGGAAAAGCAAGGCAATTGGGGTTAAGTGACTTGCCCAAGGTCACACAGCTAGTAAGTGCCAAGTGTCTGAGGCTAGATTTGAACTCAGGTCCTCTTGACTCCAGGGCCAGTGCTCTATTCACTGCACCACCTAGCTGCCCCAAATTCATTACTCCTGCCTGGACTACTGCTACAACTATCTGATGTGTCTCCCAGTTTCTAATTTCTCCTCACTTCCAATCAACCTTCCACACATTTTTGAAAAAAAAATTCCTAGGTCACAGGCTATATCTAAACAAAACAAAACAAAACAAAAACGTCCTAGTGGCTTTAGGACAAAATACGAATGCCTCAGGCTAGCATTTTAACCCTTTTCTCTCCTCCCTTGCCCTCCCCACAATCTGACCTTTCTAGATTTTTTCCTATGTGCACTCCACATTCTAGTCAAACTCAGAATTCTTTCTCTTACCTCCCCACATTTGCAGAGCTTCTTTTCCACAATAGGTTCAATACCTGGATCACAGTCTTCTCCATCCCAATCTCTTCCTTCTTTGAAGGCCCTAGCCTCCCAATTCCCTGCCTCTCCACTTGTCCTCACACTTTCTAAACCTTGCTCAAGATGCTCAAATCTTAGTCACTGACCATTTCCTCACCCCAACCTGAATTTTCCCCAAGCCTCAGAATTCCTAGTTAATAGTTGAGGGAGCACCGGACTAAAATCCGAGGACCAAGGTTCAAGTTTCAGATCTATCATTTGCTTCATGATTCTGAAAGTCTCAGCCTCTCTGTGCCTCAGTTTCCTTAGACATAAAATGAATGAGGGAGTTGGCTAAATGACTTCCGAAGGTCTTCCAGCTCTAGACCTACAATCCTATGAAAAGATGGGAAACTTTTCCTAATCTCTCCCATTCTTAGTACTGCTACCCCTCCTTGAATCACCTTGTATTCATCTGTGCACATGTTATCTTCCTAAAGAATGTAAAACCACTGATGGCAGGAACCATTTTTATTTCTTTGTGTGTTTATCCAGTTACTAGTATAGTGCTTTGCACATAACATGTCCTTGATAAATGGTTGATGAATTGAATTAAATGGCTATTTAAAAAAAAAAATTCTAGGCAGTTGTGGAATTCTCGATTTCCCTTCATAATATAATTTGTTCTCAGAATATAAAGGATTGTTTTTCCTCTGACACTAGGTTAGCAGTCTATAAGAAAAATATTACATAGGACAAAAGTGAACTCAACCAAAGATGACTTTCTGAAACAAGGAATATGTTTTATAAGACAGGCAAAGCCAAACACACCAGGAAATGCCTCAAAAGACATTCAGCCTCAGGGATAAACTTTTAGAATATTAGAAAGATAAGACTTATGTTTAATCTCACACCAAAGAAATGAAAATCCATTTACCAGTGTTTAGGATTTTCTTCATATTATGTACCATTGAATTTTTAAAAATAATTAATTTTTTTTTGTTTTAACACCATCTTCATTTCCAAATACATACCTCCCATTTAACCCGCCATCCTTTGAAACAAAGAATAAAGAGAGAGAAAGAGGGGGGAAGGAGGGATGGAGGGAGGGAGAGGGAGAGGGAGAGAGAGAGAGAGAAAGAGAGAGAGAGAGAGAGAGAGAGAGAGAGAGAGAGAGAGAGAGAGAGAGAGAGAGAGAGAAAAGCAAAACTAAGCAACACATCCACCAAGACTGGCAGGGCCGTGTGTGTGTGTGTGTGTGTGTGTGTGTGTGTGTGTGTGTGTGTGTGTGTGTGTGTGTATTCTATACTTATAGTCCTTTACCTTTGCAAAGAAGTGAATTGGGAGAGGTCCATTTTCTCCTCTCTTGGTATGCCCCCTAATTTCAAATGGTCAAAAAGAAGTGTAATGTAAAGGAAATTCTGACAGCCCAGCTAATGGGGACTCTGGTCAGAAAGTAGTTGCTGACTTAAAAAGCCCAGAATGCCAGAGCCAGAGAAGATGAAAGGCATCTTACTATATGTTATTGCAACCATACTTTTAACAGCAGCCCTCACTGAAGCTTTGGTAAAGAAAAGTTTTAACAAAGCTCTGAAATATTCTTGAAAAACTTTTCTTAAAATCTCTTTTTGGAGCTTGTAATTCCAGAACAGTCAATAAATCTGACTTAATCTTAATCCTAGTGATTAAATTTTTCACCACTTGGAAGACTGGGACCACAGTAAGCTTACTTTTGCATCCTGTTAACAATTAAGGGGGAACATCATGATATAAAACCATGTGGGACAAAACTAGGATTATAAGGGTTGCTTTGGAAAGGTAGATAAATGAGATAACTCCTAAGAAATAAGGGCAGGGTTTACTGGAAATGAACCAAAGTCTTTTCTTCTTGTTCATACCATAAATGCAACAAGCATTTATGATTCTAAAGGATCTATTATTTCAAATAGCATGATGAGTTCGAGGTAGGACTCCTAGGCATAGGCACGGTACAAGGGAAAGAAGATTGGTTCTGAAGTCAAAGAACTTGGTTTCAAACCCCACCTCTGATGCTGACTACTTGGGTGACCTTAGGTAAGGCAGTTAACTTCCCCTCTCAGTTTGATTGAATATAAAAGGAAAGTGTTGGATTAGGTTATCTCTAAGATCCCTTCCACCTCCAGCTTTCTAAGATCCTATTGGGAAAGTTCCCTTCCATAGAGCAGGAAAGGCTGTGGTGGGAAACGTCATGAATGGAATCTCAGAAACTTCTACTTCTTTGCACTCACATTGTTCTATGGGATTTCACTAGACAAGTAGTTGAAGCTGCTACGTATATGTCTTATCACAGAATATCAATAGAACAGCAAAAGTAATAATTAGTGATAAGTAGGATTTATCTAGGACTTTAAGGTTTGTGAAGCACTTTTCAAACATTATCTCTCATTTTATCTTCATACCTTGGGACAAATTCAAGGATAAATGATGGAGCACTTCCCCCATATTATATGTACGGTCCCACCATAATGCTAGCTCTGCTTATAGGTTTCTCTTTAGGGTCCTCAATTCTCTTCCTTATGCCTCCTGCTAAACAATGTCCCCAATGACACTGATGGCCCCCTCCTAAGCATTCATAGAGCTAGAAAATTATGTTTACAAATCTCCAAATTAAAGGGCCTTTAACTCAGCCATATACTTGAGGAAAAGAAACTCCAATGAGAGTTAAGACCTTGGTGATCTCAAGGGAACAAAACAGTTCTACTTTTTTTTGACCAAGTTTTATCTGAGCTATCCATTCACAAACAAATAGCCCTGGAATTCAAGTTCTTCTATAACCTCTAATGTCACTTTCCCAAGTACCCTTCCTCACTTGACTGAATTATATGTCTAGCATATTTATTTTGTTCCTGGTTCTCAGGTTTATCATTTTTCAATTACTGTTTGTACTTGCAGTCACAGCAGAGGCTAATCTGGATCTTTAAATGAGTATGGCTCCCTGTGTATAAAATACTAATTAAGAATTCCATTTCTATGCCTCCAAAGATTCTCTGATCTGAAGAAGAGACTGTGACTACAGGTGCATATATAGGGTTAAAGTCAGCATTGGTCTTCATTGAGTTTATATGTTGGGAAATAATTCTTCCATCCTATCTTAGGTTCTGTTCATACCAATTCCTAGCCCTCGTCATTTTTGCCCCCTTTCATTCCTACCCTAATAAAGGTACAGCTTCTTTTGGGAAGCCTTACCCAAGGATCTCAGCTCACAGGGATCTGTCTCCTCTAAAAGTTCAGAGCTCTAATTCTCTGTCCCACTCATATTAGTACTAATGAGCCAATGTAGGCATAGCAGCTATAACCAAAGATGAAGGGAGGAATTTAGGAAGAATGGAGAGGATTCAAAGTACGTGGGAACAAAATAAATTATATATCATCTCCTCTATGTTCCTGGAGTTATCCAAGAGATACTTTCAGTAAGACAAGAAAAGACGAGCTCATTTCCAATTATCTTACTCAATGAAGAAAAGCAGTTATTCTATCTACCTATACAATAGTCTGTAGAACATTAAGCATAAAAGAATGATACAGGATAGAACTTGTCCCAGGACTCTTTATATCTTAACTTCATTGAATAAAATGAGAGGAATGAGATAATACAACTACAGTGACTAATGATAATAATTATGGAACTAGACCATCGCTAAAGATAAAACCAGAATCTTCCTGGTATAACATTGACTCCAAAAAAATTAAGAGCAGAAAAAAGTAATTAGTTAGTTAAAAAATTAATAGCTGTAATCATACTAAGTACACATAAACACTGAATTACTTGGAATAAAAAGTATTATTGATACAGAAGTCAAAGCCCAAAAAGAAGAGAGACTCTGAAATGGGCTGATGTAGAGGCTGGGAAGAGGAAGAGAAGAAAGCCAAACCATTTGGGAATGAGAAGCCCTTAACATTCCCATTGTTCTCTCTACTCCTGGAATTGTCCCAACTATCAGCAGAAGATGAGCTTGTATCCCAATACTTTCATCCAATTAAACACTAACCATGAAAGAAGAAGAAGACAGTGAATTGCCCCAGGACTGAGCTACAGGGAATATGAAAAATTACAATGAAATAACTGACATTTACATAGCAGTTTCAAGATTGCAAAGTGCTTTTGATATACTATCTTGGGTCTCTCAACAACCCTATGAGATGAGTGCTATAGGCATTAGTGACCCCTTCTTAAAAATGAGAAAAGTAAGCTCGGAGAGGCAAATTATCTTGTTCATGGTCAAGGGCAAGGTTATTAATTGTCAGAGACAAGATTTGAGCCCAGCTCTTCCTAACTCTGCTTAGTGGACAGTATAATTTTGGAGTCATCTACTTTAATTTTTTTTTTCAAAAAAAGCTCTTACCCATGGACTAATGTCCCAAAGTTTCCTAACAAACAATAGAGGCTTTCATTATGCCACTACAGATAATTTTTTTTTTTGGAGAGGGGAAGGCAGAGAAATTGGGGTTAAGTAACTTGCCCAAGGTCACACAGCTAATAAGTGTGTCAAATGTCTGAGGCCAGATTTGAACTCAGGTCCTCCTGACTGCAGGGCCAGTGCTTTACTCACCACGCCACCTAGCCAATCCAGTAATTTTTTTTAAAGTTCTGAAAGATAGTGACTCAAGTTCAATTGCGATTTTCAATTGCAGTCTTGTTGTTGCTCAATCATGTCTGACTCTTTGTGACCCCATTTAGGGCTTTCTTGGCAAAGATGCAGGAGTGGAGCTCATCTTACAGGTGAGGAAACTGAGGTAAACAGGATTAAGTGACTTGCCCAGGGTCACACAGCTAGTAAGCATCTAAGGTCAGATTTGAACTCAGGAATCTTCCTGACTCCAGGCTCAGAGAACTATCCACTGCACCACCTAGCTGCCCAGCTGAGACTTAAAAGACTGGTATAAGATCTTTTCCTGAAAGCATATTTGATAGAGAGAAGGGAAGGAAGTAGCAGGACAGTAGTTGCATGGTGGGTGCAGGGATCTTGGAGAGGGGGGAAAGGAAACAAAAGCTAGAGACTGCTAACACTGAATACAAACACAGCTAACTTTGAAATTTGAAGGTAAGGGGGCAAAGACAGAGAGCTGACTGTTTCATAATATGAGTTGTTTGGGAAAGAATCTAGGATCCTCCATACTTTGTTAAGGACACCCAGATAACCACTTTTTTCATCACCTTTCCTTAAGCTTTTGGCCAGAAGTCAGAAAGAATAAGAATTCTGGGTTCTAGGACAGTGCCCTGGTACCTCACACAATTCATGGCACAGAATATGCATTCAATAATTGCTTTTTGATTGAGTGACTGAGGATATAGTGAGCTTCCAGATTAATTCAAATAACAGATCTTGTAAAGTAGTCGCATTATTCGAATTCATGCTGCCTATTTCCCTTGGGCTGGAACCAATCGCCATGGTTTATATCATTATAACTTCAAATACGTGAACTTGAATACTTGAGGCCACTTTGTGGGATTCATTGTTCTCACTACTCAGGTACACTTGCTGCATTTATTTGGGGAGATTGTATGCTACCGCCTTCTCTAATGCCCCACGACTGTAACTCCCTGTGACTTGGAAGTGACCTGTTCTTCTCAAAACCTAAGCCAAAGAAGCACTCACTAGAGGATCCCTCTCAGGCCCAAAGGCTCTGGGGCCAAACCTGCAGTGAAAGGACCACTCAGAGAGGCCCTACCCCAGAGTGATGAATATTTCAGCAACAGCATTGAGTTTTACAAGAGCTTCGGTCTGTGTCAGACAGTATCTGTGGCAGGTACCCAGGGGGTTGGAGAATTACATGCCCTTAGAGTATCCAGGTACAAAATGGTTCCATTTGTCAAAAGATCCAAAGCATCAAATGTAAATCACTTATCCCAGCATGACACTACAACCATTTTAGGCATGATTAGGAGGGGGTCAAGAGTCTAGAAGAAGGGAGACAGTTGTTCCCCTGGCCAGACCACATCTAACATGTTATGTCTAGTTCTGGGTCCTACATTCTTTAGTCCTGGCGTGATAAGCTGGACTGTGTCCAGGGGAGAGTGATCAAGCTGGTTAAGGGGATAGAGACCATGCCATGAAAGCTCATTAAAAGAATCTGGGGGCTGTATATTTTGAATCCTCTCTTTTTTTTTTTTTTTTTTTTTTTTTTTTTTTTTTTTTTTTTTTTTTTTTTTTTTTTTTTT
>CM053622.1:553603637-553653151 GCA_028646595.1 Phalanger gymnotis
GCTGCCTTCTCAACTACCCTCCTCCTTCCCAAAAGCCCCTGCCAGACGGAATTCCTCCCACCAGGTGGGCCTGGGGCCAGAGGCGATTTCAGCCTAGTTCTAAAGCTGCCCCACCTCTGCTGCCCCAGGGGCAAATGCAGGCCCCACTTTCTAATCCCTGCACCACCTAGTTACCTTTAATATACATAGAGCAGGTATTTATCTTATTTAAGGAAACCCAAAGTTAGGGAGGCTAAATGACATATCCAAATCATGTGACTAATAAGTGACCAAGCCAGGATTTAGAGTCTAATCTTTCAATTCCAAATCTAGTCAATTCAATGTCCTTGCCTCTTATCTATCTTCTCATACTTCTCCCCTTCTATTTTTTATTCTCCTTTTTTCTACCTTTTTCCCTCTCCTCTCTTTCATTCTTATCCATCTCCTTTGAAATGAAAATCATTTATGAAACAAATTTTTTTTTCCAACATGACACTCTGCTAGGCATTATCTAAATTGAGTCTCAACTAACCTCACAGCCATCCAAGACAACCAATAATTATATGGACAGAAATAGTCAACAAATGAATCAAATGTTTGCATCACTCATTCTTCCAACAAATTAAAAAGAGTTTGTTGAACACACATAATGTGCAAGGAACTATATTTGGGTGTAATATGTATCTCTGTTCAGGCTCTATACAAGCCAAAGGGTAAATATATTTCATAGTGACTGAAGAGGGCATTGGAAATGTTGCATGCTGAAGAAAAAAGCGTCATTTGCTCCACAAATTACTTAGGAAAGTCTTCTGGAAGATGTAATTCAGGAGATAGATGGCTCGCTGAGTTAGCACCTGGGATAAAAGCTGAAGTGTTCAGATAAAGAACATCGTGGAGGTCTCTGAGTTCTTCAGAGGTGTCAAACACTCAGGCTGAGAACTAGATTAAAATGTATTTGGGAAATGTTTAACAAAACAAATAAAAATACAATAAACATAGATAATGCTAATATGTGGGTTAGTATGTTTCTATTTGAGTTTGACACCACTGTTCTACATAAAAGAACTACACAAAGAAAAGTCATTTCCATAAGTATTTATGGTTTTCCTTAGCTCCTAGGTCGGGTGCAACTGTCTTCCTTCATAACTGAAATAAGAAACTATTTGATCATTATGGGGAACATTCAGTTTTAAAAAGTTCTCTCTTTCTTGTTATTGCTTAGATTTGTGACAAGGAGTGGCATTACTACGTCGTCAATGTGGAGTTTCCTGTGGTCACCTTATACATGGATGGCACGACATATGAGCCTTACCTCGTGACAAATGATTGGCCCATTCACCCATCACATATAGCCATGCAACTCACTGTTGGCGCATGCTGGCAAGGTAACCCTCTTGAAACCTAAAAGGACCCTAAAGGTCCAAATATCAGACCATTCCTGTGCAGAATGGCAAACAGTAGGCGCTGAATGCTAAGTTGAACTAAAAGAAGTTTTTAGAGGAGAGTAATTAAAAATTGTAGATATTGGCCTGGTTAATTTTACTAATCCTTTCCTGATAAAATAGAGATTATGGAAACTACATACTAATCCAGACAGTAAGCTTTTGAGATAATAAATTGCCTGGGTTGAGCCAGATGTTGATTTTAGATCAAAAAGAACTATACCCATTGACTGCATGTTGCTAATGATTTTTCTTGTTACTGACCTTCTGATAATTCCAAACTGGAAATTGAGAAAAGAAAGGCTTCTGATCCTCCTACAAATGCCATGAAATGGCCACCTTCCTACCTCTCCCTTGCCCTCCCCCATGCCTCTTTGGAGAAGATGGCAGATTGTTTTACAGTCATCTTGTAAACTTCAAAATGTTCATTGTTTTCAATTAGATATATATTTTGCCACTATATTTTATGCAATATTATTTCAAAATAGTTCTTCAACAAATAGCAATCTGCTCTAATTAATTGTTTAAATATAAACTCAAACCAGACTGAATTAAGATAAGTGGTGTGATTTCTCTCTTTTGGGATCCTCAAAAACTATTTAGAAAAAGGCAGAAAAAAAATAAAAGTAAATAAAAAAAGAAAAGGAAAAGTCAGAAGTTCTACTTGAGACTGTTTTATTTAAAAACCATTCACGTTTTTGAGTTTTCTAGAATTTACTCTTCCCCCTATCCCAGTTCGCAGCCTCCTGAACAGTACTGAATGAAAAAGGAAAACAAAATAGAACCTTCTATATCTTGATGATGACAGGAAATTTCTCAATATAATTAAAGTCAAGTTCTTCAATCTTGTGATTGTTTGTCTTTCCTTGGCTTCCATCTATTTTCATCAATTTTTCTTATTCCTTTGAATTATTTTTTAAAAATTGTTTTAATCATTAAAAATTTTCCTTCTTTCCTTTCCACCCCACCTCCACTGAAAAACCAAGAAAAAACAAACTTAGTCAAGCAAACAAAGTCAAGTAAACCAAACTCACTCATTGGCCATGTCCAAAAAGAAAAGTCTCAATCTGTCTGCCCTGAGTCCATCACCTCTCTCTCAGGAGATGGGTAGTGTGTTTTATCATGAGTCCTCTGAAATCATGGCTGGTCATTATGATGATCCAAGTTCCTAAGTCTTTCAAAGTTGTGTGTCTTTACAATGTTGTTGTTATTGTATAAATTATTTCTCCTGGTTCTATTCACTTTGCTTTGCATCTGTTCACACAAGTCGTCCCAGGTTTGTCTGAAAGCATCCCCTTCACCATTTCTTAGGACAATAGTGTGTGTGTGTGTGTGTGTGTGTGTGTGTGTGTGTATACACACACACACATACACACATAATCTAAAATGACTTTTCAGCCATCCATCTACCACCTCAGTGTCCAATTCTTTGCCACTACAAAAAGAACTACTATAAATATTCTTGTAAATATTGGTTTTATTTCTTTTTCTTTGATCTCTTTGGGATACAGACCTAATTGTAGTGTCATTGAGCCCAAAGGTATAATTATTCCTTTGAATTTTGCCTTTTTGTATCTACGTATAAATATTTATTTTATAATGCGTGGAGTTATCACTAACTCTATAAACAGAAAGGTGTTAAACTACCAATTTATCTGATATGGCCATGGTTGCCATAGCAATAATAGTAGTAGTGGTGGTCATTAAATGGGCCATAACAGATTTGGAAAGTACCCTAACAAAACCTGCAATAATAATACTAATGGTGATAACTGGCATTTATATAACACCTACTGTGTACCAGACACCAGGCTAAGCACTTTACAAATATTATCTCATTTAATGTGCATGACAACCCTAGGAAGTAGGGGCTACTATGATCCTCATTTTATAGTTGAGGAAACTGAGGCAAACAGAGGTTAAGTGACTTGCCCAAGGTCACACAGACAGTATGTGTCTTAGGCTGGATTTGAACTCAGGTCTTCTTCATTCAAGGCCTAGAGCTCTATCCACTGTGCCACATGACTATCTCCAATATAATATTAATTGTATTGATATTAAATGCTGCCTCCTGTATAATATTAATGAAACACAGAACCTTCCGCCTAAGGCAGCTATAAAAGGAATTATCACCTAGATGAGGGAAGAAAATTAACAGATGTTCTCAGAACACATGATAGATATGTCGAAAAAAACCTATAGAAATATTTTTGGAACAAGCAGACCTCACTTGACTAAGCAACAGTAAAGGCTGATAATAGATACCTACCATCAGATTTATTGAACTAAGGGAGGTTTCCCTCTAGAAAGTGTCTACGAAACAGATGAGATCACATGAGTGTTGGAAGGGGTCTCAGTGGCCGTGTAGTCCAACCAATATGTGAAAGGAATAACCACTATAATATACATGAGTGTTTGCCCAGCCTCCCCTGAAGTCCCCATCCCTGACCAAGACCACTCACTCTACTTTTGGATAGTTCTAATCATTCACAAGTTTTTCCTGACATCAAGTCTAAGTTGGCCATTTAACAACTTCCTTCCATTGCTCCTGGTTCTGGCTCCTGGGGTAAAATAGAATATGTCAAATCCCTCCTCCACCGGACAGACTTTCAAATATTTGAAGATAGCTATCATATTGTCCCCAAAGTCTTCTCTCCCCCCAGGCTCAATATGCCCATCTCCTTCAACTAGTGCTCATACGAGATGGACTTATGGCCTTTCACCATACTGGGTGCCCTCCTCTGGGCACTCTTCAGTTTATCAATATATTTCTTCTATGTTTGAGAGTGGAATTCAAAGACTCTCCAAAGGTGACATCTATATGAATTCAGCCAACAATTGGTCCACAAGGAAACATCAAGTGGCTATGCCACATGGATTGTTCACAGAAATGGAAAAGTTTATGATGGAAATTTGGGCAGCTAGATGGTACAATGAACAAAGTGCTGGGGTTGGGATCAGGAAGATGCCTCTTCCTGAGATCAAATCTTACCTCAGACACTTACTACCTGTGTGACCCTCGGTAAGTCACTTAATCTTGTTTGCCTTAGTTTCCTCATCTGTAAAATGAGCTGGAGAAGGAAATCTCAAACCACTCTAGTTACCTTTGCCAAGAAAACCCCAAATGGGGTCACAAGGAGTCAGACATGACTAAAACGACTAAACAATAGCATGATAGCAATTCAGAAACAAGAAAACACCATCAGGAATTACAAAAGAGATATTCTTAAAGAGCCTAGACTTAATGATAATGCAGAGTATGCAACCAAAAAAATGAAGATTCTATGGAACAAATTACTGCAGACTGTAAAAATTAAGCACTTACCAAAAATATTTCAAAAGATATCACCTATTGGCCAAAATTATGCATCAGAAACTTGCAATCTTTCATGAACAAGTGATAAATATTCGTAGTACAGACACAGACCCCAAAATATCCTGGAGATCTCAATTAGAAAAGTATACTGGAACCAGAGAATTATCCCAGTTCAAACTGATGCCCGTAATCATCCAGATATAGTATCAGTCCTTGAAAATGTAAAAATGTTTTCTGTTATTTCATTTTGTTTTTAAGACTAGGTCTTCATATCTCACCCAGGCTGGAAGTGCAGAGGCCACTCACAGTTCCAACCTCATTACTGATCAGCACTGGAGCTTTGACTAGCTTTGTTTCTGACCTGGGCCATTTAACTCCTTCTCTTGGCACCCTACCCACTTCCAAGGGCTACTATTTTGGTGCCAGACTGAGTGAGAACACTCAATTTGTTCATCCCTATTACAACTCAGAAATCCTGAGCTCAAGCAATCTACTAGCCTCTCTATAACTCTCCCACAGCAGGGATTATAGGTGTGCACTGTCACACCAAGAAAGAACGACATTCTTAATAGATGTTGACCTGCCAAAGAATCATAATCCCCAAGTTGTGTGGAATAAAAAACTTTCAAAATGCAGAGACCTAGCCAAAAAAAAAAAAAAGATCAAGATGAGCCACAAATCATTCCCATCATTTTGTTTACTACTGTAGTTAGTTAGGAGGCTTTCAATAAGTCTACAGAAGAAGACCTTATGTCCTAATACTTTTATCAACTACATCAAGGAGATATTTTATTCACCTGTGTAATAGTCTGCGGAACATTAAACATAAAAGAATGGTAGCAAGATATTAACTTATCCCAGGACCACTTCTATCTAAGCTTCATTAAAAACATAAAGAACAAGATGATTAATAATATACGTAATAATTGCTGGCATATATATATATATATATATATATATATATATATATATTCTAAGATTTGCATCTGTAGGTGTTATCTCATTTGAGCCTCACAAAAATCCTGTGAAGGTTTTAGTTTTCCCATTTTGCAGATGAAGAAACTTAGTCTCAGAAAAGGTAAGTGACCTGCTCATGGTTATAAGGCTATAGTATCATAAGTATCAGAAATGAGGGTGGAAGCCTCGATTTCTCACCCTGGATTAAATAAACCCCTGCTAAATGTTACTTATATTAACAACTTCCCTGTATTTAGTACTTTTGGAACTCTCCTTCCTAAAGGCTAAGGCTTCTTTTTTTAAAGGAAAAAAAAAAACCTCAAGTCCCTCTACTTTTTTTTTAAGACCCATTCAAATTTCCCAACCTCAACCTTAACTCCAAGTCAAAGCCAAATCTAAAAGCGAGTAGGTGCAGTGAGGGACGGTCAATGCCAATATTGTTTTGTAACATCTTAAAAAGAAGCATTATAGTGGAAAAAGCATAAGACCTGGATCCTTGTCTTTTCTCTCTTACCAGGTCAAAACTTAGCCCTGAACCTGTCACTTCTTCTTCTTTAAAATGAGAGGGTCGGATTAGATGGTCTTTAAGATATATTCCTAATAATGAGCTAAAAAATACAAAAAGGATGTTTAGATAATAAAAAAGAAAAAATTCTAATAACAGCAAATGCTTTTTCCCGACATAATATCACCAGCTCGCTGTCCTATCCCAGGTGTGGACACCAAGGGACATTTTGGGGAGGATATAGTTATCCCCGTGGTATTATCCCTCAAAAGTCAAGGATAAAATCCCTTAGTAGTCCAGAGATCAACACATGCATAAATTTATCTAAACTCTCCTTGAGCCTGTATTTATTTCTAGCCTAAGAGCAAGTTGATGCTCTAATTTAAAATATCCTTCCAAACTGAGAACACAGTGATGCCTCTAGTCAAGGTTGCTGCTCACACTTGTGGGGAATTGAGTCTATATTTGACCAATGAAAATCAGGGATGATGTAATAGCAACTTGTTATTTTCTTCTTCTGGGAATTTGCCCCAGCAATATTACAATAATATGTCATTTTAATTTACTTACTGTGTCTTATTAGCTAATCTGAGAGCTAAAATTTTGAAAGGATCCCATTTTCTGTTGATATTTTCCCAGTAATTAAACAAATATTAAAACTTTCTTTATATTTAAGGAATGTTTTGAGTGCAGAGCTTACATATGTTGCATAGTATATTGATTATAAAAGAATTCATTTACATTTAAGATATACTTCATGCCAAAAAATGCAACCCCAACCCCTGTTTCCAATAATATTGCCATCATTTTGATACCTAGTGATTACCAGGAATGTTCTAGGCACCATCATGAACAAAATAACAAATCTATGGGCTTTCCTCATCTATTTACCAATGACTGCCAAGGTCCCTTCCTTCTCAAATATTCTTTGGTTCTATGTTGACTTCCAAACCATTTCTTTTAGATCAAAAGTTGAGAAACTTTTATTTTCTTTTGGGGCTGACTCCTAGGAGGAAAAAAAATTAGCTTTAAAGTCTAAATAGCACTAAGCGAGGAGTACAAAGACCTGAATTCAAATCTCTTAGCTTTTCCTTTTACTAGCCAGTGACCTTGGGTGTATTACTTCATTTCTCCCTTTCAGGCTTATTATTCAATGATTTTATAAGTAAAAAAAGCAAGTTGAATAAATATAGGGTTGGTTTTCTTTAAGAAAAAGAAACAGAAACTCTCATCCATTCTAAAAACCAAAAACAAAAAATATAAATTCCACAAAATTAAATAAATAAGAAAGGGTCTATTTTGGTTCCATGGCATTTCTGTTTTAGTGAGATAGACAAAAAGGGAAGGAAAGTGAAAGAGACAGCAGTAGATTAAGGGGAAAAGGAGTGGATAGGACAGGATAGACTTTGAGAGCTATCTGTCGGAACCATGCTATATCCAGCTACTAAAGCACGAAGACTGGATTTACAACTACGCAATGGTGTCTCACCTTGATTCCATTTCTGTGAATTCCTAGGTCAACTCTCAAGTACTAATCTTCACTTTTGAATCTTTGATCAAATATATGTCTGGCTAAAGAAAGGATTTTTCCAGGTGCCATAGGATAATAAAAAGTGACCTTAATGGATCATTTACTTTGACAACCCTACTGTTCCTAAGCTTAGGCAAGACTCAGACAGCTGTCTTCTTTTCAGACTGTGTCTATTGCCATGATTGAAGGCAGATGCCATAAGACTGTTCGAGCCTAGTAAATCTGTGTTTGTGGAGCTCCTGACCAAAGAGATCTTTTGGGTTTCCTCTATATGTGTCTGGCTATGAGTTTCTTGTGGTTATTTATTCTGAGGAGACTATATTCAATACCAATTCTAGAAAGAGTAAGTTACCATATGACAGACATGTGGGTGTCTTGGAATCTCTATTTTGCATGACTGCTTTAAAAATCAGATTGAAAGTTCTTTTAGACATAGCTGTTAAATCAGCCCATTCCTTTGAGACTGTAATGCATATGTTGTTTTCCCCTCAAAGCTTTATGGCATCTGCTAAGACTATGCTGCTGGGGTAGCCAGGGCAAGGGTCCTTTGCCATCCATGAAGGTAGACTGAGGACATCTGGTGCCTAGAGTCAGGGTAGGAGGGACATCATAAGGTAGACATAAAGAGAGATGGTGAATGGAGATGGGGATGAGAAGGCTCCCATTCAGACCTCACATACTGTACCATTTTGCCATAGGCTATACCATCCTGACAATCTCTATATCCACTAGTCATGAAGAACTTTCATTCCTCCACAGCATTATGGACATGGTTATGCAGAGACACCTCATAAGCACATATCACATATGTTGTTTAGACATCTGATTACAGGATTTAGAGCTAGGAAGGGCCATGTGATCATGTGATCCAATCCTCTTGTTTTGCAGACTTGGACACTAATATTCAGAAAAATGAAGTTCAAGGTCATACAGACAGTAATCCTGGCAGAGAGAGGATTCCAACTCAGTTCCTCTGATTCTAAATTTAATACTCTTCCCACACTACCTCTTCACCATGTCATTGTTTTATCATATAAATATGGAAGGACAGTATATGTTTTTTAACACTGCCCTATCCTTTAACAGCACAAAAATGGTACCCAGCTATCCACGAAAGTCTGCTCATTAGAAGAAGATTCCATTTACTGGTGGAACCTGCCATATTATTTAAATCAAGCAGAAATGAAAAAAACATGAATCCACTTCCATTTGTTTCTCAACATAAACACCTAAGCTGACACGAGGAGGTTGTCACTACATGTATTTGGGGGCAGGGGGCAGAAATCTTCCTGCTACAATGAAATCTCACCACTAACTCTACTTTGAAGAATGTCAACATTTCTGATCTATAGTTATGTTGGCATTAGGGACAGTCATTATTGAGTCCAGGCATTTGGACTGAGAACAGTAGCCATCATTTCACCTATTTTTGTAGTAGTACTACCATTCTTATAGTCACCTAGGAATCAGGAAGACTTGAATTCAAATCCTGCCTCAGATACTTTTTAACCATGTGACATTGAGCAGGTGACTTAACTTTTGTCTACCTCAGTTTCTTCAATTGTAAAACAGGGATAATATCTACCTTCTAGGGTTATTATGAGAATCGCAACAGATAATATTTGTAAAAACAACAGTAACCATTTAGCACAGTGCCTGACACATTGTTAGTACTTAATATTTGTTCCCTTCCCTTCCCCTTTCCCTCTCTCTCACCCTCCATATCCAGTCTCCTATTAAGATTCTATCTCTATAACATTTCTCACATCTTCCCCCTTTTCTCGCCTCAAACAGCTACTATCCTAGTTCATGCCATCAGCACCTCTCACCAGAACTTTTATAATAGTTCTCGCTTTCTATAATACCTGCCTTATCTAGTTCATCCTCTACCCAGCTAGCATCATCTTCTTAAGGCATAGATCTGACCCTCCATTCCCCTGACTTGAAAACCTTGAGCAACTCCCTATTGCTGCTAAGATAAATACAACCTTCTTAAACCTTCCATTTGTGACTTATTGCCACATATTTCACGTAAAGTCTTGCCCCCTCCCCTTTACACAATCTGTAGGGACTGGACCTCTACTGATTTCAATGGTTTAAGGGACTCTCAAGAGACAATACTCCCTCTACCAAGGCAGGTCCTTACCTTCTCTGAATTTTATCATCTTAGAGAATTGCCTAAAATACTGAGGCTCAGTTACTTGCCCAGCATCATACAACTAATGTGTCAGAGGTGAGACTCATGTTTAGGTCTTCCTGGCTTTGAAGCTGCCTATCTACCTATCAACAATGCAGCCTCTCACTTTGTAATCTAGGAGCCTTACCAAACTGGCCTGCAGTCTGTGCTCTGAACCAGACAATCCATCAACTGCTTCTGTGTTCACACAAGCCATCCCCTATGCATAGCATGCACTTCATCCTCATCGCCACCTTGCAGAATCCTTCTCTTCCATCAAGGTTCAGCTCAAAAGCCACCTCCTCGGTGAAGCCATCTCTGATTCCCCTAGTTGGTAACGTTCTCTCCAATTCCAGATTCCTTATTTTTGCTTACTAGTGTTCATGTTATAAACTGATACATAAGCTCCTTAAGGACAAGGACTGTCTTGGCCTTTTTATTCTCAGTACCTGGCATGTGCTTAATAAACATTTGTTAAACTGAAAGCATGAGGTACTTGGCCCTATCTTGTTCTGCCCAGGACTAAAGGCCTTCATTACTATATTAGCTCCTCAGCCATCAACACTGTCAACCCTCCTGTCCCCCATCCAATCCACTGAAGAGGGATCTATAGGGAGACAAAGGCACCTTCAAATCAGATGTCTAATTAGATCCCCGTGGCTCACTTAACCTTTTCTATAATTAGGCCTTTACTTGACAAGTTCCTACCTTTTGATCCCCTAATTCTCCCTGTAATTCAATTACCATCTGTTGAAGCAGAACTTCCTATCTCCTACTTTCTCAACTCATAATTCTTTTCCCTATCCTGCTTGGCCCTAGTCCTTCCAAAGTCCCAATCCATTTCTTCCCTCCTTTTGCTCTCTGTCCTCTGGAAACTTGTCTCTATTGTAAAGAAATTCCCATTCACCCTGGATCTCTTCCATACTTTTTCCATCTTCTGGCATTCACAAAAACCTGGTAAAATCCTAAAGACCTTTTTTTTCTGGTCACCATCAGCAGCATTGGCTGTGCCTTTTCTCTTCCTTTCTCTGTTCCTTCCTTCCTCTCCTACACATACATACACATTAAGTCAAGGGGGGAATGAATGAACTCCTTGCATCCTACTGGAATCCATCTATGCTGCCCTTTCCAGATCCTTGTTGCTACCAGCCAGGTGGTGTCATTCTCCCTATTTTCTCAAGGAGTATAGTAGTTGTCTCACTGTCTTCCTTTGTGCTCAATCCTTTGCCCTTATCCTTGGTCATGTTGCTTTAAACACTCTGTCCTCATAATTAACTTCTTCAAACCAAGTGCTTTCGTCTCCACTCCACCTCAACAATCCACAATGGCATTTGCAACTGAGATCTCGTTACCCAAGATTGTTATACATCTTTTGTCCTGATCTCTGAAATTTCCCTCTCTCATTACAAATGATTCTCTTCTAATTCTATTCTTCGTTGTTACAATAATTTCCAGTCTCTTTATTGTTCTACATTCTCTCAGTCCACCACCACTGCTCTGTCCTCACTTTCTGTTTTTTATAGTTTTGACTCCTCTGTTCAAAACTCTTTAATTGTGCCCTATTATTTAATAAGATCCAAATTTCTTGGTCTGCCATAACCAGAGACACACTATGAGTGCTCAGAAAAAAATGGTTGATATGATCCTAGGAATCAAAAATGCAAAAAAGAAAAACCAAATATATATGTATGTATGCATACATATAAAATATATATGTGTGTATATATGTATATGTACATATATATGCCTGTGTGTGTACACGTGCATACATACACACTACTACTAGAACATTTGGAAAACATTTTGGTGAAAAAATTAGTTAATCCCTGAAGATGATTCATGACCATGTTTATTTCTAAATTTTTAAAATATGAACAGTTTGATATATATAGAGAGATACCCTAATTTTTTTTAAAATAAAGATTTTTAGTGTCTTTCATTATTTTAAGCCTACATCATTTCTGCCCTGTACATTCCAAATAACATGCCTAACTGCCTAGTGAGAAATGCTAATTTAATTGATTTCCCAGCTCTGAGTCAATAATGAATAGAGTGCATTCCGGAGCTATGTTTCTGGCCCAAAAGTCTTTACATCTTATGGACAAAAAAACTTCTCTGGGACAACTGACAGCTGAATGAAAGCATTTAGCTAAGAACATCAATTGGTTGTAGATTATCCAAAAGGTATAGTAGGTTTACGTTATCACCCAGAATAAGGGTTAGACACCAAGCAAGGAAATGAATCAAGAACATAACTGTGGGTAAAAACAATCGGTCTTCCTAACTGCGACCCATTATTGGGAAGCCTTGAACCATCAAAGTGCTTCACACACACACACACACGCACACGCACACACACACACGCACACACCCGCCAGCACCAAAACTTGTCCCTACCAAGGTGTCGTGTCTCAATAGTATTCTAATGTTACATTGACTCAACACCTCCAAAAAAGATCATGGCCACATAGTAGCTATAGGAATTGGGACCAGGTACTCCTAGAGAGTGAATGCTGGCTTTTATGCTATGTCTTATCTCCCATTTCCTAAAGGGAATGGACACTTTCTGTTGACAGGGGATCTGAGACAGGAGAAAGAATGGACTCATGGCAACAGAACAAATTACCCCCATGTCTTTAAGGGAACAGATTGACAAGTCCCATACCAGTTCTTCTGAGTCCCAGTCAATTTTGTGCCCAGTGCTACCTGACCATAGGCCAGCATGAGTGATGTCAATGTTGTCAAACTCAATTAGAAATGGGGGCCATTCAGCCATATATAAGGAGCCCTGAGGGCTGTATAATGACCTCAACACTACACGTTAACATTATCTGTATTTTATTATACTTTTTTATTTATTTTGTTAAATATGTCCCAGTAACATTTAATCTGGTTCAGGCAGCAGGTAGCCACATGTTTAACACCCCTGTTCTATTAAATTCTTTGGATTTTCTAGTAGTGCGAATTTCTTCAAAATGTCAGGCTTAGCAGTGTTGAAAGGCACTATAGGCAATACAGCAATATTAAAAAAATTTAAAACATGGTCCTTAAGGAACTTACAATTTTGTTGGTAAAAGGAGATAGACACATAATGAGACAAGTCCATATGCAATGATAAAGGCTGTAGGAGTCCAGAGAAGAAAGACAGAGATCATTATGGGCTGGGGATCCTCAAGGAAAATTTCACAGAGAAGAAGAGACTTGACCAGGTCCTGGAATGATGCACAGGATATAGATGGAAAGGGTGATAGTAGAAAGAATGCTGACTTGGACTCCAGAAGATGTAGGTTCAAATCTACTCTCTGATCCTTATAACCATATGACCTTGGGCAAGTCACTTTACTCAATTTTTGAAAAATAGAGGTAATAACACCTATAATTCCTAGTTTAGCAAGTTTGTTGTGAGGATAAAATAAAAAAGAAAATGTATGCAAAGTGCTTTGCAAACTTTGAAGGACAATATAAATGTCAGATATTGTCATAAGAAAGGGTAGAGCATTCCAGGCAAGGGGAAGAACATGAACAAAGTGTAGAGATAACATGAATCTCACATCCGAATAAACAGGAATTGGTCATGTTTCTCCTAATGATTCTATGGTTTTTTCTCTTCTAACAAAGACCACAGCTTTAATTTTTTTCATGTCCCTCTGCATACAGAAGCTACTTCAAATACTCTAGTATAATGGTGCCCTTTAGGAGATCTGAAGGGATCCATTTATACAAAATGGCACTTCTATAGTTCTTTGGTCTCCTCCCGCAGATGACAGAGGTCATTCCTCTTACTCCCCATCTCAGTGCTCTTCTGCCTATATTTTCCTGAGCTTTGATTTCAGCTCTTTGTCTCCTAATTATCCTCTTTATTAACTAACTTCCCATTTCTAGGGATCAGCATAGATCTCGTTTGGTCTTCGTAAATGCCCTATAGAACCCCTGTTGAGTATAATAGAATGGAAACCTCCTTAACCTTAACAATTAAAGCTGTCCAAAAGTGCAATGGGTTGTCTTGGTAGAAAAGTAGCTTCTAAATTATTGTAATTCTTCAAGAGACAAGATGGCTATTTTCTGGAGGTGGAGCAGAAGACAATCAGATGACATATGAGATCCCTTCATACCTCACCAATCTTTGGGAACATCATTTTATTACAACATCAAAAAAAAGTTTTCTCTTTTTTGCCTTATAATTCCTGTCCATCATGAAAAGACCAGTTCAGTACAATAGAGTCAGGGGTATACTCACAAAATCCAGTTGTTAACTTTTCAATATGAGCATTTATACCTTGAAAAATCAGCAAATGCTACCAATCGGCTTGATTTATTGTTTTGTTACTTTCTAGACTTAAGAAACTGATGAAGAAACTATTAATAATGAGGATTAAACTTAAAAGTGTCATTTATATATTTTTGGAGAGCCTGTTGTTAAATATGTACCAACACAGCCCAGAATAGAGCAAACAGTATTATGAAGGATGGATCAATCAATCTATCAATATTTATTAAGCACCTACTATGTTCCAGGCAGTGTGCTAAATGCTAGGGATACAAAAAGAGGGAAAAAAACCCCAAGCAAACCAGTCCCTGCCCTCAAGAAGCTTACAATCTTTTTAAAGAAATTCTAGCATCTAGCTAGATATTTTAAAAATTTATTTTATTCTGAATTTAAGAAATAAACATTTCCATAACATAGTAGAATAAAAAGATAATTGCACACAAAACTGCAAATTTATTATGGACAACTTGCTATTCCTTTTAAATATATAATAAAGTCATCAAGTAACTTTCTCTGTTTTTTCGTTTTTTTTTCTTACCTCCCCAGCCCTAGAGCTGGCTTCCATTAGACACAGATGTGTGTTTGTCTATATAAAATCCTTCTATACATACTTCTATTTATTAGGGATCTCACTATCTAATGGGAGGAAGCAATATACAAGCAAATATATACTTGAGGATTTCATCAGCTCCCATGGACTCAGTTACTATCTATATGGTGATGATACTCAGATCTATTTATCCAGACCTAACCTCTTTGTTGGCCTCCAGTCTTACATCTTCAACTGCTTCTTGGATATCTCAAACTCAATGTCCCGTAAATATCTTAAACTCAACAGGTTCAAAATTGAGCTAATTATTTCCCCTTCTAAAACCTTCCCCTCTTCCTGACTTTCCTTTTTACTGTTGAAGGTACTAGCATCCTCCCAGTCCCCTGGCCATCAACTATCCTCAACTCCTCATTATCTTTCACCCCCTATATCTACTGCCAAGGCCCATCAGTTTCACCTTTGTAACATCTTTTGAATATATCCCCTTCTCTCCTCTGATGCTGCCACTATCTTGGTGCAGGCCCTCCTCTCCTCATGCCTGGTCTATTGCAATAGCCTGCTGGTTGCTTAGCTTGCCACAAATCCCTCCCTACCGTAGTTCATCCGCCCTGAATTCATCCTCCAAAGTAATTTTTCTGAAACACAGGTCCAAGTATATCGCTACCCTACTTAATAAACCCCAGAAGCTCCATATCACCTCCAAGACAAAATACAAAATCCCCTATCATTCAAAACCCTTCATAACCTAACTCTCCCCCTCCCCTCACCTTTCTAGTCTTCTTATACCTTAAACTCTGGTACACACACACACACACACACACACACACACACACACCCTGCAACATTGGCCTCCTTCTTGTTCCTCACACAAGATACTCCATCTCCTAATTCCAGGCATTTTCACTGGCTATCTCCCACTCTGAGAACAAATGCTCTCCCTCCTCATTGCCTCCTTCTAGTTTCTCTGTCTTCAAGTTCTAGCTTAAATCCAAGAGGAAGCCTTTCCAAATCTCTCTTGCTTCTAGAGTTTTCCCTCTGTTGATTATTTCCTATTTATCCTATATGTAGCTCATTTGTACGTAATTGTTTTTATGTCGTCTTCTCCATTAGACTCTCTAAGGGCTATGTGAGCTCTTTAAGGGCAGGGACTGTCTTTTGCCTTTCTTTGTATCCCCGCTTCTCAGTGCTTGGCACATAGTAGGCGCTTAATATTTGTTGATTAAGTATAATCTATAGACAATCATTTTCCTGGCCACAGATCACAATTTTGGTCCACAAACAGGCATCCAGGGCAGAAACTGTGGAACAAGGATAAGCTGGCAGTACTGTCACCGTGACCCTCAGTGATTGACTGGGATTGAGGATTCAGTTCTCAGACTCAGAACTGGGTTAAAACCAGCAGAGCTGAAGGTCTGAATCTTCAGAACTTCCCAGCTAGAAGACAAAGGGTAGAGTCAGCAGTTCTCTACTGGACACCTAATCAGGAATATATCTGCAATCATTTTACCTGAGTATGGAACCTAGAAAGTCCAACTGGACAAGCATTAGACCCCACCACAGATCAGACTGCATAAGGTTCTGAAAGTCTGCAGCTCTCTGACCCTAGCCCACTCTCATGATCTTTGAAGGACACAGCACTCTAGAGCTCCAGGACCCCAGATAATAAAGAATAGAACCATACTGATCCACAGCTTTTTCCCCAGAATGCCTTAGGGCCTGGTTCTAACAAAAAAAAGTCCCAATTTGGGGATGGAAAGCTAGAAAAATGAGTTTAAAAAAAGATTTCCATCATAAAGAGATTATGGTGTCAGAAATACCCAAGATGGAGATATAGTATCCATCTGCAAAGGAGTAGTAGTTGAAGCAGTGAGAGTAGATAAAAATATCTGTTGAAAGAAAAAAGAGAAGAAAGCCAAGGACAAATCCTTAGAGATATCCACAGTAAGTATCAGGAAAAGGATAGGGAGACAGCCAAAGAGATAGAGGTGTGATTAGAAAACTAGGATAAAGTTCAGGGCAAGGTGGTACCACTGAAGTCAAAAGAAAAAAAGAGCAAGAAAGGTTGGTCGACAGTTTTAAAAAGCTGAAAAGAAGTCAAGGGGAGCACGGGCTGAAAAAGGGAATGGTTACTTTGGAGGGTTCAGAGGTCATTGCCTACTTTAGAGAGCAGGTCACACTGAGGAATTGGAGCAAAAGCCCAAGCAAAGGCTTGAGGAGAGAGTGAGGAGGGAGGAAGAGAAGACTTTGGGTATAAGCTACTTTTCAAAAGTTTAGTGACAAAAGGAACGATAGATATAAGACAGTAACTTGATGAGCCAGATGGGTCAAGGAAGGGCTTTTTTAGATGGGAAGGAGAGAGTAGAGAAGAAAAAATCAGAGCACACGAGAAGGGATCAGTGCTGAAGCAGCATCCTGGAGGGGTCATCAGAGAATGGAATCAAGGACTTGGATAAGGAATGAGCTACTATATTGAGTAGGGGCAGCTCTCATTCAGTGACAGGCGGGAAGGAGAGAGAAGGTGATGATTGATACTGAGGAGATTTGAGCAACAGAGGAGGGGAATCTGAGGAAGTTCATATTGAACGACCTAAATCTTCTCAGTGAAATAGAAAACTAGGTCATCCAATGTAACTGTGGCGGGTTGTAGGGGAGAAGAGAGAATAACAGGTTTGGGAGCAGTTGTGGGAAATGAGATAAGGAATCAATAAGGGTATAGTAGACAGTCCTGTGAATTTGTAATGGGTGAAATCTGCTTGATTTGTGACTTTCTCCATCAAAATCTGGCAGCTGTAGAAGAGAAGTGTAGAAAATCGGATAGTAGGGGTTACCCAGGGAATAGGAATCATTGATCAGGAATGACAAGTGATGGGGTGTTAAGGGATTCTAGGGCTGTACCAAGTGAAATATTAAAGTAGCAGATTAAAGGTCAAGGAAAATAAAACCAGAGTGGGGCAGGCAACAGAGACAATATGAATGAGTCAAGAAGCCAAAGGTCATGGGGTAAAGCTTAAACCTTCAAATGTATAATTTTAGTAAGAGATCTTATGAAAGATCTGACTCTGAGCCTCACTCAAACTTTGGTAGGAAGATAGCAAGATGGCCTGGGTGCTTGACTGGATAGGATGGGAAGGAAGAGCACTAATACTAGAATTTCAGGTGTATAAGAGGAGAAATTGGGGCATAGTGGGAGAAAAAGGCAGAAAACTTCAAACCACACCATCTAGCCAGCCACAGACTCTGCCTTTAAATAAGGCTGTCTAACAAATGTTCTAATCCACTAATGCTATATGCACGCACCTTCCTAAAGGTGTTCTCTCCCAGAAGCTGTTAAGCCTCCTCAATATTGTTTATTACTGTAGCTTTTAATCATTTATTGGAGCATAGATTTAGAGCTGGAAATGACCTTAATGGTACACTAGTCCAATCCTCTCATTTTACAAATGAGATTTAGACTTGCCCAAGGCCACAGAGGTTGGCAATGACAGAGCTGAGATTTGAACCCAGGCTGTCTGACCTCAAACCCAGCATTCTTTGCACTATAGCATGCTGAAGCCTTAGTCTATTCATCTGCAGAGCTGAAATAATACTGTGATTAGCTATATGGGGAATGTCATGATACATGCACATCAGGCTAATTTCACAGGTCAATGCTGCTAACCTATAACACACCAGAAATGGGCTATTTATTTAATCAGTATATAAGTTTCTTGTGAATTTTGTTTTGAAAGCAGCAAAGGAAATCATTATATTGTGTGATCTGTTGGTTATAGCTTCCAATTTTGAAGATGAACTAGCTTTCAAAGGAATTGGAATGGAGTACACCTGGAACTATAGGGCAATGATTGAATTCCTCCCAGTGACCTTTCTTAAGGGGTATCACAAAATTCTCAAAATAACATCAAATTTAATCCACATTAAGGTGGAAAATAAATATTTGTGTGCTGCGCCATTTTTAGTTTTTATTTATTTTCACATCCTTTATTTTATTTGGTCTTCATCCTAATCCTAGAAGTAGGGCAGGTAACATTTTTACCAATGACCAAAGCTAATTTAAAGTAGCTCTTCTGGTCTAGAGCTCAGGTTTCATAAATTCTGGCTCTACAGCCTTTCCACCAAACGATTCCATCTCATAGAGCACACACTGATAGAAGGTGCTAAGGAGCACATGAAATCAAACTGACAAATAGGAGAAGAGGTTATGGTCATCTAACACAAGACCTAAGCACATAGGAGAAATTTACCAAATTCATTGGAAAGGAATGGAATCCTTGGATGAGGATGTTGCTAGAGGTCATGGAGTGAACAAAGTCCCATCAATAGACAGCAACCAACAAGTTTTGTTCTGAAGCCTCCAGTCTAAAAAAAGAGGGGAAAGGAGACTTCTCTAAGTCTTGTCACCCCACCACCACCTTCAGATGATGCTGCTTTGGGTCCAAAACCCTGACATCCCACAAGTCATCTTGGCTGGATATACAAGAATGATTAGGAGCTCACTTACACATCATGGCCGTCAGACTTCAAATTCAATATGCCCCAAATTAAGCTCCCTATCTTCTTTCTCTTATACCTTCCCCTAGCCTTCTCTGCCAGATTAATCTTTTTTAAAAAACATTTAATATTTCTCCCAATTACATGCAAAAACAATATTTTAACATTTATTGATTTTTTAAAGTTTTGAGTTCCAAGCTCTATCCTTTCCTCCCTCCCCTCCCCCTTCCCTGAAAGAGTAAGCAATCTGATATAAATTTTACATGTGTACTGATTAACCTTTTTTAAATTTAATAATTTTTTCAACAATTACATGTAAAAACAATTAACATTCATTGTTTTCAAGTTTTGAGTTCCAAATTCGACTTCTCCCTCCCTTCCCTGAAACAGTAAGCAGTCTGATACAGGTTATACGCCTGCACCAATTAACCTTCTTAATGCACAACTTTGCTAATATCACTCTCCATTGCCTACGCCTTTGCCAAGCATTCAAGGGCCTTTCTGATTTGAGAACTTTTGTTGCTTTCCACAAGGATGTGCTCTATGAGGTGGTCAAAGAGAACAAATCTATTTCCCCCAGAGGTCTATGATTTCCTGCCCCTGTGCCTCTGTTCATGATGTTTCCTCTGCCTAGAATGTCCTTTTCCTCCAGTTATCCCTGTCAACTTACTCTTCTTAGGGACAATAAAGAGAGTGCTGGACCTGGGGTGGAAGGTCAGGAAGACCTGGGTTCAAATCCTGCCTTGAGCGTTCAGCTGTGGGACTGGGGAACCTACTCCATTTCTCCAAGCTTCCATTTGGGGATAAGAATAGCCTCTCCGTCCAAGAGCTGTGAGGATCAAACGAGATAATCTATGTAGAGCAATTTCAAATCCTCAAAGTATTATGTGGTGTGGACACAAAGTCTAAGCTTTCGTGAGCTTAAAATTGCACTAAGACTTTTGGGACAGTATAAAAAAGTACCAGCTCTTGGGCCTTCCCTCTCTACTCCTATTGGCTCCGTGAAATCTTCCCTAACTGCCAGCCAGAACTAACCTCTCCTTCCACTGAATCTCTATAGCCCTAAATGCCTCTCTTGCCCTCTCGGAGTCTAACTTGCATTTTTGCTGGAGTAGATGTTTCATCTCCTCAGTTAGAACATAAGCTCAATGGGGTCAGAGACCACGTCTCAATCTTCTTTGTTCTCCTCTCAATGCCTCAAATGGCACCTTTCACATTCTAAATTCAAAGAATAAGAGGAAATACCTCCAGTATATTGAATGTATCATGTATAAAGGATTTACACAGAGAAGTAGAAGAGAATCACTCAGGAAAGGGAGCCATGATGTGGTGGAACATCCACACGGGTGATTTCACAGATACAATCAAGAATCCAAATGAATTACATCTCCAGACAACCCACAGTAAAATGAAAAGCATGACTCTGAGTACTAGTCATAACATTTATATGGTGCTTTAAATTTTTCAAATTGCTTTACATATATTCAATCCTCACAGCAGCCCTATGAAATAGGAACTTTTTTATGATTCCCATTTTACAGAGGAGAAAGTTGAGGCTGAGAGAGGTTGATTTGCCCAGGGTTACAAAAGACAGTCAGTACCTGAGGCAGGTTTTGAATTCAGGTTTTCCTAAATTCAGTGATCTGTTCAATAAGCCCAGATTATTACATATATATGCTAGGGAGAACACTACACAAAGAACCAGGAGACTTAGAAGCTAGTCCTGGTTCTTCTATATGACCTTAGGTAAATTCTTAACTTCTCCGACCCTCAGTTTCCCCATCTATTAAATGGCTAAATTAATCATTATCCTACCTACCTCCCCTGCTTGTTGAGGATTGGTTAAGACACTGTATTTGGGAATACTTTAGTAGGAAAATATTTCTTTGGGGGTCTAAGCAGAATAGCTAGCCTCTCACACACCTGCTTCCCAGGGTCTGGGAATATTACCCACTCATCATCCCAAAGAATAAAATCTGTGAGCTTTCTGCAGCACATTGAAGCAAGTCCAGTTTCCAGGACTCAAGCCAAAGAAGTGGGTAGGATCTGATTTGTCTTATAATGGGTTTTTGCCACCAAAAGTGGCCATTTTATTTCTTCCCCTCTCTTCTTTAATCTCATTAAAACACAGATGTTTAAATTGATGCCTTTTGGCTGCTAATTCTGGAAGGGGAATGTGAAGTCCTCTCACCCCTCTAAAGCAGTTTTCAGCTCAGAGAACATTTGTGTTTCTGATTTACACACCCCTGAAAATAGGAGTTTATTATAAAGGAAAGGCTGACAAGACCCTTAAATATAGTCGGGCTAGTGAGTGCAACCATACTGGCATGCATAAAACATCTCCTCGTTAGGATTCTAGCCACTCAGTGAACATCTGGGAAGCTGAGTCCCCAGCTTTTTACATCAGTGAATGAATTTCAGTGCGATGTCATTGTCTCCTCCATTGCCAAATAGTGATTTCCCTTATGCATATAGATGGGGTCGTTTTTATTACCTGGCTTAAAAGCTTTCAGTGGTTCCTAAGAAAAGTTCCAATCCCTCTGCTTGGCTTTCGAGACTCTCCACCATCTAGCACCACCCTACCTTTCCAGTCTTATCCTGAGCCCCTTTCATTCACATTCTTTCCATTTGAGCCAAATCGGCTATACACGCCATGCCTTATGTTATATTGTCCTCTCTGTCTGAAATGCCCTCTTTTCCTCCCTTCCCCCCAACCTGCTGGAATCCCTTAATGCCCAACTCCAATGCCACCATCTCCTCTTGACTTCTTCTCTGATCCCTTCAATCGATAATTATCACTGCCCATTGATCTTTCCGGGACTTTGCACCACTTTAAGACATTGGTCATATATTATAACAGTCTGCATTTATGTAAATTTAAGATTTATAAAATACTTTGCATACATTATCTCATTTGATCCTTCCAACAACCCTGTGAGGTAAATGCTATTATCATCCCTATTCGCAAATGACCAAACTGAAACTCAGGGAATTTGTGACTTGCCCAGTCACACAGCTAGTAAATAGCTGAGATGAGATATGAAACCCAAGACTCCTGACTCCAAGTCCAGTATTCTATCAACTGCACCAACCTATAAGACAGTGGAGTCAAATTCAAATGGAAATGGATCCCTGCAGGGTGCATATTGACTCAGAAAACTACAAATTTAGATTATTGATGTTGTATCGCATTTGTGGGAGGAATGCGGGGGGATACAGGGGAAACAGTTATGTGACCCTGGGCAAGTCACTTAACCCTGTTTGCTTCAGTTTCTGCAACTTCTAAATGAGCTGGAGAAGGAAATGGCAAACCACTCCAGTATCTTTTCCAAGAAAACCCCAAAAGGGATGACAAAGAATCCAATGTGACTGAAAATGACAAAACAAATAACAAATTGTAATTTTATTTATTTTGTTAAACATTTCCTAATTTCATTTTAATCTGCTGGTGCAGACTGAATATCAAATCTTTGATGCCTCTGCTATAAGACATTTACTATGGTTATTTGTGTATCTTTCCTACTCTTTCTACTGCATTGTAAAGTTCCATGACTCACAGTCCAAGGGCTATGTCTCATTCAAACTTCATATCTTCCCCAGCACCTGAATTCTGGTGCTCTGAATAAAGCAGGTGCTTGGCAAATGCTGAATTGGCTGGAATTAAATTGCACTGAAATGAATCCTTCCCCTCATGTCCCTGTGGATAATGGCCTGTGCTGCTTTTCTTGTAGGAGGCGAAGTCACAAAACCACGGTTTGCTCAGTATTTCCACGGCAGCCTGGCCAGTCTCACAATCCGCCCAGGAAAAATTGAGAGTCAGAAAGTGATTTCCTGCTTGCAGGCCTGCAAGGAAGGGTTGGATATTAATTCTCTGGAGAGTCTTGGCCAAGGAATAAAGGTAAGGGGTGAACTGACATCGTTTTTGATAACTTTTGGAACTGATTTATGAAGTGGTGTGTACTGGGTAGAGTACACAGAGTGCAAGTGTACTCCCAGAAGCTACGTGACTTCCCATAACATCCCAGGGAAATAAAGTGTCATAGCAAAGAAGCAGTGACAGCACAGAGACAAATGTTCCCATGACATCTGGGGCAAACCCTAGAAAGGGAGGCACCATAGTCACTGGAAACGTCCAGATCAGACACACTCAGTGTCCACACCAGTTATTTCAGATGCAATAAAGCCTGGAAGTATAGGTTGTTCCTTGTGTTACCAATTGTAAGAAGTCACTGATTCAACACCCTCACTAACCAACAAGGCTGTGTAAAGATGAGGAGTCAGATCCCGCTATCCATGATGCTCCCTCCATTGAGAGAGAAGCCTAACAGGAAAGAAAACAACCCAGCCACACAAGGTGCCAGTCTGTAGTGTCAGGTTAGCCCATGAGCTATCCTGGCATTAGCTGGTGCACAGGCTCTCCTCTGTCCAGAGTCACCCAAGGACAGAGAATCGGGGCCAGAGAGAGCCACCATCATTCTTCTTTCTGTGCCTTTTCCTATTTGCCCAGGCCTTCTCCTCCTCAGGCTGTGAATGGTTGCTCTGCTCAATAGTGCAAAGCTCCACATATATTACCTAGGCAAACAACTTTCCAATCCCCGTGCCTAAAGCCTCTTTATTCACTCTCAGCTTTCCTGCCAACTAGGTAAGGAGAAACATCAAGCGAGCGGTTCTCTAGAAGTCTAATTAAGCAAGCAGATTACATACAAAAGCAAGGAAACTTTCCACAAGGGATTCCATATTAGGAAGTACAAAATCCCAAACAGAGCAAACTGGCAGTACTGATACATGGTGTAGAAAAAAAAATAAACAACCCCCTGCATACCATGGATGCCAAGCAGCGTGGTACCATGGAAAGAGCCACAGATTTGGGGTCAAGAGAACGGGGTTCAAATCCTATATCTTTGTTCCTTTCTGCATCTATACTGTCAGGTAACTTGCTTCCCCAATCTGAACCTCAGTTTACTCATTTGTAAAAATAAAGGAGATGGATTAAATGATCACTGAGGTCCATTCCTCTGAGATTCTCTGATTCCTTCCTAGGTCTCAGTTTCCCTACTCTTCAACGTGAAAGCCTAGAACTTCTAGATGGTCTCTAACAGTCTATAAATCTAATGGTTTACCAGCTCTGTGCAAAGCACTGTGCTAGATAAGACACCATTGCTGTTTCCACATAGCTTTCTGTAACAGAGACATTGTAAAGAGGATTGGTCTAGATCAGGGTGGGGAACCTGCAGCCTCAAGGCCACATGTGGCCCTCTAACTGTATCAAAACTTCACTTGACATGGGATCAAATCAAATTCACTTGAAGTTTGGATTCAGTCAAAAGGCCACACTTAAGGACCTAGAGGGCCACATGTGGCCTTGAGGCCGCAGGTTCCCCACCCCTGGTCCAGATAATGGGATTAGATGCAATGATATATGAGTAATCTTCATAGAAATGATAATTCACTTCATAGGGACTGGCAAAGTTACAAAAAGAGAGAGAAGAGAGTAGGGGAGGCAACCTAGAAGAGTCTTGGGAGAGTTGGGGGCATGATCTGGGTGATAAGTAATTCCTTTGGAAGGACTGATTAAAACTGTAGGAGAAGAACCAAGGGTGGATAGTATCATGAAAGCCAGGGAGGAGAGAATGCAGAAGGAGGTAGTGCCAAATACATCAGACAAATCAAGAAAGATGAGCACAATCAGGAATTGTCAGAATCAGGGCAAAGAGGTATTGATAGAGGAAACTTGTAGAAAATAGGGGTGGGGGACAAGGGTGGGAAGGCGAGTTAATTTTGTAATGGCCCTCCCACTCCCACCATCTCCAACCCATCATGGACCATGGATCCGTCAGCCTTTTTACAAGGCTGAAAGGGGCTACTTGGGGTGGTTGGTATTCCCATTAGTACATCTGGCCAGAGGTAGGAATTGTGTGGTGCTAGAAGGTAGTGAATTTTCACAAAGGAGAGAAAAGTTTCCTCTGGAAAATTTTCTCACTGCCAGGAGCAGCTATTCTAATCAGGACCTCTGCTATAACATGGAGAAGGAGTATAGTGCAGTGGTAAGACCATGGAAACTAAAGTCAGGTCCTGGGTTTGAATCAGTCTGGGAGGTATAAAGAATCAATGTCTAGCATGTTAGTCTAGGATTTTCTTCCTTTATATCATAATTTATATCCATAGGTATTTGTACCAGTTCATGTTGTAGCCTATGTTAATACTAAGCATAAAAAATCAACATACAAGGAAAGGCAGCTAGATGGCTCAGTGGATAGAGAGCTGTGCCTGGAGGCAGGAAGACCCAAGTTCACACTGGGCCTCAGATGCTTAATAGCTGTGTCTTAAGCAAGTCATTTAACCTCTGTGTGCCCTAAACCACTGGAGAAGGAAATGGCAAACCACTTCAGTATCTTTGCCAAGAAAACCCCACGGATAGTATTGGGGCTACAATCCACGGGGGTCATGAACTATCAGACACAGCTGAATGACTGAACAATGACCAATGTGCCAGGAATTTTGCAAGATACCGGGATCCAAAGACAAAAATGTGATGGTCCCTGCCCTCAACAAGCTTACATTCTTTCAGGAAAGAGGACATGTACTAGATTGATAGCTCTCTTTGGGTAATATTATTGTATACACGGTCACACACACACACACACACACACACACACACGTATGTGTTACATAATATATAAACACAAAGTAAATACAAGATATTTGGGGTGGAGAACAACACGAAAAAGCGGGGAGAAAGGAATCATGAAAGGCCTTGTATAGGAAATGTCACTTGATCTGAGCTTTAAAGGACACAAAGGAACTCTAAGAGTTGAAGGTTAGGAGGAAGTACGTTCTCAGCACAAAATAATAATAGCTAACATTTATATAGCACTTACTATGAAGCAGCTACTTTACAGTTATTATCTTACTTAATCAACCCTGGGATATTAGGGGCTGTTGTTATCCCCATTTTACAGATAAGGAAAGTTAGGCAAACAATGGTTAGGTGACTCACCCAGGGTCGCAAAGATAGTAAGTATCTGGGGCTGGGTTTGAACTCAAGTCTTCCTGATTTTAAGCCCAACAATCTATTCACTGCACCACCTAGCTGCTGCTAATATGAAGGCAGAGATGGAATGTCACATATGAAGAAAGTCACACAAGAAGGATGGCTTGGCTGTCCAACAGGGTGTGAGAAGGGGCATAATGCATGATAAATCTGGAAAGATAGTTTATACAAAGGGCTTTAAATGCCAAACCAAGGGGTTTTTATTTGTTTCTAAAAGTCAAACAAAGACCTTTTTGAGTAATGGGAGAATGTGGACAGGGCTGTACTTTTGCAATATTGCTTCGGCAGCTGTGGAGAAGCCAAATTGTACACTTGAGGCAGGCAGGTGAGTCAGGAAATTTTTGAAATAGTCCAGGTGTCAGGTAATGAGGACCTGAACTGGGGAGGTGGCTCTTTGAGTGGAGGACTATTGACATTCAAGAGATACCGTGGTGGTAAAGTTGACAACTTGGCAAATGATTGGACATGTATACAGGGAGCATGAAATGCTAAAGATGACTCCAAGGTAGAGATCCAGTTGTACTTACAATGGGGGACAAAGAATGAAGCTGTGAAGTCAAATCTGGTCCAGCACCGACTTTCTGAATTGTTTTAGCTGAGCTAACCCTTGGTTTCTTCAGGCCTGGAATTCTCTCCCTCCTCATCTCTACCTCCTGGCTTTGCTGTAAGTCCTAGCTAAAAGCTCACCTTCCCTAGGAAGCTTTTCCTGTTCTTCTATGATAGTGATAATGCCTTCCCTTTAAGGTTTACTTCCAATTTATCCTGCACATAAGTTGTTGGTACAGGTGTTTACATGTTGACTCCCTCATTAGACTGAATTCTCTGAGAGCAGAGTCTGTCTTTTACCTTTTTTTGTATCTCCAGTTCTTAGCAGAGTACCTGGCACATAGTAGGTATTTAATAAATGTTTATTGGCTGCCTGATGGAGTACCGATGACAGGTCAAATTTTTCTTCTCTTTTAACTTAAGATCAATCCAACCTCATTCTGGGTTTCGGTGAAGATCTTTTACTAAATGATGTGCTATCCAGCTAAACGGGCCACAACACCCAGTGTTAAACACTGATTTTCATCCATTGAATACTGATTTGCTTCACTCTTTCCAACAGGATAGCTCTTGACCAGATGGTGAGAAATCTTTGTGGGCTGATAACGTTTAGTGTATAGAGTCAAGAGATCTAGGTTCTAGGCTCAGCCCTGCTATGACTAGCTGTGTACGCTGGAGGTCATTTGGCATCTCTGGACTCAGTTTCCCCATCTGTCAAATACAAATTTGTCAAACATACCTGTCAAATGAAGGGGTTGGATTAGGTGATCTTCCTGGTCCCTTCCAGCTCAGGCAATCTATAATTCCATATTTCATACTCATGGACCATTCAAATGGGCCAAATGAATAAGGTTTGCCTATAGTTTGGAGGACTACAATCTGATCCTGGGGCACCTTCCTAGTGTCCTGGCACATTGCCACACATTCCTGAATCTTTTTTTATTCACCGTAGGGATTTCTGGAACTATTTTCTTGCTTTCTTAAAAGATTCTGTGTTGAATCCAAGCTCATAGTCCAAGCACATCCAGAGAAATGAGTCCCTTCTTATTGGGGAAGGGCACTCAGATGTATGATTTCTACTTTGTAGGGGAACGGTCAGTATGGGACCTCCTTTTGTCCATACATGTGAACTATCACACTCTGACTAGAAAGTTGCTTGAAGGCCTGAGAAGTTAAACGACTAGCCACACAGCCAGCATGTTTCAGACATAAGACTTGAACCCAGGCTTTCCTGTCTCCAAGGCTGTCCCTCAGGGTTATCTTATTGTCTCCCAACAAGGAAGCACCTGTATGGAATTGTGCTTCATGATATTTCATCTATGCAAGTAACTTTCCCAATAGCCCACTGCAAGGCAAGGGACCAGAAGCACTAATGTCTTAAGAGTCTGGCTTAGGAGAGGTTTTCAGCTGTGAAATGACAACAGTGAAGGGGTCCTCTCTAGCTGCCACTCTTCATCTATTGCCATTTGTGGGTTTGGCAGAGTGACAGAAGAAAACCAAAGGAAATGGAAGACTCCTGTAGGTACCAGTGTGCAGAGGACTAGGCCTCTCTGACTGACACCTCAAGTCATAAGTGAAAGGGGGCACCAGGGATGCTTGACCTTGGGCAGCAATGTGATCCATATGCATCCTGCTTGACGTCCAGAAACATCTGTTCCAACCACACAGCAATCAGAGAACTCCTCAGCAGCTTCCTATAGCCAACAAAAATTTGCATATTACTTTATTGGCTGTGAGAAAAAAAAATCATATTCCTGGAACTGAGAAACACAGCAAGGTGGAGTTTATTGTCACGCATCCCCTAAGGACTCCCCTGCTTCAAGCTGCTTCCTCCTGTCTACCAAGACACCACCAGCTTTACCATGTCACCTGATATCTGATGGTGCAATCTGAGATTTTCTTGCCCTCGCTGTGGCTTAATTTTCATATTTCTGCCGTGAGATTGAGAGAGCAAAGTTAAAGCTAATGCTATTTTTATCTGCTGTGCATGGTTTATTCTTTTCTTCAACAAAGATATAAATTATTCGTGTAAGAACCTCCCTCGTTTTCCATAGCAGCCCCTCCAGATGATTTGGCAGCTGAGCTACTAAGTAAAGTAGGGATCCTCAGCCTTCCCTGGCTAATTCTCTTCTCTCTTGCTAGAAGGCTTTAGCTAACAAGGTATACTATTCATGCTACTGTGAAATATGTTGGCAATCCATTCCTCTCTAGAAAGTCTCTTTGTTCCTTTGCCCCGCCCTCTTCCAGGGCATTTGCTTGTGGCACCCACATGGGTCCATTTTGCTGTTTGGTGGGATCATCAGCTTTAGGCTTTAACAGAATCACTTTTTTGTGTCCCTTACTGCTCCCCTCTAGGGATCCTTCTCGGGGCAACCTTCATTTACTCAGGGGCCAGATCTGTGAGGTTTATTGATGATTTTCCCCTTCCCAGGACTGAGCTGAAGTTGACCTTTGCAAGTATTACTTATGACAAAAGACTTTGCCAAGCGAATTAATGGTTAAAATAGGATTGCAAAGGGGCATATCCTATTGCATCAGCTATTTCCTCCACCTGGAGGATACCTGAGGCTATATCCCCAATCCCCAATTCTCTCAAGCTTTAGTCCTACAATTCCATCTGTCTGTTGGTTATTCCATGGGTTTGGCCTATCAGGATCTTAAACTGAAATCATCCTTCCTACCCCTACCCCAAGGGGGAGAGGGAGAGGGAGAAAGAGAGAAATATGCACAAAAGGTTTCAGATCCTGACTTTCCTATTTTTGCCATTAGTATGTCCATTATCCTAGTCACCCAGGCTAGAACTACCCTCTCTCACCATCCAATATTTCTCTTGACTTTTTAGTCCTTTCCTTTCCATTCCTAGGGACCCGACCCTGGTCCAGGTACTCATAAACTCAAACCTGGTTGACTATAATGGTCTCCTAACTGATTTTCCTGTTTCTAGTCTTCTTTCTGCCTCCTCATAATCTGACCTTCATGTCTCACAGACAAGCCTTTCTAAAATACCATTCTCATCAGATTACTCCTCTACTCAAAACCTTTAGTAATTCCCTATTGCCTCTAGGAAAAAAGTCCAAACCATATTTAAGATCCACTAATCTACCTTTCCTGTAATTGATTTCAAATTTTTTCCCCACATGAACCCTTTGTTTCAGCCCTAATCCATTCACCATCACCTTGAAAGAGCACTGGATTTAAGAGGACCTAGGTTTAAATACTAACTCTGTAACCTTAGGCTTGGGGAAATAAGGATGAAAATGGCAGGGAGAGAGTTGAGGAAGTGCATTAGATGGTCTCTAAGGCCTTTTCCTGCTCTGAATCCCATGATCCTAAGACCTCAGTATGTCTTATACCTCCCCCGCCCCCAACTCTGGTCCTTTGTTTATTCCCTTTCCTCTACCTTTCTCTGCTATCCTTACCTATCTCAATCCAACCTTCCTCATGCCCCAACCAACTACTACCCTATGTTCTCTTCAGTTTGTATCCAATTCCATATCCTCCATGAAGTCTTCCATTGTCACTCCAGGAAAGGGATCTCTCTCTTCTTTAAAATCTATATAATGTCTACTTACTTTTTTTCTAGTTGTATATATGCCATTATCTCAACTGAATTATAGGCTCCTGGAAAACAAAGGAACCTGTCTTCTTAGGAGTACTTATAGTACCTAATTCGATACCTTGTTCATAATAAGGATTCAATTAATAATAAAGGAAGGAGGAAGGAAAGAATGAAAAAAATACACCAATTAAATATTCAAGTACTTGAAAGATTTTTTTGAAATTTTGAAATTTTTTGAAATTCAAAAATTTTGAAACTAGGCAAAATGAACCAGCTTATTGGCTATATGGCACAGCACTACAATATTTCACAGCCATAGTCTTATCTCAAAAAGTTCTGAAAGATTAAGTTTACTCATGCATCCACATGAAATCCCTCATGTGAGAGATAGAGTAGACTTATTCTGCTTGGCTCCAGTGGGCATAATCAGGAGGAATTGGTGGAATATACAATGCAGTAGATATAGGCTTTATATCAACAAAAAAAACTTGCTAATAATTTACTGGAATCAAGAAGACATCTTCCTAAGTTCAAATCTGATCTCGAACACTTATTAACTATGTGATCTTGGAGGCAAGTCACTTAATTCTGTTTCCTCAGTTTCCTCGTTTGTAAAATGAGCTGGAGAAGTTAATAGCAAACCACTCCAGTGTCTTTGCCAAGAAACCCAAAATGGGGTCACAAAGAGTTAGATATGACTGAAATGACTGGACATGGCTAAGCCAGAGATACCGGCTCCCCCACACATTAACACTGCTAAGGTCTTCATATCACCATGTGTTCTTCAATGACAAATGATTGCAAGTCATGGAGTACCACTGTCTTCAAAGAACTAAAGTTGAGAGTCACTGGAAGGGCCATGAAGAGGTGTATGGTAGGCTTCCATGTATTATAAGTGAGGAGTTATTAGAAGAAGCAATATAAAATATGTCAGAGCAATGGAGAAATGTGGAGGGGGAAGACAAATTGATCACATAGAAAGAACAAGTGATAACCAAGAGAATAGTCTTTGTCCATTAGTATTCATGTAATAGCAAAAGCTATAGAGGAAGGCCCCCAACATGTTGGATAGAACCTTCATGAAGGATTAGTAAGAGGAAGGACATGGATAAGAACCTGAGATGGGTATGTATCAACAGGTTGTGATCTGCATGGTCAGAAGAAGTGCCTATATCAATGAGATCACAGATTCCCTCAGAGTACTACATTCATAGTAACAAAAATGTATTTAATTAAAAAAAATTATTTTAAGTATCTCACTAATTCAGACTCTCATTCTTCCATTTAACAAATATATATTCAGCATCTGTTTAGTGCTTACTATGCTAGGGACTGTTGAGAAATGTAAAATTTTTTTTTAAATTATCTCTGACCCCAGTCTTAAAGAAAAGTTAGGGAGACAAATTATCCAGTAAGAGGTACGGTCAAGATAGTACAGAAGAAATCACAAGACAATGTGTGGTACCAGCTTGATGCTGAAATGCTGAATGATCTTAGAGGAAAGGAATAATCATTTTGACCTAGAGTGAGGACAGAAAACCTCACAATGGGGTTTGGGCATCCAATGCAGTGAGGAATTAGGACTGGTACACAGTAGAGTAGTTCAATCAAGGACAGAAGGCAGGCTTGACAAAATATATCAATGAAAATCAGATTTTTTAAAAGCACATTAAATATTAATCAAGAGCTCTGGGTTTTAAGTCTGGATCTGACACTTAATCATTTAACCTCTTAGTTAAGCCTTGGGTATTTGCACTAAGTACTGTATAAGCCTTGAAGTGCTATATAAATGTGAGCCATTATTAGAATATTACAAAATACAGAATGTGGACAGAATATGGCAATGTGGCATAAAGAAGAGACAGCTGACTCACAAAACTTGTGTTTGAGTCCTGTACCCAACATCTACCATCTGTGTGACCCTAGCTCTGTGTCTGAAGATGATAAATGGCAGATAAATGATAAAATGTTCTAAGAAGATAAATGGCCAGCCTGCATTGATAAAGGGAATTTTCCCCATCTGGTAGTTCCCTAAGCCAATGAAATCCCAAATCCAGTCAGTATCCCTATCCTGATGACTTCTTTAGATCCCTTGAAGTCTTGATGCTTGACATTTGCTATAACACTATTATTGGCAATATTTATAGCTAAGGATTGTGACAAAAATCAATAACCAACAGCAAGCCGTGGTCAACACTTAATTCCCTGTGCTAACAGAAAGCAGATAGCACAGAGCAGTGGATGTTCCAAAAACAGTGAATATTGGATTTTCGAAATACATTATGATATTTTATAGGTTTTTTTCTTGTCATTTGGCTATGCTGATATTTAAATTTTCCCTGCAAGAATGCCAAGAGAAAATGGCCCCAGTTTACCAGGTGGCAGAGAGATTCCAGTGTGGCTTTAAAGCTCTGCTGGCAAGATCCAGAGAGTAGATAACACACATGCAAATAATTAATAGATCACTATATTTATGTACCTGACATTTGGTATACATTTAGGTTCAAGAGGTGTATCAGAGACCTTTCCTCAAAGATACATCTCCTTGACTGTGGTTGGGTAGGTGTTGTGTGCCTGTTATCTTATACTAATCATATACATTTCCTCTAGTATCACTTCAACCCTTCCCAGTCAGTTCTTGTTATGGAAGGAGAAGACATCGGGAATATAAATCAGGCTCTCCAGAAAGTGTCCTACATCAACTCCAGGCAATTCCCCACCGCAGGAGTCAGGAGGCTCAAGGTGTCATCAAAAGTCCAGTAAGTTCAACTCCATCAAACACATTAAGTCTGTCTTGCTGTAAAAAATGTACTTGCCATGGGGATTGGGAAGAGGGAAAACAATATTCCTAAGGATAAAAAACCCTACCATCTACTAAGCATTGAGCAAATGCTCACTTTTCTATACTTACAGCATTATTCATATTTTTCTATTTGTAGGAAAGGGGTGGCTCCAATTTTCTAAGTATCTGAAGAGGCCTATATAAATATATTTAATAATTCATTATTTAATTTTAATTTTCAGGATTTTTGCTTCACTGCTTAAGATGTTCTGGTCTTCATTTTGTCGATTGTGCTTGGTTTAATAGCAATATGGTTTCCATTCTAAATCTAAACGGCCAAATAGATCTTGTTTCACTCACTCACTCACTCACTCATATGTTGTCTCACTCATCAGATTGTGAGCTCCTTGAGGGCAGGGGGACTGTCTTTCAAGTCTTTTTGTATCCCTTGTGCTAAGTATAGTGTAAATATTTAATAAATATTTATCAAATTAAAGTTGTCAATCATTTAGTCAGCAAATATTTATTGAATATCTACTGGGTACTAGGCCCCTGTTTTGGAGCTGTGAAAGATATGAAGGCTAAGGAGGAGTCACAGACTGTGTGACACTATGTGTATGACCTCAAGCAAGTCAATTCCCACCTCTGTATCTTAACTTTTCTCATCTAGAAAATGAGGGGGTTGAACTAGGTGACTTTTAAAGTCCTTTCCAGCTTGATATCAACGATCCTATGGACCTATCCTCAAAGGCTTCTTGTCTAGTCTATTATAATATTTCCTAACTGGTCTCCTTGCCTCTAGCCTTCCTCTTCAACTATCCTTTGGGTAGCTGCTAAAATAAATCCTTCTAATGCACAAGTCTAGCTGTTTTGTTATTGTTGTTTACTCTTCATTCCCAAAGAGGACCAATGACATCAGGAGAGTGATGTCTTGACTTGCAAGTGAATTGAATTTAAGCATGTAAAGTCATCAGCCTCACTGTCTTCTCCAGAGTCATTTGGAGTTCAATGGTAAGACATAGGCCAGGACACCTGGATACAGTGGGAGACCTTGGCCTTTACAAGCTAAGGTCTTTCCGCGGTGACAGTTTGTCTGAGGCAACATGCATTCAGTGATGAAAGGCTAGGTAAGAATTGAGGCAAAATATGGCCTAGTTTGCCTTCTCAAAAGAATCAATCTGGGAGAGGAAGACCCTCAGGGTTTCTGGCCAGAATAGAAACCACTGCTACTTATATTCTCTCTGAGCCAACCAAGTCTAAACAATGAACAAATGAGACTTGATCTAGGACCCATTATTGGCCAATCAGTGAGAGCCAGAGTGATTTGGGTTTAAAGTCATGATTAGGTAACCTTATTTGAATCCCAATGGCTTTTTATCAAAGCTTGGTTTTTTAGAGCTATATTCCAAGAAATCATAAATGAAGACAACATGAGACAAAAGGGTTAATTGTCCCAGGTCTTTGGGGGTTTTTTTTGAGGGGAGGATTGATAGAATAAATAAGTAGGGAAGAAAACAATCTCCCCGCTCCCCACCCCAAGATATCTTGAGAAGCATAAGCAATCAAAATTTATATTTCTTTGGACAGAGCACCTACATATAAGAATATAACTCCCTATGTGGACAGAGGGAGAGAAGGGGGGAGGAAGAAGAGGAAGAAGGAAAGAAAGAAATAACAGCATTGCCCAACTAGAACTAGCTGTATTATTCCCCTGCTCAAAAGTTTCCTATGATTCCCCATCGCCTCTAGGATAAATCACAAATTCTTTAGCCTAATTTTGAAAGCCTTCTAGGATGGTTCAGCCTACCATTCCAGCCTATTACACATTATATCATTTAGCATACACTATATTCTAGACCAGGCCTGCACAACAAACAGCTGCAAGCAGCCCACCAAAGCATTTCCAGTGACCAGTGAAAAATGTAGGGTCAGCACTGTACACTCTCCTGTTTGCCGCATGACCCACGGCAACCAACCATCATCAGTCTGTCTCTAGTCTAATCTATCTGTGGACAGAAGAAGTTTACGAGTTGTGCAGGTCTGTTCTAGACTGACTAGGTTACTTACATATTTCCCAGACCATTTTCCCCCCATTCTACCACCCTTTGTTTATTCATACAGGCCGTCTATGTACTCTCTTCTCATCGCTACCTATTAAATTCTTTGTCATTATTGAAGGTATAGTTCAGGTGCCACATGAAACTGTCCCTGACCCCTCTTTCCCCAGCTAAAAGTGATCTCTTCCTTCCTAAAATTTTACTAAATCAATTTTGTATTGATCTCTTCTTTGCCCCTGTCACAGCATGCCATGCTTATTTCTTTATATATCCTATATACCCCACAATTACATAACTACTTGAAGGAAGGGACTATCATTCTTCATCTCTGCATCCCCAGTACCTAGCAAAGTGGTTTGCCTATAGCAGGTACTTAATGTTTGTTGAATTGGTTTTTTAATTGTGTGAATTAGATAAAAAGCAAAACTATTGTTTATGCACATGCAACAAAGAATTAGCTTATTGGTCCATAAGATGCTTTTCTAGCTATGACAGGTAGCTAAGAGGCTACTTGAAAATGGACCCAAAGATAAGAACCTGAAAAGGGGAAGCAGACACACCAGGAATGGAGCGAGATGTGGGAGGCTACAGAGTGAAGATTTAGTGGTCATGATTTTGCCAAAGGCCAACCGTGTGTTCTAACAGTGAAATATAATTTTGTGAATGAGCCCCAGCTAGAAGAGGAAGGGAAGTACTTCTTACTTCATGCATTAATGGCCCCTGTCTCCAGATGCCTATAGGGGTCCTAAACCCTCTTTAGAAAACCGTATTTTTTGAAGACAATTGTGGCCAGTGCAACAGGGCTTCCAACTAAGTTCCTTCTAAGCAAAAACTCAGAGGCTAGGTTCATGTAGCCTTTCCAGAGGATCACAGATTTAGAATGGAAGGGAAAATAATAGAAATCATCTAATACAACAGCCCCATTTTACAGATGAGGAAACTGAGGTATGGAGTGGATAAGTGACTTGTCCAAGGTTGCACCAGTGATAAGTAGCAGAGGAGGTATTTTAACTCAGATCCCCTTCCAAATCCAGCACTCCTTCCACTATAGCAATAAGCAATCCTCATGGTAGGATTTTCTCTCAAAATAAAGGGGAGCCATATGAATATTTACATGATAAGGAGTGAGGAGAGAATTAAGCTTCCCCCATAGACACATATTCTTCTATCAAGGTACATTGGTCAGTAGATTTTGCATAGTCCCACTTTCCCTTGGCATTCTTGAAGCAGCAGAATGGTGATTCCCTAACCCCTCAGAAGCTTACACTTTCAGTCACCCGAAGAACAACTTTTTGACAAGCTGCTCACCCTGGTAGCTGTCAGTTTCAGCTCACCTGAGAATATGAGAAGCAGCTGAGGAACAACAGAGCATGTCCTTCCCCTTGGCCAGGGGAGAGTCAGGCTCAGTGTATTGTAAGACAAAGGAGCACATTTCTAAACCTCATAAACTACCAGTACTACCTAGAAACAACACTCTTGTGATATCCTTAAAGGGAAATAAAACACACAGTGAATAAGGATGGTTTAGCTCTGGGGTCTCATTTAGCAAGATGGCTCTATCCAGCCTATTAGATAACAATTTGCATAGCTAATAATAATGCTCATAACAATTACCTTCTACCAAATTAACCATGCCATTGATTACTCAGTTTAACATTAATTAAATGTTTAAGAGTTGCATGTTGATCATATAAGAATATTTCTGTTTCTACTGGCAGGCTGTTCTCTGTAAATCACTTCTGATAGCTTTAGTAATAAATTTTCCTTTGAACTCAGTAGCTTAGAGCAGCCCTCCACAAATAGTCATCAAAGTTCAGCCCTTGTAGAGGGAGTGTCTGTGAGCCCCTATCTATCAAAATGGGATTCTGCACCATAGAACCTCAGCCTGCTGAGAATAAAAGAAATATCCAATAAAATGGGGGTATTTCAAGTGAAAAGATATTTAGATGGGCATGAATTTTGGGTGGAGTTGGGGTGCAGGGAAGACATAGCGAGTACTAAGGGACAGAATGAGGTCTCAGAGAGATTTTGATATACATCAGAGGAAAAACTGCCCACACTGCAGGTTAATCAAAGTAAAAAGAAATGGCAATGGGGAAGGAGATGGTGGCATTTGAATTACCCAGAGGCAACCATGGAGAGATTCAGGTGATTTAAGTATACCAGTGTAAAGAGGATTATAAATATAATAATGCCAACACCATTGGGAATGAGAAGCCCCACAGAGTCACAGAATGTCAAAGCTAGAACTAAGGCCCAGATATCAATATTTTGGCTAAGTGTAACAACAATGCTACTTGCAGCTGCTGTGGGGGTATAACACCAATAACACCAGCACACAGGAGGGCTGCTAGCACAGGTTCTTTGATCTGCTTTTCTAAAGGAAAGCAACTTTAAAGGTGTCAACAATCTTATTTTAATCAAACATATATATCAATCACTTAGTTTAGGGGAAAAGTCAGCACCCTAAACTTCAGAGAAAATACAAATGGAAATACAAGCAGAAATTATATAAACACACCAAATACAAACAGCAAAGACCAACAGACAGGGCTTCCAATTGTCTGACCAAAAGCAATACATACATAGTTACCAGGGAGAGATGCACCAACATCTGGGTTTTACAAAGAAGAAGGAGAGACTTCTTAATGGCTACCCAGAGTCTCATCTGGCTAAATCACATGAACGATCTTCCAGTGAGTGAGCCCCAAAGCAAAATGCTAACCTCAGAGTATATATACCCTTCTGCCAGAGGGCATCATAACCCTTATGACCCAGGCGCATGTGACTCAGGTTCAAAGCAGGTTACATAGGACTGTTAATAGGCGAGAAAGATCTTCCCATTGCATTAACATCCATTAACATTACACCAAGGAAACAGAATTTTCCAAATAATCAAAGGCTAAAACCTGCCTCCTTTAACAGAAAATACTAAAAATGACATATTCTTATTGATGACTCATGGGAGTCCTTATGCTCATCCTTTATTTCACTGTGCTAAATATAAATACAATATTTTCAGGAGCTTTTGAAGAGTGTCTGTACACTGAATGCCCTCAGCATAACAAATGCTTTACTAATTGTGTCAATTTAAATTTCTCTTTTCCCCCTTTCTCAGCTTGGAGGTTGTCCTTCCCATCTTCATTTCTCTTTCTAATTTGCTATCCTGAAACTGTTATATGCTAGAAGACAAGAGGAAAAATAATTTTATTAGAACTCTATATAAGGCACACTATTCATCTTGACAAGTGTTTCAACAGCATGGCTTCACAGTGCTTCGACCTTCCTAACACCAGTGCTTTATAATCTTTACTCCAAAAGTATAAGCCATGCCTTGGATTCTATTCACAATTCCCTTGAAGCTCTCAAGATTCTGAAATTCCCATCCCATAACATTTTAACAGCAGGGCTAGAAGGGACCATAGAGGCCATCTGGTTCAAGACTCTCATTTTACAGATAAGGAAACTGAACCTCAGAAAGGTTAACCCCAAGTCCATATGGGTAGTGTGTCCAGCTTCTTATCCTCTGCCTCCCATTGCTTTACTCCTCCTTACCCTGCTCTTGGTCCCTCTTCTACCCTTTTTCCCACTACCTCAAGATCCTTGTTGCTTCACAGGTCTCCTCATCCAGCCTAGACAGTCATTTCACTGACGCTCTTGCTAGGCCACTGCGATCCATCATGCTTATGACCTGCCCTCCCAATTTCCAACCTTGGAGAAAGGCAACAGCAGACTCTTTCCACTACCATCCCTAGACTGCCAAGAATTGCTCAAAAGTGTTGCAAAAGCACTACAAATTCATGCTCGCTTTGGTTGGACCTTTACTACTGTTCGATGACCCTTTTAGTCATCTCTTATTTACTCAGCAAATGCCCTGAAATGGACACTTCAAACTGTTACCACTTTGCTCAATAATTTCAACCCTGTATCCACTTCCACTCACTCTCAAAAGCCATGTCTGCTGCCTACTTTACTGAGCAAAGTGAAACATGAGCTCTCTCAACTTTGCTCCACTCCACCTCAAAATGTTTATATTTTTACCCATCTTCTCTTACTCTCCTTCTGTCTCAGAGAGGAAGAATTGCCTCTCCTTTCCAGAATCACCTTTCCACTTGGGCCTTGATCCCATTCCCTCCTACTTCCTCTTGGACCTGTCTTTATTGGTCATTTGCTCTTAGGCATCTTTAATCTCTCCTTACAGTTCAGACATCCTCTACTCTAAAACATAAATAAATTCTTCACCAGACCCCATTTCCTTTTTCGAGCTACCATCCAATATTTCTGTTTTCACCGAGTCTTCTCAAAAAGATTGTCTAAACTCATATGCCTCCGCTTCTTCACTTCCCATTCATTCCTTAACACCTGGCAATCTGGTTTTCCACTTACCTGAAATTGGTTTTTTTGTAGGTCACCAATGACCTCATAATTACCAAGTCTCATATATATATATAGATATATGTGTGTGTATATGTATGTATATATGTGTATATGTGTGTGTATGTGGGTATATATATACATATATATATATATAAGTGTGTGTGTCTGTTTTCTCAGGTCTCATCCTCTTTACCTTCTCTGAAATATTTGTCATCCTCTCTTATAAAATTCTTTTTTTCCTTTAGCTTCTGGGATTTTAAAGAAGCTTCTAGTTTTTCCTCCTATCTCTCTGACCACTCTTCATGTTTTCTTTGTTGGTTTAAGCCTCCTCCTCCTACCTAATAAATCTCCCACCTACACAACAGTTTGTCTACAACATTCTATTCTAACAACATTCTGGTCACTGGCAACCACTTCTGTAGCTTCAACTATATACTGCCCACAGTGGAATATTCTCAAGTTTATCATTCAGGCTCCAGACTCACATCTCCAACTCAGAGATAATTAGATAATTATCATCTGGTTATCCTGCCAGCATCTCAAACTTAATATGTCCAGAGCTGAATTAATCCCACCTTGTCACCCCCCCCAAATCACTGTTTTCTCTGACTTCTCTAATTACCCAAAGCAAGAAAACAGGGAATCCTCTTTCAGTTCCCTTCCTCTCTTTACATCTAGTCAGTTGCTAAATTCTCTTGATTTTACTTCCAAAATAGCTGTCATTTGTCCTCACCTTTCCTTTCCTACTTTCCCAGAGTAAGGCCTTCATAACAATAGCTTTCTAACTGATCTCACTTCTCATCTCTTGTCTCTAGTCCGTTCTGAACATGGCGCCAGAGTAATCTTCCTAAAGTTCATCCTTCATTATGCAACTACCCTCCTTATGAATCTTCCCTACTAAATAAGCTCAAACTCTTTAGTCTGGCATTCAAAGCCCTCCATAATATGGTTCCAACCTATTTTTCCTATTCCTCTTACCCTATGTTCTGGTCAAGCTGAACTATTTATTCACCATTTCCCAAAGAAGTCATGTGCTTTCCCAATGTCACGCCTTTGATTATGCTGTGCCGCTCCCTGTTTGAAGTACTCTCCTCTCTTCTATGCCTTTCTAAACTTTACTTATCCTTGATAGACCAACTCAATTGCCATAGTTGCTACGAAACTTTCTGTGGTCCCTGCAATTATGATCCGTATACTAGCCCACTAGTCACTGGGAGTGGTTAAGTCAGCAACAGGTAGTGAGGTGTACCTGGGACCACAAAAGGATCAACATTAGCTGGGAGTGGGCCTACATGCATCCAGAATGAGAATCCAAATTGCTCCTCATTTTAGCTAGCTGGTTAGCAGCACCCCTATAGTCTTATAGCATGAGCCATTCCTGAATCTGGAGTCGAGAACACATGGGTTCACATGTGACACTTACTGACCTAGTGACTGTGGACAAGTCATTCAAAGTATCTGCAGTTCTCCCTCCTACAAAAAGGAGATAATACAGCTGTAGTTACATGTAGCTGTTGTTAAGACAACATTAGATTGAATCGGGGATTTTTTTTTCTTTGTATCTTCAGAACTTAGCACTGTGCCTGGGCCAAAGTATATACGTTTAGACTGGAAATGTCTTTTTTATAAAACTTAGATAATATAATCTTGCAAACTTTCAAGTGCCATATCAATGCCAGATATTATTATTCCTCTCTCAGTATTGTTTCTATACTACTTAGACTTACTAGACTGTAAGCTTCTTGAGTGCAGAGACTTGGGTTCTAGTCTCAGCTCTGACATTCATTCCCTGTGTGGTCCTAGTAGGATCTGCACTATTTCTTTCACAGGGTTGTTGTGAGGGAGATATTTAGTCAACTTTAAAATCCTAGAGAAATGTAAAGTATTCATCCTTATATTTCCCACAGCACCTAGCATATTAGGTTCAATACATAGTTGCTCAATTGAATTAAGTGAAGGTCAAAGGGGTTCCACTCTGAGTAAAGAGAATATTTGCTTTGGCTATTTTTATGATTTTTGCTTCCTTCCTAGCACTCAGGTATGTTTTTAAAAGTTGAAAACTGCCAGATGAGTGATCTTTATCTATGACGTGTGCCTAGGCCGCATACTATCTTAACTTCTGACCTTTGAACCTACCGAGTTAGAAACTGGGTGTATAGACTGTCTTGTTGGGTAGGGATGGTATATATCTTGTCCCTTGAGCTAGAGAGGAAGCCCTGGTGAGCACAAAGCATGACTAGTAAGTTTTTTGAAATATCCACATCACTTAACACTGGGTAGGGCCCAAAGTAGGTGCTTAGTAAATATGTATCCTTCAGGGTAAAGTTCAGGGGCTCTCTCCACCTTCCTATGTCTTCTTAGTAGAACACTTACTTTGTGACAGGCATTATGCTGAAGACAGCCAGGTGGTACAGTGGATGGAGCACTGAGACTAGAGTTGGTAAGTAGCACTTACATTCTAAGGTTGTCACAAAGACCAAATGAGAGAATATTTTTAAAGTTTTTGGAATAGTTCCTGGCACATAGTAAGCACTTAATCAGTACAGATTTCTACTCTATTTGGTCATATCTTATCACCTTATTAGCTGTTAGGTACTCCCCCAAAGGCAGAAATTGTGTTATTTTTCATCTGCCTATCTCCAATGCTGATAGTCCTGCTTATAGTAAGTTGAATCTTAAAAAGTGTTTGTCAAATTGGATTGAATTGGTAAATTGCCAACCATACCCTTCACTGAAGGAGCCCTGTGTTTTTTCCAGATGTTTTGGAGAAGATGTCTGCATTAGCGTTCCAGATGTAGATGCCTATGTGATGGTGCTGCAAGCCATAGAGCCCAGGATCACCATTAGTGGAACAGACCATCTTGTGAGGCCAGCTGCCCAGTTTGAAAATGCCAGAGGGGTGACTCTCTTTCCTGATGTCAAGATTGTGAGCACCCTTGCCAAAGCAGAGCCACCAGGAGACTTAAAGGAAGAAGACCAAGGTTAGTTTGGAACGTTTTTGTTACCTTCCAGACAGTATCTGAGGCCGTATTTCAAGATGTAAACATTTTTTTTAACATGTATATAGTAAAATGAAGGTCTCATTCAGCAGGATTACTCCAAGCTATTGGGAAATTTTCAGTGTTTGTATTTTCACCAGTTTCATTATCAGTAGGGTTGTTCAGTGAAAGCTGAATAAAGTATTTTGAATTATTCAGCTAGGGACCAATATTAGCAACACTGAAGGCTGAAGTATATGCCTGTAGGAAAAATTCTTCTTTTTTCCCTCCCTCTACAGTGGTGCAAGTTTGTAGGAGAAAAAAAAAACATTAATTTGAGAACTGTCCTCAACTATGTTTCTCAAGGAGAGTAACTTTCAAGTCTCCATACATCCTTCAGGAAAGTAGTTGCTAATGATCTGCAGGCTTGGGTGGACTGGATTCCCTGAAGGGTTGCTTCTATAATAATCCTAATTACCAGTTGCCTTAAACTACCCCTGCTCCCCGAAGGCTGAAGAATATTGCAACCCGAGCCCTCCTTGTACACGCTGTAGCTCATAAAAATAAATTGTGTTTTACCTGGCTCAGATTGTGCCTTTTCAGAGTTATATGCCGATGTGCATTATGCTGTATGATCTTTTCTTCTCTCCTGTGGTCATTTGTGGTTAACGTCAGCCAGAACAAGAAAGGGGCTTTGACCTCCACTTTTGGAAGCTATAACAGATACCTCTAGATGTGGTTTGCACACCAGCTAATGGGCACAGCAGGAAGGGGCAATTAGTGATTTCCAGAATTGTCCTGTTGTTTACAGATCCAATAAGCCAGTTAATTGGTTAGTTTAAAAAATAGGACCTTTGTAGAAGCATAGATTTACAGCTAGAAGAGACTCATTCAAACTTCTCAATTTACAGATGAGGAAACTGAGGCCTTGGAAGGTAAAAGTGACTGGCTAAAGATCGCAAGGTAGTAAGTGGCAGAGCCAGGATTTGAATTCTGGTCCTTGAACTTCAAAGCCAGTGCTCTTTCGTCAATGCCATCTCACCTGTGTCATAAGATGTTAATAATGACAAGTGGGTTTATCCCTACCCTTCACAAGTTAGTAATGCAAAGTCAGTGATACCTTATTAGTCAGAACCATGGATCCTAGCCCTGGTTTTATTCATGCTTAACTATAAAGCCTTGGATGAGTCACTTCAATGGGCCTCAGTTTCCTCATCAATAAAATAAGGAGGTTGGACAAAACAATCAATCAAATCCCTTCCTACTCTAAGAGATTATAATTATGTCATTGTTAATTTCTCAGCCAGGTGGCACAGTGGATCAAAGCATTAGACTGGGAGTCAAAAAGACTGAGTTCAAATGCTGCCTCAGACACTTAGCTATGTGAGCCTGAGCAAGTCACCCAGCCTCATTTTCTTCATCTGTAAAATGGAGAGAATAACTCCACCTTTTGGAGGCTATTGTGAGAATCAGATGAGTTAACCTACGTAAGGCCCTTTGCAAACCTTAAAAGTGCTATATGAATGCTAGCTGTTGTTATTATCTTCATCATCATTATTATTTAATCTAGAGGTAAAGACTCAAATTGCCTTCCCACAAGTACAAGCTTCATGGCCCCATAAATAGATTAGATAAAACTGAAATATCTTGGGCGGGGTAGGGGGGGGGTGTAGAGTAAGGATGAGAAGGGTGCGTGCAGATTCAAAAGGGATTCTAAAGAACTAATACCCACCACCATCACCAAAACTGGGAAAAGAAATGGTTAAGCCAGTCTTCCTTGGTCCATTACCCGGAGCCACTAGCTCAGTACATTGCTGACTTGGCCATTCAAGGCTCCCAAGACTAGACTGCAGAGAACTATTCTGAGGAAGTCTTTATGGGCTCTGGGAAAGTTACTATGGGAAGGTAAGTTCACGTTTTCAACCTATAGCTCTCCAATCAGTGCAAGACTGAGGAGCTTCCCCTTGTCCCCACTCTCCAATTGCCATCCTTCTCTTCCCTGGACCCTCATTAGAAAGAAAGAAGAGCCATAAAAACCCTTTGCAGAGTGGTTCTCAAGATCAATTTTCAATTATGTTTGTTGCTCATACTTCCGTATATGCTCTTGAATGCCTTTGATAAGGGGTGGTGTGTGTGTGTGTGTGTGTGTGTGTGTGTGTGTGTGTGTGTTTTCCCCAGAACTACTGCCTTCTGGCTGGCATTTTTCAAGGTTTAATAGGTTCTTAAAACTATTCAACCATTTTCTTGAAAAATTGAGAGTCATAAAATAAGCCAGGGAGCAGGCAAAAGAGGAGAACAGTTGTGGAGAGCTACGATAATATTACACCCTAAAGCCAGGACAGGATTCCATACAATTCTGCTCCCAGTTTTCCATGCTAATATGTTGGTATTAACGTGTTACTCCTCCTAAGTAACATATTTGCAGTTTACTGGGGACTTTCAAGAGGCTATATATGAATGCAAAGCAGTAATGCTAATGTTTGGGGTTTGGGATTTGGGCCAGAGCAGAGTTTTGGGGGTTGGTGGGAGAAGGGAATTAGTCTCATGAGATCATAGATCTAGACATGGTGGGGACTTCAGAGGCCATTTGGTTCACCCTTCCCCTTTACAGAGGGAGAAACTGAAACCTAGAAAGTTCAGTAACTAGAGCTCCTATTCTGTCATAATAGGAGTTCTTAACCTGGGGTATATGAACCTTTTAAAAACATATTTTGTTACTTATATTTCAATATAATTGATTTTCTTTATAACCCTATGTATTTTATGCATTTAAAAAATTACTTGGAAGAGTCCATACGCTTCAGACTGCCAGAGGAGTCTGACACAAAAAAGGTTAAGAAACCCCGATCTAAGATAATAGCAGCTCTATGTACAAAGGAGAAGCACAGTGATGGTGTCAGGGGCTAACAATGATGACAATGATAGGTCACATTTATGTAGCACTTTCATGATTTACCATTGTTAAGTCTTGTTGTTTCTACCTTCCTAATATCTCTTGTAATGGACCCTTTCTCTTCTCAGGCCTGGACTACAGTAATGACTTGCTGATAGGTCTCCCTGCCATGTCTTCCCCCACTCCAATTCATCCTCCACTCATCTGTCAAATGGATCTTCCTAAAGCACAGGCCTGACTAGGTCACCTCCCTATTCTATAAACTCCAATGGCTCCCTACTTTTCTCAGGATCAAATACAAAATCATCTGATTTTTACAGTCCTTCATCACCTAGCCCCTTTTTACATTTCCAGTCTTCTTACTCCTTACTGCCCTCCATGTACTCTGCAATCTAGTGATGCTGGCTTCCCAGCTTTTCCCTGTATGTAACACTCCATTTCCTCTCTCCTTGGATGTCTCCATACTTAGAAATCTCCCCCTCCTCACCAATGCTTTCTGGCTTCCTTCCAGTCTCAGCTAAAGTCCCATCTTTTGCAAAAAAAGTCTCTGAATTTAGTGCTTTCTCTCCAAGATTGCCCCCCCATTTATCCCGTGTATATCTTGTTTCTAACATTTGCACTCATTGTTTATACCCATTAGACTCTGAGGTCCTTGTGAGCAGGGACTTTGTGGGGATGAGGGGGAGGAGAAATGAGGAGGAGAATGGAGAGGGTTGTTTGTTGCTGGATTTTTGGTTGTTGCTTTTTTTTCCCCTTTCTCTTTGTAACCCTAGCACTTAGCACAGTGCCTGGCATATGATAGGCTCTTAATAATTTCTAGTTGACTGCACTTTCATTAGTGTAACTTTTATGATATAGACAATACAAATATTATTCCCATTTTATAGGTAAGTAAACCATGGTTCAGAGAGATAGAGGGATGACTAGTAAGCAGTAAAACAAACACTGTAATAATCTTGGGCCTCTAACTCTAGTGCTCTTTCCAATATTACACACTCATGCTCCACAGCTGTCCCTTAGGCATCTACTTTTTTCCCTCCTCCCATAGCCCCAAAGCATGTGCTCTTAGAGGAGATGCTCCACAACCTGGACTTCTGTGACATTTTGGTGATGGGAGAAGAACTGGAACCTGTACAGGAGTGCCTAGAGCTAGACTATGGTGAGCTGCGGGAAAGACATCTGGATGCCACCAACTCCACATCAGGCTATTCTATCTATGGTAAGGGAATTATTCTATCTGTGGTAAGGGGGAAGTTTCCCCCGCCCCTTTGTTGTCGATGGCTTTCCTGCAAGGAGGGGCCATGACTTGAGTGTTATAAGCTTCATGAAATAGATTAGTCTGAGATCAAAGAGAAGACCATTAAGGTTGTCACTTCACCCTGCCATGGCTCAATTAGCAGAGGGGGCACTTGATTTCTGATTCATGGTTTTGGTCACCAGGTCTTAATGACCAGCCTGGGCCTCTCATGCCAAGGGGAATCACCCAGATCAATGGTTCCCATTTAGTGGTTCCCAAACCCCTAGTACGTGGTAGAACAGTAACTATGATCCTGGGCCTCCAATTCCAAGGGGTTCATGCTGAAATTCCCTAAGTCAGTAAATAATTGCCTAATTATGTTGCAAATATATTTTTCCTCTCTGACAATAAGGATATGCATGTTTTTAAAGCAATATAAATTTATCATTGTAATTGCTGCAAGCACTTAATGAATAAATCTAAAAGGATATTGTGAGTACAAGACTAATGTGGAAATGTTTTACATGATTGCATAGGTATAACCTATATCAGATTGCTTGCCATTTCAGGGGAGAGGAGAGGGAACTGGGGGGAGGAAAAGAGAAAAATTTGGAGCTCAAAACCTTTCAAAAATGAATGTTGAAAATTGGATAAAAATACTTTTAAGAAGTTTGGGAAAGGAGAAAAAATAATATTGTGAGTAATATATTAAATTACCCTAGGTATTCACAACACTTTTTTATTGAAAGGGGTTTGTGGAACCAAAAAAAGGGAGAACAAATGATCTAGATAACCTAGATGTATGGAATTTTCTTTCACCAATAAACTCTTTTACTATAGTAATTGTTAATACCGGTAAGCCAATCCACCCTACCTAGAATCCCCACCAGATATAAAAGGTCATGGGTCAGTTTGGTTGGGTTTTTGGAACCTGACTCTTTTCAAGAAATAATTCATTTCAATAGTTAAACTTAATTTGATATATATTCCTCCCCTCACCCCCTCCACCAGCAGAATTCCCTCTCTTGGCAGATACAGAGCACTGAATGCATATGCCATAAGTTGACTTTAGGGCACCCTTCTGAGAATGACAAGTATATGGCTTTCCTGACCTAGGTGTGGGCACAATGACCAGCTATGAGCAGGTCCTTCGCCAAGTCCGCTATCGCAACTGGCACCCAGCCAGCCTGGATGAGCGAAAGTTCCAGATCAAGTGCTCCGAGCTCAATGGACGTTATACTAGTAATGAATTTAATTTAGAGGTGAGTCCTGATATTGTTTCATTTTACAAACACATTCAGGGCTCTAGTGGGATCCTAACATAAGCCTAAAAGGAAACTGCTACCCCTCTCTCCTTCTTTGTGGCCCCTTAAGAAAAATAATCTCAGATAAAGACAAAGGAGATGCAAAAATGACCTTGAAGGACAGTTCTAAAGTTCTTATTCACTCAATTGCAAAAAAAAAGGTTAGATCTAGTTAAAGACAGAAGAGACATGACACCTAAAAGGACCCTCCAGCTTCTTTCCTTGGTCACTTGCCTATTACTTTCACAAACTGGAGTGATAATTGCTCTCAGAACCACAAAATCACTTAAGAGTTAATACTCCTTCACTAAATTCAGGAAAAACTCAAATTTGCATGGGTGGTAAATAGAGAAATGTGAAGAGAAACCAGGGGGAGGAGAAAATACTCTTTCTCCTTCATAGATGTAGCAAACCAGAATGCCTACCTTTAGGGAATGCTCCAAAGAAAGGAAGATGTCAAGGTATTGACATCAAAGGAGCATTAAACTGATAGAAGCCATAGTAGCCCAATGACAGGAACTAGGGTATAACTCAAGACCCAGGAGCCCACTTTGTTCTCTATTCATTTGCCTTGAGCTCTGCCTCGTTATGGTCCTGTTTGCCCCTTTAATTCTACCACCACCCCAAAAATTTCTTTTTAAAAAATCAAACCCTTTTATTTTTATGCTAGTCATCTTCCCTTACTCTACTTCCTTAATAAGAAAAATTTTAAGCAAACCAACATAAAAAGCAACCACATCTGGGGCAGAGCCAAGATGGCAGCTAGAAAGCAGGAACCAGGTGAGCTCCCTGCCAAGTCCCTCCAAAAACCTATTAAAAAATGGCTCTGAACCAGTTCAAGAACTGCAGAAGCCATGAAAGAGCAGAGGGAAGCAGGGCTCCAGCCCAGGACGGCCTGGATGGTCTCTGGATAAGGTCTATTACCTAAGGAACAGAGGCCAGGGTGGGTGGCGCAGACCACCCAGACCAGGAGCCAGGTGGAGCGTGCCCTAGCTCCCTGAATCAGTGAGCTGCAGCACTTACCAGACTTCTCAACCCACAAACACCAAAGACAACAGAGAAGGTGAGTGGGAAAAGCTGCTGGGAACAGGGAGTTTGGGGTTTGGCCACCTCCCCAGGGGCAGCGGAAGTGGGGCAGCTACAAAACTACAGCTGCAGTTGCTTCTAGCCCCAGGCCCACCTGGTGGGAGGAATTAAGTGGTGGATCACAGCAGGAGTGCAGAGCCTGCTGAAGATCTAAGTCCAGTCCTGGTTGGGGGTTCTTGGGGAAGGAGTAGTGCTGGTGTGGCAGAGCTGGCACATCCCCCCAAGCTTGGAACATAGAACTCTGTGCTCTATAAGCTGTCATACCCCACTGAAAAACTCAAGGGTCAAGTAAGTTGGCTGGGAACATGGCCAGGCAGTGAAAACGCACCCAGATTCAGTCTCAGATGCTGGAATCTTTCTTTGTGACAAAAAAGACCAAAACATACAGCCAGAAGAAATCAACAAAGTCAAAGAGCCTACAACAAAATCCTCC